>JACBFG010000013.1:2289490-2308316 GCA_013435955.1 Diaporthe sp. HANT25 | reverse complement strand
GGGGGGTTGGTGCCAAAAGAGACGAACAGCACACTACCCGGCCCCCCCCCCCCAGAAAAAGCCTCAGTGTTGTTGGGCGGCCCGGGGTGTGTCGTCCGAAAGTCCAAGCGCACGCAGAGGTTCGCTGTGGCTGGCTAGCTAGCTGTATGTATTATCACATCAGACAGACAGACAGCCCGGGGTTGCCAGAGCTCATGGGGAGCTGCAGAGACCCGACCACCAGCTCGCTGGGCACACAAAGCAGTCATGTGCCTCCCAGAAAGCCCAATTTCCCACCGTCACACCGCTTGACACAACAGCAACCCCAATCCAGTAGGCTGGCCGCCGGCGCGCTGTCGCATCGGACTAGGCCGCATGGGCTGCTGGTCGTACCTGTCAGAGACCCCAACGTTTTCCCGGTCCTGACACCAAGGAGCTCGGCAGTCAGGCATTAATACACACACACTTGCTGTCCAGAGACAACCTGTGTATGACGCACAGTCGGGCTTTACTACTGTCTGTCTCTAGTGTCCCTATATTCCGAGTGTCATGAAATCGTGCATTTGACTGCTATGGAGTTTTCTTGATATCGTGAAGATGAAGGGAGAGGCAAAAAGAGAAAGCAAAAGAAAAGGAGGTCATCAAGTATGTCGTCGTCATCTCGTTCTGCGCGCGGGCTAGCTAGCCCTTGCTTGTCATGAGGTACCCGTTCCCAATTCCAGAATGCTGCCACCCCAGGCACCCGACCAACCCGGATCGAACCCCAAAAAATAATGCGGCATCAATCCAAACTAACAGACGTGTCTCCCGGCCATTCGCCTCCCGCAATGCCCTTCAGATCCCCGTTTTGAAACCCGCATCGGCACCACTGCCACCCCTTCCCTCCCCTTCGTGGGACCCCGGCCATTTTCTTTTTTGGTGCACTGCTCCAGGGGCCCGTCCGCGTTCTCATTCTGTGATGAGGGTTTTAAAGACCACACCGATCGTCCGATCTGTGGGTACGTGGGCTGCAGGTGATCGTCGCGGCCAGCCATTTGCCTCGCGTGTTCGCGTGTCTTGTCTCGTCTGCTCGTTCTTTGGTTTGCATGCGGCTCTCTTTGGGGCCCACTCGCTGTTCCTCCCGGCTGATCCGCTCGTGTGGCCGAACCCGAAGGAACGGTTACACAAGTCGCACGCCAGGGAGAAACAGGCTGGGGCCTAGAACTCCCGAGTCCTCAGAGACATCCTTGACTCCACACGAGGCGGGAGGGATCGTCTTTCTTAGCGGCGGTAGCGCCGATCTATCACGAAATAGGGAGAACATCAGTAATTTGCACTGGACCGTTTGGTGTAAAAGGAGAGCAAATGAATTAGTGCTGAGCAGAAGGGGGCTGGAGCAAATGCCTGGGAGATCTATCTGATTCCTCCAAATGCACGCGAGATCTTGGTGGTATCGGTGCTGTGTATAAATCATAATGTGTTTGTTGGTGTGGCGTGGGCATCATAAAACATTGGAGAAAGCCGCAGAGGCTTGGGTCTGATGGCCCAAGCCATGGCTACCATCGCCCTGCAGCGGCAGGGAGAACAGTCGTCGAGCCGACGGAGGAAGCCCATCGTGAAAGCACTTGACATCTCTCGGACCCAGCGTAAACATGTCCCAAATGATCTTTGAACGCCCCCCGCTCGTCGCACATGCCCCAGAACTTTTGATCATCATAACAGTCGTAAGGGTATATAGCTTGTTGTGGAATGTGCGAGATGTGCGGTGCCAGACTGGCAGAGTCGTACAGACAGACCGACAGACGTGTGACGTGGTGCGCAAAATGAGCCAGGCTGATCTGATGAGGGTGCGGGTGGAGGAGCGCGCGCAGCAGAATGGGCAGACTGTAATGAAGATCCATACTTGTTGCATCGCGCGTGTCTGAGTGCTCATCTTCTGCTGTTGCTGTAGCCAGCAGGCGGCGCTGGCAAGGCAGAGTAGGGATTCCCATCAGAGTAGTGGGGCCCGTCGTCGTACCTGCCACCGACCCGCGGAGGAACTGACGAAGCATATCTGTCAGCCCTGGATCTTCTGCTGTACTGTGTGGCACCGTCGTCGAAATCGTCATAGTCGTCGTCGCTTGAGTATGCGAGCCGCTTCTGCTGCTGGCGAGCGAGGCGGTTCATCCGGCGCTGGTGTCGCTCCTCCTTTTCGTGCTTCCATTCCGTCACCTCGTGGCTCATCTCCCGGGCTTCCTTGAGCTCGGAGACGGCTCCCTTGATGCCCAGCGCGGCAATACCAACCGACGCGGCGTCTTGCAGCAGCGCCTTTGACTTGAGTTTACGGGCTTCCTCCGGGCTGAGACGGCCCTCCTTGACCGCCTTGTGCCTAGCATTTCGTTTCTCCATGCTCTGGTATACATTGTGCGCTGCATGGATGGTGGCCACGGCCGCCAGGCCAGTAGTGATGATTTGCTTACCTCGCATCTTCTTTGCCCTCTTCTCGTCCTCATCCGAATCTCCTAGGTCCGAGCTGGATATCGAACCCCGGGAGGACGCCCGGCTTCGGGACGGAGCGCCTCTCGACCTGCTGCGAGCCCGGTAGGATCGGTCATCATCGTAGTCATCGCGGTACCGGCCATCCCGAGAATCATAATCGTCATCGTACCGGCCCCCTCGGCGTGAGCCACGTGGGGAGCCGTACTCGCTTTCGTCCTCGCCCTTACCCAGACCAATCCTCGCGAGGCCTTTGCGGGCCTTGTCGACGACGCTGCGGCTACGGCTGCGCGTACGTCTCCTGGGAGACTCATCTCGGCTGTCGTAAGAGTCACGGGAGTCGTCCCGGCGACGGGAGCGTGAGCGGTCGTCACGGATGTTGTCCACGGCCTTCTTGGCACCAATGGCACCCAGACCAGCGGTGGCCAGTGCAGCGAGACCCATGCCGCCGCCGCCACCACCTCCCTTGCTTTCGGACCTGGCGCGAGAGCGTGACCGGCTTCGCCCTGTGCTCTTATCCTCGATGATGTCTCGCTTGGATCCGTTGATCATGCGGTTGCCGATAAGACCACCGATGACGGATTCGGCCAGGCCAAGCTTGCTGCCGTCCTTTCCGGGCTTCTGCGCAGCATCGATGGTCGCGGCACCGGCAGCGGCGGTGAGAACCCGTTTGGCCTTTTCGCCCTTCCAAGCGCCCGGCTCCTTGGACACGCGGAAGGCTTCGGTGGCACCGGCGATAAGCGAGGCCATGGCGGCCTTCTGGATTTTGGTACCGGGCCCACCCTTGGATTGCGACCTCTCGCGGCTTCCATGGCGGCTCCTGGTGTCGGACCTCGAGTCCCTGTCCCTAGTCCTGTCCCGGTCGCCGCCATGCTTCTCCTCGTGGCCGCCACCGCCGGTGAGGGCCTTGAGCGCCGTGCCAAGGCCGGCGGCTCCGAGAGCGGCCTCGAGGAAGTTCTTGTGGCCCTTCTTGTGCTTCTCGTCCTCATCGTCCGAGTAGTATTCGGTGACTCTGCCGTCACGGCCCTTGTGGACGATGTGGGTGGACTTCTTCTCGTTCTTGTCGGCGCGCTTGTTGTAGAACTCGGCGCCCTGGTAGGCAGCGAAGGCACCGGCGGCGCCCAGAGCTGCCGAGGACATCAAGTTGCGATGGACGTCGGTGCCGTCCTGGTCGGCCTCGCGGCGGTCATAGACTTCCTTGCCGCCGAGGGCGACGGCAGCGCCGGCGACGGCAGCAATGATCTTCTCCTGCTGGCTCAGGATGCGCTTGCGCTTCATCTCCTCCTCCTCGATGTAGACGCTCTCTGCCTTCTTGCGTGGGCGGCGATCGTAGTCGCGGTCATAGTAGTAGTCATCACGGCTCCTACGGGTGTAGGCGGAGCGCGCATCATCGTCATAGTCGTAGGGCTCTGCCGACCGAGCCCTCCGGACATCACCACCGCGAGCGTAGCCGGGCGGAGGAAAGTCCCTGCGGATCTCCTCTACCGACAGGTCGCTGTCTTCCCGGCCCCTGGGCACGAGGTCACGAGTGGACTGAACCCTCAGGTACGGATCTTGAGGATCAGCATACCTCTCCTCGCGATAGTGCTCCCGGGTGCTTCGCTGCCGGCGCGGAGGGTCGTAGTCGTAGCTCATGGCTGACGCTATCTGGGTGGAAGGCAGGGCAAGGTGACGTCAGTGGCCCCGCCGATGAGTGGATGAATGTGCGTGTGTGTGTATGTGTTTGTATATGTTTGTGTTATGCGTAAGGCAGACCGCGAAGAGGAAGCTGCCGACGATCAGACCTAGGGTCTAATTTGTTTTCCTCGGATGGTGTAGGATGGATGTAGTGGGAAAAAAAAAGAAGGCGAGCGAGGTGTCACGCCCGGGAAATGAATAATGCAGGGCAGGGTTGGGTTGTGTTGGGTTCAGCTGAGCAGTGAGCAGCAGAGGAGGGGCGAGGCGAGGTAAGGTGAGGGGAGGGGGGAATCGGCAGAGAGAAGGGTGGTGGCCGGTGGTGGACGACAAATATGGCCGCCCGCACCTAAAATAAGATCCTGATAACGTATGCGTGATCCAAGACAAGAACAGAAGCAGCTGAGCTTGATTCTGGGATGGCCCCAACGTTTTTTATTTTTTCCCTTCTCGCTCGCCTGGGGTAATGATGATGCATACAGAAGTAATCGTAGCTGTTCACGGTCCAAGGCGGGAGTCAACAACAAACCGTCCGAGGTGCCTACTTTTACAGGGTCGGATCCCTCAGCCCGGCTTGGACATGACGGGACAGGGCAGTCTCGTCAGGCATCTGTGACCTTGGTCCAGAGGGCAGACAGACAGACAGACAGACAGACAGCAAGCCGCCACAGCCCTCGTTCCCTTCCCTGCCCTGCCCTTCGCTCCTAGTGGGGCAGACCGTCTCAAGCCGAGCAATGAGACAGCGGCAACGGCCACCGTCATCGAAGGATGACCCCAGGAGGCCAAGCGTGAGTTGTTTCTTGCACCTTCCACTCCCGCTCTCCCTGCCTCGAGAATGGTCGGCTCCAGGTTCCTGCCCGCCAGGCCGCCCGTCCAATGCTCATCTGTGTGTGGTTGTGTGGTGTCCTGGGTGTGTGTGTGTGGCACAGCACAAGGCACAGCATCGCCCGCGACAGGTTTGGTTTGTATAGCACACGGGCGGCCACTTCTCCCCCCCTCCCTCCCCGTCCTCGAACCACAATCGAGCAGAGAAAGGCCCCGTTGCACGGAGACGATAACGAAACAGAAAAACGCAGAGGCCTCCTCTCGCAAAGCTGACGGGCTTCGTTGCCCGGCCTGGCCCAACCTGTGCGCAGGATAACGGGGGGAACAGTCATTCCCAGGACTCACTCCCTCCGTACTGCGATGCACCACCACCACCAACAACAACAACAGCAGCAGCCAGGGCTGGTTCGGAACGGTGGCGGGTAAGACAGGAAACAGCTTCCAGTGGCGCAGGCGTTCGGGCTGACCGTTTCGCGGTCTCGGCCCCTACGTACAAACCACTGGTGTATCGCATCCCGCATGTGGTGTGCCTGCTCTACTGTAAGGCGGGCAGACTGGCACACACCAGCCACTGCCTGGCTGCCCAACCACCACACGAGAACCCTGCCCCACGGTGACGTAGTGCTGTGCCCCTCCATGTGCCTCCGAGCAATCCCATCCTGCCACTCTCCAGACTCGCACAATCCTCAACAACAGGTTTGGGCCATACGGTGCACGTCTCCTATTGGCAAAGCAGTGCTGGGATATTGAGTTCACTGGTACTGTAGATGCATGACATAAAAATCAAGAAGAAAAGAAAAGAATATTAAACTGTCTATGGTATCCCCTCGGTTTCTGTGGGGAATCGACCTCGCTCATGAAAGCCCACAAAACTCCTCCACACATGCCTATATTCGGATCTCACTACCGACTCCTTCACTTTCAAAAAAAAAATAAAAAAATACAGGGACCTCAAATTCCAAGTGGTGAGCAGTGTCACTTGGTATTTTTCAACTTGTCATCTAGCCGCAAATTCCCCACCTAGCAGAGGATGAGGAAGCATGCCACAACGAAAAGATGAGATGGCAAAAAACAACACACTCAGCCACTCGATCCCATGAAACCATTTCGCTTTTGCCCTAAACATTCAAGAACTTATGTACAAGGATGCTGCTCTCAAGACTGACTTGAGGGGGGTTTTGGTGGGGGTTTGTTGTTTCCGTCTTGTCCACTTGTGCTCCGATGTGATGTTTCTGCCCTGAGTCCCTATTCGTACAGCCAAGCTCATTGACAATGACAAGCAAAAAAGCATAAGAGTAAATCTTTTTTTGTCTTTCCATTCCGAACACCTGAAGAACAGTAAATGGAAATGTAAAAAATAAAAAGGGGAGGGAGATCTGAGAAGCACATCGTCGCTTCAAAACACAGAACCCCAGGCTTGTTCATCCATCCATTGGGCCTCTCCCGTTTTCCTTACACTGAAAGGAACCGATCCGAACCGCCACCGCTTCAGACCATGTCAAATGGGCTTCTTGATTTGCCTTTTGCTAGCCTAGCCACTTCACCACTTGTTTCCCTCTTGCCACTAGACATCCAAATTGGACATGGGAAAGGATATAGCAGCAGAGACTTTTCCGGCGCAACTTTTGTCCCTTGGCATGCTTCAACTTTTCTCTTGGCCAAATATTTTTTTTTCTGTTTCTGTTTTGTCTCCGTGTCAAAGCAAATGCTGCGGGGAATGATGATCTTCAGTACTCCACAGCCTCAATCAAGATACTTGGATGCTTGAATGGAATGCCAGCTGGTTGACCAAAGCTTGACCTCTCTCATAAAGGCCCGTGACAATCATCCCGTCCTGTTCCCTTTGAAAATTGATCGTGCCCGGCTGCAATATGGCAATAGTCCTTCCTCCCCATGGACCAGGAATATCGTCGTACATAATAATCTCTTGCAAATATTATCTTGTGGGTGTTGGGAACCCAGAAGCTTGGGACCCATGATGGCATGAGCGTCAAAGTCATTACCGTCCAGTCCAGGAATCCCTCACAATGCTGCTCCATATGAGGCACACATCTCCAGAGGGTGCAGGCTTCCCCAACGGGTATCATGATGCAAAAGGCTGCTCAGTACTGATTTGTTGACCAATCCAAACCTGGACGGACAAAAGGTGATAAATGGTCATCGGTGAAAACCGTGGTGCCTCGAGGGAGACACTTATTTGTAGGGCTGCAGTGCCAGAAGCACAACAATCCCTCAGCTGCGGATATCCATGCGCAGACCTTGCCGTGAGAGTCGTGAGCAAGGCCACTTCAAACCCATTGTCAGATGTCTTCTCAGAGCCCTCAGCCCAACTCCATTATCGTAGGCGTCTCGTGTTGGCACAGGACGTCCAGATTCAGTTTTTGCCCATTCCACAGAAATGATGCCTCGCATGTCAAGTGTCATAGCGACTCAGACACTGCTGGGAGTGCAGTTCTGAAAGCGTGCTTTAGACCAGGGGCTCAGCTGATCCAGTCATGGCCTGGGAGCTTTGGAAATCCAACTCCAGCACTTTGTAAATTGGGTGGTCAGGCGTCCATGTGGCTGTCTCGCCAGTCTTGGACAGCACACTGGTGTAGAATTGGAGCAGATAACCGAGGCCAGTCTTGCTCGGGGTTTCAGATGTCGCATCTTCGAGGGCGAGCTGACGGAAGTCCCTGTACATACTGGCGTTGAACTTTGACACCAAGAAAGGCGCCCAGAACTTGTAAAGTCTCCTCATGTCGTCTGGGAGATCTCCTGGAGCTGCAGATTGACGCAGCTTCAGTGCTCTCGCTCGGACATCCACGTACTTCTCAGTGATCTTATCACCAGAAGACTGTGCCACGCTACCGTCGAAGCGGTAATACTCAGGAGAGCTAGAAGCAGCTTCATCGGTGACTGGGCCCAGCTCAGGACTGTGCAAGGGGTCAGCGGATGATGACACCGAGTTTGGCACAAGGCCAGGTACTCACGTGTTCAGTGCATCTGGGCTAGTGTGGACACCATTGGTTTCAGCACTCTTGGTGTCCTCGGTGCCACTGTGCGTCGTGTCTCCATTAGGCAGCTTTCCAGCCTCCTGAGGTTTCTTGGACTGTCCCGGCAGGACAACATGCAGCTTAGCAACCTCGTCATCCGAGAAGATTGTGGCGTCCAGCAGGGCCTTCTCCTCCCAAGGGCCCTGTGGTCGGTGCGCAGCAGGAGTGAAGTCGCCATACGTGACATCGTTGCCTGGTGCGAACTCGGGCACGGCAGCATTCAGCTGGGAGTCATCAGCACGAAGGTGTCCATTGACTGGTCCGCCGTTGACGCCTTGGTTGTTGTAACCTGGTCCGTTCAGGTACCCCGGGTACATGTCGCCAGGGAACTGTCCCCCATACGCGGGTGACGACATTGCCGTATACGCAAATGGCATGGAGCCCTGCTGGTGAAAGGTCGGTGCGTGCATCTGCATGTTGTGTCTTGACTTGTGCTGAAAGCTGGAAGGGCCAGGATTGCGAGCCTGCTCCCTCCTGCTGGCCTCGGGGAGAACATACTTCTCCCATCCGTCCCGCCGCCGCAAGAGCTCAGTCTTGCCATCACCCAGCACAAACTCGATTTCATCCGAGTCCATGCAGGCGTCTCGCACGTACTGCAGGTTCTGTTGGGAAATTGACTTGACTCGGCTGAAGTCAGCAATGACCTCCAGGGGCACAAATCCTTGCGAGTCCATGTTCTCCCTCAAAAAGACATCCTTGGGCAGATTGGTCGTGGAAAAGTAGTACTCGATCTGCCCCTTCAGGGCGCTGTGGACCAGAAGGTTGTAGTCCGATGGCGGGAAGGCGCCGGGGAAAGCAGAATAGGGTGCTTGGCCGTAGGGCGAGAAGGGACCAAAGTCGGTGTTCAGAGGCTGCATCGGCGGCATCTTGACTGCGCCGTTCGATGGGCCCTTGTAACCATTAATTGACGCAGGGCGACCACGACCAGCTCGGCCTGAGCCAGGACCTCCGTAAGAAAACCCGTTGGCGAAAGGAGGTGCATTATATGTGCTTGAGCGAGGACCGTGTCCGTTGCCCTGGTATGCCTGTGAGTAGGACTGGCTTCCGTTATGCCCGCCTCGTCCGTTGCCATGTGCGCCCCTCCTAGGTCTCGCATCCTTGTGGCCGGGAAAGCCTCCCTCCTTTCTCCCAGGCTCAGCTCCCTCCCCTCGAGGGCCGTTCTGCTGTCCACCAAAACTCTGCGCAAACTCGCCTTTGGAGCCCTTGGTCGCTTCGCTCTTGGAAGTGGAGTGATATTCGGAGCCACCTGCGCGACGCTCGGCCGAAGATGATGTCTTGCGGATATCCCGGGTCTCGCCAGAGAACTTCTTCTTCTCGAAAGGCAGCGAGTTGGTGCGCGCCTGTGCGTCTTCCCTCAGCTTCCCTTGGGAATCGCCGGTGGCAGCGGGCCCTTGCGCATCAGATGCGACTTGCGACTTGTCGCCAGACACGCTGGCGCTCGAGGCGTGACCGCCCCGGCCGACAGAGTTGCGCCCAGTTTGTCCGCCACCACGACCCTTGCTCGCAGGGCGTGTCTGCAGCTGGGTTTCCCACTTGACGGAATGGTTGATCTCTAGCTTCTGGACGTACTTGGGCCGGGTAGACTTGGTCAGCGCCCCCTCCTCCTGCTTGTCCTTAGAGGGTGCATCCGACTCGGAAACCTTGCGCTTGCTGTCTTCAGCGGCCGCAGTGTCTGGTGTTGGCCAGAGAGACGCGTCCTGCACCGGAGGAACATTGCCATTTGTGACCTGGTCACCCGCCCTGGTCCCTCGCGGATTCCTGCGGGGGGCTTGCTCGCTGGACAAACGTGATCCGTCGGCAGCCTTCCCAGGCCGAACGGTCTCGGAAGAATCCTTTGTGTCAACACCCTCGGCACTGCTGTTGCTCTTGTTCGAGTCTTGAGGGACGGCTTTGGTCGCTGCGTCGGTGCCAGCTGGGGCAGGAGTCACGCTAGGCTGCCTTGCCTTTGCGGCGGCAGCTCGCTGTTGCCATACGTTGACGGATGGGGGCGGAGCCTCGAAGAGCTTCACAGGGACAACCTCTTTCTCCTGCTCCTGCTGGAGTTGATCGCCCTCGGCGTCCTTTTCTGAATTTTTGCCCTTCTTGCCCTTGCGGCCTTTCCTCGAATCGGAGGACTCGCTGGGGCGATTTGACGGGCGAGAGGTCTTCTCGCTTGTCGTGCTTTGCGCACCGGTCTTGGATGCGTCGTCTGGGCGAGCAATGAGTGTGGATTCGGACCTGGCGGAGGTGGCCGAGCCGTCGGAATCGCCAGTGTTGGCGACCTCTGAGTGGGCTTTCGAGGCAACAGACTCGAGGTCGACCTCAGAACTCTTGACAGACTCGGAGATCTCAGAGGTAGTCGAGAAGGTCTTTGCCGAGGCATCTGCAGCTGTGGTCACCGAGCTGTTGTCGTCCTTGGCTGGGTCGACCGGAGCAGGGCTCGCAGCGGGCTGGGGATCGGACTGGGCGGCGTTGCGGCCCTTGGCGGCCTGCGCATACGAGAAGGTAGTAGCGGCCGACATGATGTCCGGTGTGTAGTGCTCGAGAGATGTGAATTGATTCACAGTAGGCACTTGGGGTGGTTGGCCTGCAACAGCAATGTGCAGTTGCAGCCCAGCCTGTGGTGTTGGGTGGTAGGGTTAATGTGTCCCACGCACGTAGGCGCGCCCCAAGCGAGGAACACAACACGGAGAGGTTGCGCGGATGGAGGGAGCTCAGGATATAGCCTTGGCCGCGAAACCGGGAAGTAAGCGAGCGGGGCGGTGGTCTGGTGTTTTGTTGGACTTCGCGAGTGGGCAGCAGGTGTCTCGGAAGGCGTGGTGTCTAGGCCGCCGCAGGGGACTGCGAAACAGGTCGGGTCTGGGTATGTGGTGAGCTCCGAGGAGGAACAGCCAGCTGGGCTGAGGCAGGGCTGGCACAGAGTGAAGAATGTGTACTGGATACCACTCTAGGTTCTGTTCGGTCTCGCGGGGCGCGGGGCTCACGGAAGTCCTTTGACAGGACAGAGAATTTCAAGGTCGGCGGATCGACAACCGACGACCAACAGCGCGAACCACAATGCGTCGGAGACAGCAGGTGTCGTTTGTCGGGATGTTGGGTCGAGCCGACAGCAGACGCACAAAACGAAACCTTGGAGTTGGGCCAGGCAGGCAGGCAAATTTGGTGAGTGCTTGGTGCTGGGCCGGGCTGACTGAGACGACAGACAGACAGACAGACGGGGTGGGCACAAGCGAGCTGCTGCTGCTGCTATGACCGTAGAAGGAGAAGAAAAAAAAAGATGCTGCTGCTTTTGGGGTCGACGGCACCTCTTCCTCGTCACGCAGAAAGAGGGTTTTCTTGCAAGGAAATGAACAGGACCACACTCTCGGAGTGGACGGGGTGGTACTGGGTAGGCAGGGAGAGGGTGGGAGAGGTAGAGGAGAGGTAGGTAGGAGGTAGGTAATCTTTTTGCAAAAAAAAAGTGAGGAGGAGCCCAGGGAATTTTTGAAAATTTTTGAGTCTGCGGCCGAAGCGCGCCCCCGCCCAGTTAGACTAGCAATCACCAAATCTAAAGCAGGGCTTCCCGCGAGAGTCATTCACTGCATGGAATGAATGCAAAAGGGCTTCAATGAGTAGCTTGCTCCTGCCTGTGTGCTTGAATGCATGTGCATGTGTATATGTAAGTTGCTTGTATTTGTGAGTGTGTCTGCTTCTGCTCCTGCGTGTGAGGAGGAGGCATGAGCAATCTGGACAAATAATTAAACGGGCATGCATCCGTTTCCTGCGATGCCTGTTCTGCCAGGCCCTCTTCTCTTTTCTGCAGGCTCGCATCACAGCAGCAGCAGCGGGCCGTTTTCTGGGAGAAACCATTTATTTCGGCCTGGGCACACGCTCTCCCTCACACTGCCGGCTCCTCCCCCATGACGCACCAGACCTCCCTTGCAAAGTCATTAAAGGTGCTACCACCAACACCAGCTGCACCACCAGCACGAACCGTTCTCAACCTGGGCAGGTCCCAAAGAACAATTTAGGGTATCTACTTCTAGTGGTAATGTCGAAACCTACGTGTGCCGCCCTCACCCAGCTCCGGCCGTGCCAGGTTTTTGGTTCTCTTGCTGTGGTACCTTCATCTGTCTCTATCTCTTGGCTACAGTTTCTGGGCCCACCGGACCTTTGCATTGCACCGTTTCCTTTTTGAAATTTTCCCTTTCAGAATTCCCAGCATTGCCGAAAACCCATACCCCGCCTGCAACTGAAAATAGAGAGCCCGCCCTCCTGCACTGTGTGGTCATCCGGGTTTCCGAGGAGGAGAAAAAGCCGAGGCCATCCATCTCATCATCAACCTCACCTCAGCAGCTCAGCCAAACTGACCTCACCTAATCTCACGGCCCCAAGAGGGTTTGCTGGTCCTGCCTCATCAAGACGGCCCGCCGCCTGCTGCAAGGGCTTCAAATACTCCACCACAGGCAGAGGCGCCTCGGACCCTCCATTCCGTCCAAGTCCTCCCGGCCCAGGGTGTGTTGCTCGTGAAGGTTGCGTTGCAGCCAGTCAGTACCATGATGAGGCTAATAAACCTCTGGAAGGTCCGCCGGCGACAGAAATGCCCCTCTCGGACACACATGATGTCACCTGCTCCTGTCTCTCAAGGTTCATGAACCTCAGTGTCCCCAAGCACAGCCATCGCACATTCCTACCTACCTGGGTAGGTTACCTACACTATCCCATCTGTTCCCCCAGCTTGCTGGCCGTGGGATATCCAAGCGCCGGGCGAGAGGTAGGGCAGACCGCGGCTTTTTGAGACACAGGCAACGTCGGCAAGCCCTACCTATTCAGGCTGCATTGTTGCCCAGAGACAGCCCCAATCGGGAGGCCCAGCTGTGTCGCCGCCACGGCATGAGGGCCGAGGAGCACAAGCTCACGGAACCCGCTCCCCCATCAGCCACCCACCCAATTGGCTCAGCTGGAGGGCCGGACAGCCTTGAAAGCGCCGGTCCGGGCCTTGTTTATTATACGTAGCTGGTCGTGGGATAGCGTCACAGAGACCCCTGAAGATCCACGCGCAACCAGTAGGTGTTTCTTGTCGACTCGGCGCACTCGCTGATACGACGTATCTACATGCCGCACAGACTGTCCAGGCCGGTGCCTACAGTAGCAGAATTTTGGAAATAGCACACTGCCAACCTGGTCCCCTCGCCGTTGCCCCACGGAAACCATCAAGCGACTCTCGTGAGACCGTGTTGCCGAGACCTACTACACATTATTAGACGTGCAGGCTGATTTGACTAGCGACCAGCGAGCCCAACCGGCAACTCCACCAGACTAGACATCCTCCATCTGTACGTGGATGGCAATAATCCGACATGCTGGCAAGAATCCAGCCTCGTCAACCGGCCCTGGTGGTGTGATTTGGATGGAGGAGCGGAACCACCCGGCAGCTGTCAAACGGCAGGTGGCTTGGACTGGCCGCAGCTTCCCCGTTTCCCCGTCCCTCCGTCCCCCTCCCCCAGACTGATCCTCACACCTGCCACGCACGGGCTACGGTGCAGTCAGAATCAACTGTACTTACCCCACGTGGCACAATATGGCAGAGGCCTTCTGAAGCATCGTCATCGTCATACCTGCTGCTTCTTCCGCTGACAGTTTGCCTCTTGTCGCTGGCAAGGCTATTTTGGTGCCAAAATTACGCCCTGCCAGCGACACTCTCTGACAGTGCTTGTTCCTGCCGACCTGTCTGCCTGCCTGCGTCGAAGTGTGCCTTGTTCGCACGCCCGCGAGCATGCAGACCACGAGGCGTGGGGCATCACGCTTGCTCATCCACTCACCAAGGCAAACAGCGAAAATATGACAGATTTCTAATTTTGATCACTGCAACCTGCCCGTGAAATATGTGGCAGCCTACGTCAAACAAAGCTCCCACGCGCAACACGCGGCGGGTCGCTCCTCCCCAGGTGGATCTCAACGAAGCTAATCCCAGGGCCGATCGCCCCCATTCCATGCCCATCCGACTTGTTCGGATGACTGAACTCAACAGCGAACCCCCAAGCTTCGTCGGTGCTGCATGCGGGCTACCTCAAACGCAGATCGATCGTCCGGTTTCAAGAGGGCTCTCTCGCGGCACCCTGCATTGTGAAACGGGCCACTCAGTCCGTCCACTCGAGGGCGGTTCGTCATGACTGCACTGCAGCGGACCAACTGCCCGCCATCACCCGGGCGATCAGCGAGGCCGTTTCAAGAGGGACCGAAAAGAGTGATGATTGTGTCTGCTGTTAGTTGCCCAGCCAGTGATGATATCAGTTGTCCAACATAGAGTGCCTAGCTCCAGTGCCACGCCCAGCGCTCGATAGTGACATTATTCAATAGCTTAGAGCGGCGTGACCCGTCGTATATCTTTCGTGTCCGACTTGATAAGAATGTTTTCAACGGCCGCACATATATGCCAGCACTGTACTGTCTTTGTATTCAACTTCTAGGTGACTGCTGAGTTCTGCTTTTTATCAGGCCGATTCAAGACCCTAGAGCCTCTCGAACTCGCTGTCCCACTCCAGCAGCGGCCATTGCCCATAACAGCGACACGGTCAAATTTGTCAGCTGGCCCAAGGCGAGTGACGAAGGAAATGGCAGCCCAGTCTGCAAATTTGTTGTGGGCGACCTCCCCGATCAACCGCTCCTGAGGTGGACGTGCATGTTGGTATAAGCCTCGAGATATATCGATGCCCAAGGTCTTCAGGGGCGACTGGGCATAAAACATGGAACCTGTTTGAACCGCATAAAAGACAACCCAGAGCGGTAGCAAAGAAGGAACGTCGGCTATCGCCAGAAAGTTCTCCTACATGCTCGTGCCCTCCAGGACAGGTTGACATCGGTGGCGCGGACGTCCTCCAGTGGCCTGCTGCCGTGTCGAGCCTGTCGAACGGGATGTGCGAGATGTTACTCAAGCTGGGCTCCAGCAGGAGCACGAGGGGCATCGATGACTGAGATCTCGCGGCTACCTCTCCGTCGGCATATCCTCCACCTCGGAGCCGCGCAGGATTTGAGGCTCAAACTGCGAGGACCTGCTCTCCGCCGAAGGCAGAGAGGGCAACAAGATTCCCGATAGTAAAGCTGCCGCACTACATACAACTGAACCAGGCATGCGAGATGACATGGAGGATTGAATATTCTCGGGCTCGATCACAATTCAGTAAGTCACTCGGAGGAGCCCCGAACAATGATGGCTTCCAGGACGGCCCACTTCGGGTTGAGGGCAAGACCTAGCCACCGCTGAGGACGGGTAGCTCGGGCACTGGGACGCATGTCGAGTTCGGGGCAAAACTCTTCAACCGGTGCCTTCCACAAAGGCGTCATTGCGCCAGCTCCTGAGCAATATCGATGGACTTTGTGAGAAGCAACGATTTGGCTTCCGGCTTCAGAATTCGGGTCTGACGTGCGTCTTGGGACGGCAGCAAGAAGAACGTAGAGTACATGGGGCATGGCCAAGGCGAAATCGCTGAAGTATATATGTATACATATATCGGGACTGCGCCTCTGAGCAGCACGGTGAAGTTGACGGCGAAGACGAGATACAGGGACGCTCTACGTCAGCTTCAAACGGGTTTGGCTGAAGCGGTGTGTCGTGACGCCAACGTCCTGATGAATGAAGTCAAGGAAGAATATCAAAGACGGACTACAACAGCCAGACAAAAAAGACCTTTGAGCTTCACAGCATCGATGAGGAGGGACTACTCCGTAATCTGAATGTCACTGTGACTGTATAGACACAGCGTCGGGGCGAGGAGAGTGATATGACAGAACCTTTCGTGGACGCCTTGTCTGACTCATCTTGGGCAGCAGTAATTGCTGTCCGTTGTCTAAAGAACATCAACCTATAAAATTTGCCTCTCACCAAACTCAAATTTGAGAGACAAACTCTCAGACCCTAAATAGACTCGGATTCCCCTCCCCCCGGGCCAAAATAACACGTCTTCAATGGTGCTCGGCGATGTATCTTCTGATGAAAAGAGCTCTTGTGGATTCGTTGCGTTGTAAAGCTCCAGAAGTCTTGTAAACACCGCCTCTACCTACGTGAGAGACTGTGTGAATTTTTGCGTTCCTCTTGTTAGTTTGGTCACATACGTGTACAAACGCAAGAGGTATGGGGGTAAAACGAGGTGTTGTGTTTTCTGGTTGGTTGGGTTGTCTGGGAGAAGCAGGAGCAGAAGGCCCTGCTTCGTCCTGTCTATTTGTATGGGCCGACCAGGCCATCCACTCAAAATGGCTCCCATGGCAGGCACTGAGTGCCCTAGCCAACAACTCCCCTTGACACTATTCCCATACCTGTAGAAGCAACGGCCAGAATTTGATGGTCATTGTGAACGAGGAATTCGAATGGCCCTGAATTCAAGCTCACACCTGCACCCACAAATTGCTATTACGACTTGGCTATAACGCAACCGGAGAGCACAAAAGAGAACAAAACAGGCGTGAACTATGCCGGTGACCACATCAAACTCTTGTGTTTTGCATCTATACGATACGAATATCCGCAATAGTCCATCCGCAGAATTTAGCATAGTGGCTTGCATTCCCGGCTGTCTAGAGTATGCCCCCGTCCCAAACCCCAGTAGAAACAAGATTTCGAACCGCAAGCGCGTATAAATTGCGAGCAGACCGTAGACTGCGCAATTTGTCAGTCGATGTCAACATAAAATGGCGCATATATACGTGGGATATAAGTGGGAATGCAGGCACACGGGAGATCGGGTATAGGCCACGAGCTCTTGATCATTTAAGACTACAACCATAGTCAGGATATCTGCTGAGATGGGAAAATGAAGAACGGCACCGAGAAAATGACCGTTGAGACTACATCTTTTCTCTGGAGCGTGAAGTCATATTTGTCTCTCTATCGGCATGGTATATGTTGCATTTGCACCCGTGTGATCTCTGGGTAATTATGTTCTGAGTCACGAGTAGGCGTATATCCAGATGCAAACAATATGAGGAGCTCTCATTGGATTAAAGGCACTATAGTCCCCAGATGAGTCCAAGTGATGACAGAGTCCACAATATAATATACGCAGCAGGGCTTCCCGTCACGGTGAAATCCAGTTTCAGTGTGGTACAACTTCTACAAATGACAGCATCAAAGTAAAGCAGACGCATGCTATTGTGAAAACCTGATCAAGTGTTGAATAGTTAGTTCAATATGCGATATTCCAAATGAATTGTCCACATGTTATCCTCAATTCACAACGGTCTTGTGAAGCCCATGTTGCCACCAAAATCCTGTCAAGCAGGCAAAACCTACACTAGTAGGGTGTCATAAGCCAGCCATGGCTTCTGGCGCCATGCCACAAAATACACTTATCCAGAGAGGTCAAATAGATAAACAACAAATTTGCCCACATCTTCCTGTGCCGTCGTCGATGCAAGGTATCCAACTGACCAGTCCCATGGCGACGATGAGACATACATCCGTATGCAGGTATCCCGCGGGCCGGGCAGGATGCGGCCATTTGCTCCCGAGGGTTCTGTACTACTGCAGCCACGGCACGGGCTGGTATTTGGGTGACGCACTTCTGTTTGAGATCTCACCGCTGCCCGTCCCGCGCGCGCAGCAACCGCACATATGCGCTACATATGCGCGGCCGATTCGACACGGGATGTCTTTCCGCGTCGCTCGCTGCAGACTCATATATATCTTCATTCATACATATACCTAGCATAGATAGTGTGCGCCTGCAGCGAAGCGCGGCCTGTAGGAGGGGGAGGATGCATCAGAGACAAAGAGAATCGCCGGCAGACGGGAAACCCAGTGAACCAGTGAACCAGTCCAAAACATGCCGCTCGCGCATTTCGATAGTGGCGTCCGCGCCAGAACCCAAGATTCTGCGGTGCACGTGAAGCCGCCCGTTTTCCCGCGCTGCAGGGTATTGTGGGACAGCATATACTGCCACTGCAAATGCCAAACGGGTGGCGGAATCTCTTGTTTTGACGGCGATGCGCGCAGATCGCCGACATGCTTTCGCTTCGCTTCGCTAATGGAACTGGTGGTGCATTGTGTGAGACAGAGCTCGCTCCTCCTCCTCTCCCTCCTCCCCTTCACACGATCTAGCTGCCACCAGCAAGCAGACCTCGCAAAGGGCCCCCAACAGACAAGAAATCCCCCAATCCTCCTCCCATCCTCGCGCCACCACCCTCCCCCTCCTCTCTTTCTCCCACGGAACATTTCCTCCTTCCCTCGCGACGAGAACGACGAGTCAGAACGCATGAAGGACCGTGGTAGTTTCACCACCCAGTCCACGGGGGCAGGCAAGAAGAGAGCTCAAGCGCAGGAGGGCACACACCCTCCGTCCTTTGGGGGGAGGGAACATGGGGTGTGTCACCAGACGCCCTCCCACGTGATGATGTTTGGAGGACAAAAGAGGCCTGGGCGACAAAGTGCACAACCCCCCCATCCCCCCCTACCACCCTCTTCCCCAAACGACGTTGGGTGACATTTGCAACTTTGGGCCACACCCACACCCACACCCACATACGCATGCACATACGTACATACACATATATACATATACTCACACACAGAGAGCGAGATCGGGCGTCCCGCGTACACACAGGACAACAAGCCTGCTGCGCGTGCCTGCCCCCGTGCGACTTCACTCGCGCCGCCCGTCTACCTACCTTACCTACACTACACACCACACAGGGCAAAGACGCAAATGTCTTGGCCGCGGCGCAGAGGGTGGGAGGCCCGCTGCAACGTGATGACGACGGGGACGGGTCCTCTCGCGCACCTGCGCCGTGGCTCATCCGAAACACACATAACATGTTTTCTTTTCGTACAGTAAGTACTGTGCGACTCTCCATGGGCAAAATTTAATGTCGCCACACTCATTCAACCCGACCCAAAAATGCTTGATTTC
>JACBFG010000013.1:2275529-2289483 GCA_013435955.1 Diaporthe sp. HANT25 | reverse complement strand
AAAGGTCCCGGAGGGGGGGGGGGATGGGGGAGAGAGTGGTTGCGCCGGTGGGAAGCTAGTACTCGCACGGGACGCGCTACTGTATCTATCATAGAGGTCGGCAGCGCATGCGAACTGACAACTGTTATGGCCGGGATGGCTTCTGGTAAGCTTCTGACTGAGAAGACAGTTTGGGACAGTCGTGTCATCGGCCCTTCAGGGACTCCCCTTCTAGGGGTCTTGTTGATAGCGTGAACCAGGCCACTGCAAGGGCAATGTCACATCGAGGTGACTCTTGTTAGTAGCAGCAGAGAAGCTGCTTTCATTTCTCAAGTAGCCGCGCCCAGCGCTCAACCCTCAGCTCTCGACCAGTCACCGCCCTTAGTCGCTGCGCATGATATGGCAGTAGTAATGCATGTCGTGCATCTTTCGGAATACGGAAACCGGGATGATATGTTATGTTACATTGGGGCAGGCGCTGCATGACTTCTGATCACGCCCGCCCTCCTACAGCGATTCTTTCTACAGTGCTGAGGCTTGTCCAGAGAAAGGGTGCGCCGCCCCCATCATCATTACTGCACCTCCAGTCCTGCTCGTCTTTACCCGGAGACGCATTTACTCCTTACACCTCGTCCTCATGATTAGTAGTCCTAGTTCAAACCGCTTGGTGACAGTGTAAGCCGTGTGAGGAACAGGTCAAGCTTCTACCATCACTTTTGGCCTCGTGACGTTTGGGATGAGATACCTGCTTCCGGGGCCAGGCGCGCCCACACGCCTACACCTCACCCTGTCATCCAGGCGGCAGCTCTCCTTGCGCCAAAGCTCGAGGCAACGCGTAGGCTGCTGGAACCCATGGGGAAGTAGCTGACGAGGTACCAAACGAGACAAACCAGCTGTATGATGGCTGAAAACAGCGTGAGGATGGTGCTGCGGAGCTGATCGTGACAGGTCGACGACGTCAGCCAGGGTCTCGGTCTAAAGAGAGCAAGCTTTCAAGGACACGAGGCAGAGAGAGGCGGAAGAATGACTCACCCCAAGAGCGAAATAAAATGTAAGAATTATGGATCCGAAGTAGGCACCCGTGAAAGGCAGCCGTGGGCCGGAGAGCAAGTGTTGGACGTAGGCCCACGGCCCCATCACCGCCGCAAAGGATGCGAGAAACAGTGTCGATCCCAACGTCCACCTGAAGGCAAAGTTGTGAGTCAGTCGTGCATGCCCACCACGGCCGGGACGGAATCGAGAGTATGTGCTTTGAAATAAGTTGGAAGGGGGCTTGTGCCTTGCAGGTCATCCTCACCAGTCACCGGGCGAGGAACTGGCTGTTCGGCGTGTCATGCGAGATCGACAGCTTATGCGCGCCGGGTAGCTGCAGGAAACCAAGCTTGTTTCCTCCAGATCGAACGGGCCGGCTAAGGGGGCCTCGTGCATGGGTTGTAAAAGAGGGATGTACCGCCTTGGGCATCCTTGAGTGGGCGCAAGCAGCGCTATTCCCTCCTGCGATGTTCACATGGTACTTGAGGAAACATGCGGACTTACAGAATGACAAATTTCGACGGCCTTAGTGACAGGACAGGGAAAAGGAAGAAGCAAATAACGAAGCAGGCAAGAGCGCCCAAGTTGCAAGCACCGAAAATCATTAATCGGTCCCATCTATTCACTGTTGTAGCAAGCCCATGGGCCGCCGAGTCAGCCTCTCTCTGTTGTGACGGATGCGAGGCCGCGGTAAGGAAAGACAGTCTTGTTCCGTTGATAGTGAGACACGGCGCTTCTAGCAGCGCCCTCGTAGGGCCCGGCTGCCGCCTGCAAGGGGAATGGAGGCTCTCTGGGGTATGTGGAATTTTGTTAAGCGACGATCAGCGACTCACATGCAAACCAAGTTTCCTCCTCTTCTCGCCGCGAGGCTGCCGGGAGTGGAGCGCCGGCGCCCTCCGTCGTGGGAAGGCGTACGTAGCCACGGTCGCCAAATGGATTCAACGACTTGATCGACGATAGAAGTCCGCTCTGCTGGGATGTGTTTACGGGCTCATCCTGTCCGCGCCTGGACCAGCCAAGGGCATTCATCTGGTCTCGGAATGATGCTGACGCCATCTTGTCCTTGACAGGGCTGCTCGCCTTGTTCCGGGCGGTCCGGGAAGGGTGTTGCAAATGCGAATGTTCGAGGGCCTCGAGAGAGAGGAGGGTTGAAAGTCCAGGACCGACTGTTCCGGGTGCTCAACGTGGTGTCGTAAAGGTGTGCCCAGTGACCTGCTACTACCGTGACAAGAATCAGTGGTCGGCCTTGTGATTTCTCTGAAGACGATGAAGGGGGTGCAGCATGTGGAAAGCGCACGATCCTATTGGGCGGCCTCGAGATAGGGGCAGATAGGAACAATCTGGGAGCCACTAAGGAGGGCTGGTGTAATGAAGAGGGCGAGGCTGTGATTGAAAGGGTCACCTACCGCTTTCTCTGTGCCAGGTTCCTGCGTGGGTGTAGATCGGGGCCGCGCGAGGTGCAAGCGCACAGTATGCAGAAGCCTCAGGGGACAGCCTGGACACGTCGGGTCGAGCCAGTTGCTCTTTTGTCTCTGCGCTCTGTGCTCTGGGCTCTGGTATGCTTGGCCTTTGATTCAGCCGCCGGGGTGGTTGATGGCAGGGCTTGTGGATCTGGATCAACGCTTGGGCGGTTGTCTTATCATGGGAAGGGGAGCTTCGTATTGCGCTGGCGACGTGTCCCGAAACGAGGGTCCGCCTCTGTCTGGCAGCCTAGGCACGAACCGCGCGTACGGTGACGATACGGGGGAGGCTGGCAGGTATCAGGGACGAGCCGTGGCGATTCTGGGAGCCTTGGGGCGTGGGTGCGAGGAGCTGTTGGTGTGTGGTTGGCAGGGTGTGTGGGTGTGGGTGTCGTGTTGTGACGTCCAAGTTCGCGGTCGGGAACTCTCAGCTCTGAGATGACGCCGATGGGCAGACGGACGTCGGTAGCCTGGGACGTTGAGTTAGTGCTACCCTTCCCAGAAATAGCGGGTCCGGGGTCTGCAGATGCCAAAGCCTTAGGGTGCCCCGTGCCCCAGTACAGCACGGCACTTTGAGAGATCGCAGCAGGGGTCCCGTACTCCAACAGGCTGATCTGATCCCTGGACACACCCATTCCCGTCGGCCCACCCACACCATACACAATACATACACCAACCTGGGCACATCACACTTCCGAGCTTCACACACAGCCATTTACAGCTTGCGTCTCGTACCCTGCTGCGGGTATCTGCTGTGTATACCCTGCCTGCAGGGAAGTCGGGCACGGTGTCATGATCGGTCCTAGTCGCAGGACGGCACTCAGACATGTCCGTCCTTGCGCTTGCCTGCGCTTGACTGGGCAGTGATGACGGGATTTGTCTCACCAAAATATGGGACTTTGGGCAATCCCATGGCTTTCCCATGGGCATCACCGGGCCAGCCACCTCTTCCCACCTGCCCCCAAAGCCAAGGGTGCCATCAACACACACTGGCACCCGCGGCGGCGCGACGGCGCTGGTGCTATTGTCTAGCCACTCATGATATGTGAATCCTGGCCCTGGCCCCTATGGCTCCTGGCCCGGCTACCCAGGCATGGCTCTTCGGAGGTCTCCCATCGCCTGCAGCTCTGCCGGCCGGATGCGATTCCAGAGGGCAGGCAACGCTTCCCCCCCTTCGAGCACGACGTAGGTGTGGGGGCTTCCATCGCCAGAACTTTAAACTCCTACGGTACCGGAGCAGTTCGACCACGGTATCTGAGATTCGGTTCAGCGACTGCCGATCCGCAGGACTCTGCCGATCACCTTGTTGGTTCAAATCTCGCCGTGGCTGTGGCGACAGGTGGACAGGGGACACTCTCTACCATGATGGCTATATTGCCATTTGCCATTTGCCTGTGATTGTGTGTGGGGGTCTATCAACACGACACGCATAGCAGGTAAGAGCAGGTATCGCTGTGTAACTGACGGCAAGACCTCGGAAGTAAAAGTGGCTAAGATAACAAGCGGCTTTCGACCGTTATTGCCGCTGGCAAGCTTGTCGACGTCTGTATTACGTGGGCAGAGCTAGCAAGTAGCACATTCTTTTTGGTTCCAAGCTTGTTTGCCCTGCTCCTGGTGTGCTAAATGTCTTAGGTTGCGGTTGTCTACACGAGTCACGTTGGATGTGATGTCCCCCCCCCCCCTTCACACTCCTTCCGGGAATGCCCATAGCGGTCCAGTTCTGCCATCTCTGGAGACCTACACGGAGACTTCCCGGTAGGTCTAGCATGCGGTAGACCTCGCCTACGCGCAAGGAACAGTGAAGGGAGGAAGGCCGGGGCTGTGCCGCAACATCTTGTGTCTCTGGCTTCCACACCATCCCATCCCGCCAGCCCAGGTCAGAAGACTTGGATGTCGAGAATGGGCACAACACGGAGTACATGACACTTGTCGCCGGCGAGGTACATGGAATTAGTGTAGAGTATATAAACTGCTGTTGTCCCTAGATACATTGGCCTTCCACCGGATCTTTCTCGTCCAGACGTATCCTTCCTATGACTCGCACCTCGCGTTCCCTTCCAAAGCGTGGCAGCCAATCTGAGGCGTTCCAAAGGAATCGTATAAATAGGACCTGGCGCAGACCAGAAGATTTCCCCTGCAGCTTCGCCAATCTCGTACCTCTTCTTTTGTCTCGCCACCGAAAGTGAGTTCAGCCTCGCAGGAAACACCACAGACTCTATCGATCTGGTCACGATCTATCTGTTATCTGGTATGAGGTCCAACTGCATCATGCCCTTCGGGCGAACCGTCAAGAGCACAACACTGTCACCGCTGCTTGCCATGACAGGCTCATGAGGCCCCCAAATCGACCTCGCACAGTCGGAAGCTGACCAATAAAGAAGAAGAAGAAGAAGAAGAAGTCGAAGGGTATATCGACGACGACCAACCCAGAGCCCACCCATCATTTACATACGACGCATCGACGTTGGCTACAGCTTTTGAGCGACATCAAAGCACGCTCCGAATTTCGCAAGACAAGATCCAATTCTGGTGCGCGACCCAGAGCTGTGGGAGCGCTAGCCGAGTGGCGAACGGAAGAAGCAGCAAGACTAAGCAAGAAAAGAGACATTGGATTCCGACTAGAAGCGTAATAAGCGGCGGAGCGAGGGTCGAGACCACCGCCCCATATTGCGAGGCGTGAGAGACCGCTGCTGCCGCCGGCCGGGCTTATTATACCCGGCGCATCGCGGCTCGCCCTTCAATATCGTCGTCTCGTCAAACGTTGAGCGTTTGCAGCGGCACATAGACCCAGATTATACAAGACCGGTACGTGCATCTTGTGCGTTTTTCTTTCTGTTCCTGCGGATGTTTGTACCGGGGCAGCCAGATGGAGGCTGCATCGGTCATGGCCCTTGGCTCAAATGTTGTTTTGGTCTCCGCACTCAAGGGGTGTTCCATGAGCGATATGATGACGGCTCCTTGTCGGGATCAAGTGCACAAGATTGATTGTTTTGATTGACGTTCACATGCAGACTGACTAAGACCGGATCTCACCGGGGTCGGCTCCTATCCCCAACGCCACCACCAATTCTAATTCGGGGAATAAGCCCAGGGCGAGACTTCAGAGGAGGCTCCGCCGAAACAGCAACGACAAGCCAGCCATCTGGGGACAAGACAGGACAAAAAGGAATTTGTCTGCATCCCGTCCAACAAGACATCCAGCCAACCCCAAGAGAGGCCTGGACGACGGTTGGACCGATCAAGAAATCGGCTCCGGAAGTTCTGTGCTATTGAGCCTGGGCTGGCCTGGACTGAACCGGTCATATATCATCATCACCAAGGTCAGCAGCGCCGTCGCAGCACCACTTCCAAGCAGTTGCTGAGAGACACCCACACCCACCGCCCACCACCGCCACCACTACCACCACCACCCCCGATCCCCCGCTATCACCCTCCATCCATCCCATCATCATCCATCATCCATCCCAGCCATCGACTATCGGTCAGCCAAAGCATCGAGAGAATACCTTCTGACCACCCGTCTCAGCGCAGTGCAGTGCGGCACTACATCATTTCGCAGCATCAAACCACACCAGATCCACTCCCAGAACAGGATAGCATCTGAGCTGTTGTGGGCCCGATACGAGCACTTCAGGGAATAGGTCAGTCAGTTTCTTTGCTCTTGCGCTCGAATTTTCGATGGAGAAAGGGTTGATCGCCTTCTTTCTTTTTTAATTTTTATTTTTATTTTATTGCGGCAGTCGTTGTCGTCGGGAAGTTCTCCGGCGCTAGCACTCGTTCAAGGCAGCGAGGGCGCTTCCATCCCCACCATCCCCACCATCCCCTCCCTCGCCCATGCGCGGTACCCGTCCTGGGTACTCTGGTACCGTGTACTTGTCCCGCATTCTACTGTGGCGTGGTACAAGACGGCCTTGGATTCTTGGAAGTGGGAGAGTGGGAAGTGCGGGCGCACTGACCCGTGCCCGCCCAGTGCTCCCCTCCGCTTCTCGAGCTGTTTGGCCAACCTTGTTGGCCACAAAACCGCAGGACGGACTGAACAGGCCGGGTTGACTCCATTCGGTTTCCCTTCTCCAGAAATCCCCAGCATTTCATCTCGCCTTCTCCAGGCCTGACCCGCACCGCACCCGCGACCTTGCGATCCAAAACCCACCGTCTGGCAATTGTTGCAGCCGCAGTAACCCAGACAGACACACACCCTCGCCCTGCTCGTCCCTGCTCGTTCGTGCCCAGCGTCAGTAAGTACAAGCAAGTGCCTCATCGGGCCTCCCTGCGACCTGCAAAGCTGCACGCCGCCAGGAGCCTCTGTTGTCCCGCTGTGCCGCTGCGTTCTCTATTTCCCCGGCCTTATCGCTCGGATCGAGTCCTCGGTGCATCTGTCGACCTGCAATGCGGCAGGAGCTAGCGGCTGAGAGGTTGCAGACAGAAGAACACTACCTACGGTACACACACAGCACGCTCCAAAAGGGCCGCACCTTCCAACAGCCGTTCCAGCCATCCCAGCACCGCCGACAAGCGAACAAGCGAACGACCTGCCCGCCTGTTCCGCCTTCCCGCAAGTCCCAAGGCAACAGAAAGAAGCAAGAAAAGGTCTCACATCCTTCTCGGCCGACACTTTCTCGACGACTTCAATCCCACATCTTTCCCCCAAAGCCGGTGCTTGCTTCCATGCAATAGCACAGCATCCGATCTCGTCCGGATCCCCCACCTCGGTGTCGTCGCAACCTTCTTGTCGCACCAAGACGCTGGGCCGCCACCAACTGGGTTAACCTTTCCTGCGCTGACCGACTCGCACCCTTCCCACCCTCTCATCGCCAAGCCCCACCCGGGAACTGCACCGAGTTACAGCCTCACCGTCCGCGGCTTCTCGCTGGGCTTTTTCACCCCGAACTACAATACAAGCAATTTTCCCTTGCTCACACCTGGTAATAACCATCTCCCTTTTGCTTTCGCGCCCCAAATCGTCGCTTTCGAGTCCTACGGCTTTGTCAGAAACACTGCCTCGGTCTGCACCCTGGTTGGGTCATGCTGACCGCAAGTTGCGACGCTGCCCACTTCGAGTCATCTTGTCTTGCAGGGCTGCGATCGCGCCCCAGCGACATATTTGATCGTGCATCGCCCTGATTCGTACTTTTCCACGCTTGCGGCTGACTTTATTGTGTTAAAAGCCGACTTCGAACCATCGATACAGGCACCATCGCGCACCGCGACACGCTCGGAGCGACAGCGCCACTAGAGTCATCATCAGACGACTTCTCGCACCACCGACATCCAACACTGAAGCATACCGTCCAAACCTCGTAAATACATCGATACATCATGGCCCAGCAGGGCTTCAATCAATACAGCCATGGCGGCGGCGGTAGCATCAATCCAAATGAACTCAACTTCAATCAAGGCTTCCAGCAGAACTTCGGCGCAGGCTCCAACAGCCAGAACAATGCATTCTCCAGTGGCTCGGCCGTCTTTGGCGATGACGAACTGCTAGATGGGCTGGCAAGCCCAACTGAAGGAGGCCCAGGCATGCAAGGCCAAGACTTTCCCGGCATGAACGACATGAACATGGGCTACAACCAGAACGGAGGTGGCTTCAACGCGCACCCGAGCGTTCCGATCGACCAGTCGCACATGTCGGGCTATTCCAACACACCCGACGGGGACCCTATCCAAAGCCCCTTCATGCAGAACCTTGGACAATACCGTTCCATGCACGGCCATGCGCAGCCTTTCGGCAACTCAATACAGTCGCCCATGTCGTATGCCGGCTCTCCCCTGGCCAATGAGATGAGCAAGGATCCCAATGACAACGCTCACATGCAAGCTCGCCAGAGACTGCAGGCGCAGGCCATGCAGCGCAAGACATCCAACGCGAGAAGCCCGCTCACCCCTAAGATGGGAGCGCTGGGCTTGTCCATCAGCTCCCAAGACGGGTTCGGCCCTCAGCCGATACGGACAGGCGGAGGCCCTCACCATGTCAAGGCCCCCTCTGGCCACTGGGCACACACGCCAAACAGTATGGCCTCATTCCCTGGTTCTGGTCTTTCTTCGCCGCTGCAGACCGAAATGCACGGCGGCAATCATCAGATCAATGAGTTCCTGATGAAGGGCACGTCAATGCCGACGAAGCTGGGCCAAGGAAATGCGCTATCCTCGCAGCAGGAGGCCAAGAAGAAACGTCGCCGGGAGTCGCACAATCTGGTCGAGAGGCGGAGGCGAGACAACATCAACGAGAGGATCCAGGACCTCAGCAAGCTGGTTCCCGCCCACAGACTAGACGATGAGAAGATCCGCAAGATGATCACCAACGGCACTCCTTTGTCACCGACACTCTCCGGCTCCTCCAACCCAGGTACGGCGACATCAGGCCTGGCTGGTCCAGGTGCGAGAAGAGCGACCACCGGAGCTGCGGGAAACATAACCACGGGCTTGCCCATGGAGGACAAAGACAAGGGACCTAACAAGGGTGACATCCTGAACGGCGCCGTCAGCTGGACGCGGGATCTCATGTGGATGCTACAGGCCAAGATTCAACAACAAGAGGAGCTTATCAACCAGATTCACGATCTTGGCGGTCAAGCCCCATTTGGCATCACCGAGGACGAGAAGAGAATGCAGACAGAGCTGCTCGAGGCGCTTGCCAAGAATGAGGCCACGGAATTCACTTATTCACGAACGGCAGGAACTGGCCTAAGAGTGCCTCATCACACCGACTACAAGGGCGAACCTCTCAACAGCATCGACCACAACACCGACATGAACTCGATCAGTCCAGAAGGCGACGCCAACGGTCATCTCGGCAATGGAATGCTAGATACCAACACCTTCTGGGAAGACGATGCTGAAGACATCAAGTTCAACCGGAACAGCTTTGACGAAGAAGATGAGTTCATGGAGTTGACGAACTAGGGGTGTCAAACTCCTACAACGCAGCCATCCCCACAATGCTTCACTGGATCACACCGAGTCTGACCGCCCACGCCACATCGGCCTCAACAGCACAGGCTGGGCAGTTTCCGTTCTTTGTTTGTTGCTAAGAGGTCATTTGTATTTCCCTTTACAGTTAGTCCAAGACCGTTGCTCTTGCTTGCATCAGGCGGACGTTGAGGAGTGGTTTTTTCACATTTAATCCGGGCAGGGCAACATATTTTGGCGTTATTGTGTTGGCTTTGAGATCTCATATCTCCACTCCCGAGGGGATCACCACCCCAAGCATACGCAGACGGGATTCGCCTCCGGAGCTTAGGCAACTGCTTGTCTTGACTCCTTACACTGCATTCGGCAATTTTTCACTACTAGGCTTTTTCCTGTCTCTTTGGGTTGGGCCGCATTGGTTAATTGGCATTGATATTTACAGATCGTTATTGCTTACTATGATACCTGAGTCGTTCTGATGGGGGGGATTAGGCTACGACAATAGCAAGGATAGGGGCAGAGTATGCCCATGGCGGAATGGCCCTGCTTTGTGCTTATTTGAAATATTACACAAATTTGTCAATCTATGCTTCCTCAAAATACGTGAATATGTCGTAGCAGCACTGTTGAGATCGACCTACCGGTCCCATTGGCTCTCCCTGTCCTTTGCTAGATGTCCTGATGGAGCCCAATTGTACCGAATGGCATCCCAAAAGACTCTGAACATCCTCATGGTTAGCGATTTCCACCGGGGCAAATTTCATACGGGATCAGTGGCTGGAATAATCTTATGGCAACAGCTTCACTCGTCATGGCCTGGGCTGTGCCTGCTACTGCCTGACTGGTTTCAGCCATAGACCCAGAACGGTCTCTGGGCGTAAATTCATTGCCAATGTGTACAAAGTCTCCGACCTCTCTCTAAATGCGCCCACGCCGAGTCTGATATCGACTCTGAATCCGAAATACTTCTTTGACCCGTCTGAAGCAAAGGATCCCTGCACCACCATCCTCAGAGGCAATCAGAAACACCGCCACCCTACCAGTGCCTGACAGTTTGCAGGTACTCGCTCATGGCCGTCAATAAGTTCCACACGTCCTTCCTCTTCATCTCCTCCTGCAGCGCGATGCGCTCCAGCGCGCACCGGCCGTTGAAGTACTTGCAGAAGAGCGGCCACGTGTTCGCCACCCTGTCGTCCCAGTCGACGCCCTTGCCATCACCACCGGCTTTCCCGTCCTTGCCGCCTGCCGCCGAGGCAGCTGCTACTGCTGCTGCCCTCTTGGAGCTCTCGCCCAGGCCCGACTGCGCCTTGGCTTTGTCCTTCCTCGCCTTCGATGGCGGTGGGGCCGCGGTCTTCCTCTCACGCAGCCGCCTCGCGATCGCGGATAGGTAGAGCGACTCCTTGCCGGTAGCCTTCTTGGCGTCCAGGATGATGTGCGGGCTCAGCTGGGCCAGGTGCGGGGCCTTGTTGATGCTGGGGTGGTCCGTCGCCCTGGGCGCAGCCTTGCGGGCGTGCGCCGTCGCCTTCTCGGCGAGCTCCCGGGCGAGCTTGTCGGCGATGCGCTCTAGGCGGGCCTTCTCCGCGACCTGCTCGGCGAGGGTGGGCTGGGAGTGCGGCCGGCCGTGGGACGTGGCGGAGGTGGGAGACTGTACCTCCGAGCCTGGCGCGGAGGCGTCCCTGAGGACCACGGACGTGGATGGTGATGAGGGTAGGGGCGACGGCTGAGCCTCGTCCCCGATGGAAATGGAGCTGAGATCACCAATGCTTCTCTCTAGGGCAGTACCCGCCACGCTGCCTGTTTGTTGTTGGAGGGTGGAGGTGGAGGAAGCGAGGTTCTCGACGCTTCCGGCCATCATGTCGCTGCTCCTCCCGCTTCCTCTCCTGTTCCTCGCTGCGCTAGGTGCGTTTTCAGGCGACCCGTGCTCCAGATCGTCCACTGCAGCAACCTGTGCCCTCTTCGCCTTGGCGACCTCCTCCGCCTCGAGCGCGTACTCAACCTCATACAGTATCTCCGGCCAGACAACGACGTACGCGAAAGTGCAAAGCTGTGCCACCCATCCGCCACGCATGAGCCACGCCAACATCTGGAGATAGCTAGGCCGGAAGCTTTTGGATGGGCAGAACCATTTGTACGGCCTGGGAGCGGCAGATAGGTCGGCGAGGAAGTTGGGCAGAGCCGGTGCAAAGGGAAACTGTCTCGCCCAGTCGGCGCTTGCCCTTGGCAGTGCCTTCATGTCGGCATTGGGACTGAGGATATAGACGTCCCTTGCATGCAGAGGAGGAATAGCAATGGCGCGCCGCCAGAATATGAAGTGCTGTGCAAACTTGCGCACCTGTCCAAGAGTGAGAATATTGTTTGTCTGTTGCGCGACCTGGTGGAAAGACATGGTGGGCTTCGAGTGACGGACGAACTCGATCATGGAGAGTGTGGTCTCGTCAGGGTCAGCAGAAAGCTCTGCGATAATCTTTTTGTCGTCGTCCATCAGAAGCAACGCGAAGTTCTTATCGAGATAATGTGGCTCTTCAAAGGCGTCGCTGTCTCCAACAAAAGTGTTGGCCGTTGTTATCCATAGACCGCGGCTGTCTTCCTCGCGTTCCAGTGGTGGGAGATCTGGGATGTGGAAGGGAACGGGGATCTGCACCGAATGTGTGACAGTGGCCTCTCCCGTGTCAAGCTGAAGGGCAGCGATCTTGTTGCGCGAGATGGCATCGTACAAGTCTTGCATGGACGCGGCCAGGGACGAATTATGCAGGATCTCTTCCCACAACACGCTCATTTTGCGCTTCTCCTCGCGCGCCTTGTCCTTCATGGACAGAATCTTCTTAGACTCCTTCCATACAAAGTCACTGCGCTGCTGGACGTATTTGTAGGCTTTGTTGACCTTGCGGATGATGTTCGTGTACATTGTGTCGATCAAGTGCTTAGCTTCGTGCTTCCTGGGGTTGAGGATGAAGACGAGGTTGAACATGGTCATCGAACTGACCTTGTCTTCTGACTCCTCTGTAGGCTTGCCTGCGCCCGCCGTGGACTTTTCCGGTCTGTCCCTGGCATCACTATTGTCCTTGTCGCCTGATTCTCCCTTTCTGGCGCCAACATCAGCGTCCACAGGGTCCTCGTGTGGTGAGAGCTGGTCATCGTCCTTTTTGGAGGCATCGCTGTTCTTGTGCCTCTGCTGGTTTTCTCTCTTCTTGCTTTTCTTCTTCCAGATGCCGTTCTCAGGCTTGTGGATTGGATAAGATACGAAGTACAACGGATCCAATGAGATCTGAAACAAAGTCTTGTGATACGCTCTAGCCGGGGTCAAGATGCTCTCCAAATCCTTCGTAGGGAGCCCAGCAACATGCTCCCATGGGACGATCTGAGTGCCACTGTCTGTGACGATGTGGTCATCTTGATCCCATGGGAGCATCTCAGACACGTTCAGGTTGTACGGCGACGAGCCATCCATGGGCGCCGCGGCCCGTTCCAGCAAGATGTCATCCTCATCGACACCGTCCTCACCGCCCACTGTGTGGCGGTCTTCGACTGGGGCTATGTGAGGAGGATAATGGAAGACGAAACGGGGCCCATCGCGGTTCCTGTTGATGACCAGGGCCACTCCGAGAAAGTTGGAGGAATTTGGGAGAGCCGGGAGAGTCATACTTGTAAGATCTCCGCTATCAGGTGAGGTGTTGAGCTGCAACAGGTCGCCTCATGCTAAGGTTGGGTTTCAAGTGAGGAGTTTTGCTACGCATGAGAAGGCTGGTGCAGGTTCTGAAGTCGATACCCAAAGACACCATTCATAGCTGATATGGTCTGTTGGGCGCACGAGCATGGACGCGTTGAGGAAAGGACTGTCACATCGTTATCCGGCGTAGCCAGGGCGACGGGTTGGAGCAGCTTTGTATGATGAAGCGATATTAAGATGTAGTGACAGGGCACCATCAAAAACCAGCATTGCCAATTTCTGATACAATCTTACAAATGGCCTGTCACATAGACCATCGTATTTTGATTGTTGGTAGATGGAATTAGAGGAGCGCATTAGACGGCAGCTGCTCTTCGCGGTAGGCGCTGCAGGCGGAATGCCTGCCTCTTCCTGTCCCCACCAGCTGCGACCAGCTGGTCTTTGGGGAGCCTCCCCACACTCGCAGCTGGCCACCTCTATCACATGGGACTCGATTCTCGCAGCAAGCGTGGACCCAGAAATGAAGAGGCAAATAGGACCCTTGTGTGGGGTCATTTGCCAGTACCAGTAGGCAGGGCAGGGGCAGGCCTTCCTCCTCCTCTCGAGAGGGAGAGAAAGGGAGGCTTTTCAACAGGTACGTAGAGTAGGCCAGATCTCTTCCCCCTTCCATCCGATCGCTTCTTTTTCGGGAAGTCGTCCTCGTGCCCCTCCATGCCCCTCATCCACAGACTCATTGAGAGTTCGAGTCCTTTTTGCTGCTCGGCAGATAGTCTGGTCACTGTATCGACTCTCGACCTGGGCATCCAGTGACGGTCGCACTCCCTCCTGTTTCCTTTCCTCTTCGCATCTGCATTTTCGAGGTCATCGTACCACATAGTTCTACGCAAAGAGGGGGCCAGCCGTTGTC
>JACBFG010000013.1:2241721-2275511 GCA_013435955.1 Diaporthe sp. HANT25 | reverse complement strand
CCCCAAACCCCCCCCCCCCTTTCACTGCCCTCCTCGGGCAAAATTATGACGTCTTCCCCCACCAGACTGTGTGGACGTGTCACGTAGAAACAAAGGCAATCTTCAAGTGATCTCAGCTCTGACCGGTGGGACCCAAAAGATAAAGGCATATGTCGAGGTTTCTAGTCGTCTTGTGAGTGCCCGTTTGTGCATTCGTTGCTATCGTGCATACATAGAAAACGGCAAAAGCCCCTTTCCGCCCGGCACCCCTCCACACCCACACCAACCCGACAAAGGCAAGCGACCCCTCCTTCCCCCTTTTCTCCAACCATGATACACCAAATCGGCGACAACGGCTCTCGCGCCGGCGCCGGGTCTGACCAGCATCCTCCGGTCCGCTTTATTTCCCAGACCTACGACGGCTCCGACTCCGAAAACTCGGCTCGCCAGCTCATCCTGGCCCTGCGCCCGGAATGGTCATCAGACGACTCCAACATAGAGTTCGTGCGCTTCACCGATGGCATCACCAACACCCTGCTCAAGGCCGTCAATAAGCGCCCCGGCCTGTCCAAGGACGAGGTCGACCGGGAGGCCATCCTGCTGCGCGCATACGGGCACGGCACCGACCTGATCATCGACCGCGCCCGGGAGACACAAAACCACGAGCTGCTCTCTCAGCATGGCCTGGCACCAGAGCTGCTGGCTCGCTTCAACAACGGCATGATGTACAGGTTTATCAGGGGCAGCGTCACGCACCCTGAGGACCTGAGGAAGCCCGAGATATACCTGGCCGTGGCGAGAAGGCTGGCCCAATGGCATGCCACGGTGCCCTGTCTTCCGGGCAAGACGCACATCAGCGACAAGATGGACGTGCACTGTGTCGATGTGCTCAACGGGGCTGCAAAGAAGCACGCGACTCTACAGGAGGCCATAGATGCAGCTGCCCCCGGGAAGCAGGCCCCCAACGTGTGGACCGTCATGCAGAAGTGGATCTTTGCCCTGCCTACCAAGACGCCTGCACAGAGAGAGCGCCAACAACTACTGCAGGTCGAGCTGTCCAAGTTGGTAACTGAGCTGAGCCACCGGCCAGGCCTGGGAAAGGATGGTGTAAGTTACTATGTCAAGGACCAACCCGGGTGGGATAGTTGCCAGGCCAGAGCTGACTTTAAGTAGCTGGTCTTCGCGCATTGCGACTTGCTTTGTGGAAATGTCATTGTCCTGCCCAAGGGCAACAGCGAAGACTCCGGTATCATCAGCAACGGCATCGCAAGTGGCACTGGCGAGACTGTGACCTTTATTGACTACGAATATGCCGTGCCCTCCCCGGCAGCGTTCGATCTGTGCAACCACTTTGCCGAATGGGGTGGTTTCGACTGTGATTACAATGCACTGCCCACCAAGTCCCAACGGCGCGAATTCATCACCGAGTTCGTGCGGTCGTACTTCAGTCTCCTCCCCGGGCAACCCGAGCACGATGAGGCATCGGAGATCCAGAAACTGGCCGACGAGGTCGACCTTTACCGCGGAGTCCCAGGCTTCTACTGGGGCATCTGGGCGCTCATCCAGGCGACCATCTCCGACATCGACTTCGACTACGCGTCATACGCCGAGACCAGGCTGGGCGAGTACTGGGCTTGGAAGGCCGAGGTGGACGGGAGCCGCGCTGCCGAGGGGAAGGAGCTGCCGCTGCGGGAACGGCGGTGGGCTGAGCAGTGAGGCGTTGCCTCCTACCCTCGTTTGCGTTCGCCCGGATTCGGGTTGTCGGTGATCTCAGTACGAAGTCAACCTTCACGAGCGTCTAGCGTGATGTCTTGCCCAGGAGATGGAGACAGGTTCCCAGTCATTCAACATGCTCTCTGAGAGGAGTCAAAAGAAAATAGTATATAGGCATTAGCGTATACCAGCGCGTGATAATATAATTTGTCCTTTAGAAGCAAATCCTGACGCGATCTTGAGCGCACACAGAGGGAATATCGGTTAGATATTCAGCGAATCAGGATGCGCTCACTGCCTACGATCGCAGTAAAGATAGGCCTCCGCGTCGAGGGAAAACAGTGCCGTAGCTGTCTTCCTGTAGGTGGCTCTTCTTAGTAGAACCAAGGACACAATATGTGCTATCGTTTATATTTGCAGGTGAACCGCATGGCAAGTTTTCAGCGCACTCGGGCATGTTGAACGACATAAAAGGAGCTGCCGTGCGTCGTTGCTAAAATATTATTACTATCCTGTCCCGGGCAGCCGTAGAGGAGATATATCAAGTACTCCGAGGACAATTTCAAAATACGTGTACAGAGGGCCCATGTGTGAGATACTCACGGAGACAATATTCGAACGAAGCCTCTTCGACGTAAGTCCTGTTGACGAACCCTCTTGGGAGCCTAGACTGTATGAACCCATTGACTCCAGCTGCAGGAAGGCCCCGCGGCTTTCGTAAGGACAATAGATTGTGTCAAAGACTGCAGACCTGACTGTGAGTCTTCAAAGCTCTAGCCGCACACGACAAGAAGAGCGTAAGCCAGGAACAGTCGGCGGCCGTAGTTGAATCGGAAATTAGTGACCCGCGAACTGCACGGAAATATTCATAGCCGCAGATGTGATGGTGGCCCTTTACTACGACACATCCTCGACCTATGAAACCCAACCTGACGGACCATTTCCAGCAGACCTTTTAGTTATGCTGCTTCAGAAAAGCCATGTGGGGCTTTTTAGGGCAGAACTACAACAGCAGATAGGAAGCGCAAGTCAAGGTAGATCGAGTGAGAAGCGTCAATGGTGCCTCGCAAAGACTTCCGGGAGGAGAGCTGGCGATTCTGCGGATTTAGGAGAGCAGCCTATAAGCTTTTTGCAAAAGCCATTAATTTCATAACACTCATTTGCTTTTAAAGTCTCATAGTTCCAATTTTCCATGACGAATCTCACACTTTGACTATTAGCGAATGGCTGACCGAATGATGCAGCAGGCCGAGTAAGAATTACAATATATCTGAGTGTTAGGAGCGATCTAAGCCACTCGGGTAGGACTCCATGGGCTCATCCAGTTCGAGGTCCAGGCCCGTCCTTCTCAACCCACCACCGGATCATGGTCTTTCTCGGCGTGCTTGACCTTTGCTTGCCATCCCGCTTGGTCCAGAAAGACCCTGTGAGTGTAACCCTTGTTACCAACCTACGAGGTAGTCAGAGTCATGGGCCGCCTTGCTTGTAAGTATAATGGTGGGTTGTTCTTGAGGTTATGGTGATTGATCGACAGTGGCCAAGCTCTCTGACATTCCCGGAGGACACTGTCCAAAGTAAAAGTGCTACAAGAACCAGGGACATATCCTGTCTCTTAGTCAAAGCAGACAAGGGGCATGTGAACCACTGATACTGGCATCAGGCCGTGTTGCAATACTGTACTGCGAACCGAGTGACTAGGCCCACCTGGGTGGACAAAGGTGCAGCCGCCGGGGTGCTGACTAGATGCAACAGCCAAGGGGGATACCCCAAGCGGTTCCGGGGCCGATCCGACTACTTCACAGAAACTTTTGGAGTAAATTGTAGGCCTTGGCAGATTATACTGCTCATAAACATACTAGGTTGGGGTGATAGGGTCGACTACTCCCATAGCCCATAAGAAAGCTCACGATCTCAGAGAATGAATCGATGACGGGCCTCTGCCTGGTTTACGTGCCCCATGATCAACACGCAACACGGCCTGGGGACAAAAGTCTAGTAACCCCGCGATTGACCGTGCAGTCGCAAGCCAGATTCTCCCGAGGAAGCTCCGACACGAGCACAGGACTGTGGTGGTTCTCATTTCCAATGTTTGAAGGAGAATACTTTGGCTTGTGCTCAGCCCCGTCGGGTACAGGGTCGCAACCCGTCGCGACTGTGCGCTCAAGTGCCGGTCCTCTGAATCGACTGACACGGGTTCCAAAAGCGCTCACCGCTGCTGTTGCATGCTCAGCTGACGGTGGCGGCTGTGTCGGGGATCTACAAAATGTGGTCGGGGAATGGTAACGTGAGCAGAATGCGGGACAGGTAAAAAGGCAGTGAAGGGCGGGATAGATTCGTCACTGGCAGCTGAGGCTGTTGAGGCGAGCAAATGCAGTGTACAGGTCGAGTGCCACTAGGCAGGCTGTGATTGTCATGCCGCCTTGCTGAAGGGGACCTTGCCCCAGCTGACAGGCCGATAGACGTGGAAACAAGCTTAAGATTAGGCATCGCAACCGGGCGGGGAAGCGATGATGGGGATGGGCGTCGGTGACTGGCGTGATCACAAAGCTGAGAAGGGTTGCTTTCCTCGGACGAGCATGCAGTTCTCGGCATAGATCATGTGAAAGAGTGCGTGGGTGGGTGTGGGATGACGGCCACCTCAGCAGCGAGGCTTCTCACTCAGGATCACGATATTCCCCAGGCGCGCTTTATTAGCTTTGCAACAACCGAGCCAAGGCCAATTGATGGGCTGGCAGCCCAGCGTCTAGAGAGTTTGAGCCGATAGGTAGAGGTTGCCATGCGTCTTTGCTGCATGCGGACGAGGCGTGCCAGCCTGCATGGTGGCGATATTGGTACTAGGCTCGTTATCGTGCTCGCTGGGGGCAGAGCTGTGCTGCACAAAAGTTCAGAGGGGTGTTGCGTTCGTCGGACGGGGTTGCATCCTGTATCGGCTATCATGCCGACCACTTGGAGTTGCAGTTTTCTTGCGATGTGCCGGCCTCGCTGATGTGCTCGGCCAACCAATTTGCTCATGATTGATTGAATCGAGTCGCCGATATGCTCCTGTCTTATCACGATGACGATCCCGCTTTTGTAGAAGCTTTCCGTCCCGGATCAATCGGTACGGCCTCATTCGCACATGGCATCCGCGTGGGTGATACTCATACATCTCATCTTTTGCCTTCTCCAACCCGCATTGAGTTTTGCGTAGACGATAGAAACGGCATTTCTCCACAGCAGTCCCGTACCCATTGCTCGGTAGTGCATAGCAAGCAATGTTTCACCGGCATAGTGCTACCGGTCCATGAAACGAACAGCCCATGTTGTTTCTAGACGGCTTTCTGGAAGGCGGCCCCTTCACCCGCCATCGGGTTGCTCGATTCGATATCAATTCCACGACCTCTAGCGCGGAGCCGTCCTTCTTGGTCACCGAATTCTTCCGTTGCTCTGGTCAAGATCGACGACGCAGAGGACGCAGGATTTGAGGCTCGAACATCGAGCCCCAAGTCTAGCGCAAGGTCCCCTTGGACTCCAGTTCTCAGACCGAGCAGTCGCTGTGGTTGAAAAAGAAAAGCCCGGCGGTGACAGGGTAACTCGATACGTTCATCTGAGTTCTGCGTCCTTGAACTCTCAACTCCAATGTCATCATTCTGCTGCCCCACACTTGTCCGTCACTGTAAGTTCAATCAACGAAGCATGGGAAACCTGCTGCAAAGGACAGTAAGGTCGACAGCTGGAGCCAAACTCAGCCCAAGGATCCCCTTGACGTTCCAGCCGCGGGACGTCTCGTCCGGTAGCCGGGGACGTGTCTGTGAACATGTGCGAATTGCCTTCCCATATTGCATGGCTAGCTGGTGATCACAGGGATACTAGCTTGATCTCACGTAGATCCCCGAGTCAAGAATTGGGTCGAGTCTGGCCGAACTCAGTTCGTCTGTTCGCAAGGCAAGCATGGGTAGCCAGGACCCTTCCCGGCGGATCAGCAAGCTCGAGGATCATGCCTCTGGAGCAACCTCTCAAGTCGTGTCCGCAGTATCCGTGCCCAGAGAAGTATTTCGGTATAGTTTTCGGGGAGGAAAAGGCGGGCAATGCGTGGCGCGGTACGATGCGGGCAGTGTGCGGTCTGCTGGAGTCGCACCAACCTCGAGCTGCAGTGGCTTCCTGGGCCTATAGTACCACAGTTGAGATCCCAGCTGGGCGTCGTACAATCGCAACCGATGGGCCGGCGATGGGCCCAGAGGGTATGATGGCGGGAGGGGCAGACGAGTGTCACGGCGTGGTCACACCAACTGATGCGCAAAACATGCCGGCACAGGTCCGGACGTGCATGGTACAGTAATAAAGCAGCAGGCGTTGCCCACCGCAGTGCACTGGCAGGAGCGCGTGCGGTCCCGCCGTAGGCGGGTTGCAGTGCCATTCAGTGCTCGGATAGGTATCGCGAGGCCATCCCTACCCCTGCCGCCCCGGGCGTCCAAGCCGACGCCGCCAGTAGAATGGTGTGATATACTGTACGCAGGGGACTTAGCGGATGTTTCCTTCGGCAGGTCAAGCCTGTGGTGATGAATAGAGTTGATCGAGCTTGGCGTCCAAACAAAGATGGGATCGACAGCGAGATATAGCGATCCTTGGGGAGGTCTTATCTGCCCTGTTATAACGGGCAGCGGGAGCCGGATAGGAGGGACGGCAAATGCCTGGCTCAGCGAGCCCGGGATCGAGACAAGAGCTTGGACGCCAAGCCAAGGCGAGTGGCGTTGCTGCTCATACAGGACGTAGCAAACCTGGGCGCACGGCGGGCAGGCGGGCAGGTGGGCAACGAGGGGCCCTGAGACTGGGCAGCAGATGGCAGCGAATGCATGGTCCGCCAGCGGAGAAGAATAGGACCGCGGCGACTTAATAAATGACGGGCATCAAGCGTGGCAACCGTGCGTGAGGAGGAGAATGGGCGTGTACTGCGCCGTGTACTGCGCCGAGTGGTCTTGTCAGGCCGGGGATCTGAGCCTCTCGGGAGGATCTGGGGTTTCTTTGGACCAAAACGCAGAGTGCCGACCCTTGATGATCAGCGAGGTGGTCAAGCTTCGTCGAGGTCCAAGGTTGGCAGGGGTGGGAGCTCGAGGCAGCTCCAGGACGTCCAGCTCGATGCAGCTCGAGGCAGCTCGGTGGGTCCAAGCTTCTAAGGTTGCGTGCGTGAGCAGGACGGACAGGCGCCAAGACATGGAGTGTTCTGTAGGCCGTGCCAATCGCAACAGCTGAGATGAGAGGGAACATGTGGATCTCGGGGGGCCATCGAAGGGTCAAATCGAGCTGCGGCAAGTCGAAGAGAGTCAATGGGGTTGGGAAAAGATCGAGCTGGGGTAGGAACGAGGGTTGCGCCCATGGTCGGACCTTGATTGGTGCCCAGGACAGAAGGCGGGACTAGCTAGAGAAAGGTATCAACAAAAACGATGCGCGGTGCCATTATAATACGTGACGAGGTATGATATGGATATAGCTCACGTCAAAGAGTAAATAGTTCAGGCCGGCCAAGCAGGGTACGCTGGGCGGGCATGCCTGGCATGGTAGGCAAGGCGTGCGGTAGTACGGCCGTTTGGCGCTATGAGGTCGAGCGAGCCACTTGTTGATGTCTTGAACACATAGAACCTGCTTGCTGGATATAACTACCTAGGTAGTAGATAGATATCCGGTTTACTTGGTAGATGGCGGATGCACAATACAGTACGGTACTCCTAGTAGCTGAGTACTTTAGGCAGTGGTCTGCGATATATGCCAGATGATAAAGCAGGCCGAGGCGGATGGGATGGATGGGATGCACGCTGCCTGTGTGGTCTGCCCCCCCTCGTCTTGCCCCATCTACCTGCCAGCCCATCCAGCCTCCAAGCCACGGCCACCATGATCAAGTCAACGGTCGCCCCACCCCTTCTGCACTGATCCTTGCAACTGGCACTGCTTTCCAAGGTTGGTCCCTTGGAAATACCTAGGAAGTGTTCCTTGTGCCTTGGTACCTAGGTAGGCAAGTACCGTAGACCTGGCTGGTCCAGTCTTTTTGCATGCCCTGCTCGCTTTTTGTGTCTCCATGCAGTCGAATCATTGGGACGGGCGGGAAGACGGGAGAGGAGAGAACGAAACGAAACAGAACAGGAAAGAGTAGGAGCTCTTCCCCATGTTCCCGCACCCCTGCCTTCCTTCCCGTCACGCTCGAGTTCAATGTCCATGTCGATGCTCAACGGTCATGGGCCCCCCCCCTCCTCATATCGCTCTCAGCTCGTCAAGGGCTCAACATGCCGTCCAAAGCTCGAGCTGGGAACTGCATCCGCATCTGCGCCTGTCTGCTGCGTCTGTGTCTGCGTCTGTGTTCTGTGTCTGCGTATGCGCCTGCGCCTGCATCTGGACTACACCTGCGGCGCCTGCAGTCTGCATTCTGCAACTGCAACTGCGGCGCCCTTGAGCTGCCCAGGTGGGGTTCTCTCTGTTCTGTCTGCGGGTCCCCCGTGCCCTCCCCGCCGATGTATCTCTGTCCCCAGTCTGCGGGTGGGATACTCGACGGACTGACTGCATGACTACATGCACTTGGGTGGGTGTTCTGTTGTGCAATGCTGTGTGTGTATATCACTCGCTCCTCCTGTGCCATCTCCTGCTTCTCCTGCCTCTCCAGCCTCTTGCCCGTGCCTGTGCCTGTGCCTGCAGCCTGTACGGTACCCTCACACCTCGCGTCTGCCCTCCTCCCTCATCCGGCGCACCTGCAGCTCCAGCTACAGCTCCAGATCCCATCAATCGCACATGAGCATGCAGCAGCCCTCCTGCCCCATCCCGTCCCCATTTATCTATCGCTGCCCTGCCTGCCTCGACTGAATCGCCTTGCGCCACACGCTGCCTCGACCCTCGTCCTCATCCTCATCCTCACACCCTCACGCCCCCTCCCCATCCCATTCTTATCCTCGCCCCCCGTCTTTGTCCCCTTTTCTCCTGTGCCCTCCTGCCCTCTGCTCGCCTCGGAAATAACTTCTCTACCGTCCTGCGACTGGCCTCCGCAGCTTCACGCCATGCCGTCTACATGTGTCTGATATCTTCCCCGCCTCCCAATGAGTCCGCGCAAGAAACGACGAATCACTCTCCTCTGGCTACCAAATGGACCTGCTACCCTTCCTGATCATCTTGACTTGTTGAAGCACCGGCGAGGACACGACGAGTTGAGTACCGGCATCGGCCGAATTACTGTGTGTACCAGCAAGGCCAACGGCGCCTAGTGATCAACCGAGCAGAGCTGGTCAAAATTGGCAGACTGTTACTCAAGTCGGCTCGGCCTGTGTGAAGGGATGCCAGAGCTGCATCCAAGGTGACGTTTAGGCCGGCCGCCCATCCAAGACGCTGCGTATGCTGCAGGGCTGGATCGATCGACGATCCTGGTGCCAGCCACAGCGAAGCGAGAGACAAAATCAGAGAAGAAGAAAAAAAGAGAACGGCTGCTGAGACAATAACTGAAACACCTCCGACGAGGCGGACGCATCCCGTTCACGCCGCCTGCCCATTCCAATAATTGTCTTGGCGCTGCCGTACGGCCACCGGAGCGCCGGCCGTGTCAAGGCCTGATGGCCTCCGAAAACCTCGGGCCCAACCACACAGTCGCCTCCGCTCCCCGACTGGACCGCGACACCTCCGCCGCCGCCGCCACTACCGCCCCTGGGCCCTCATGGGGCCCAGGTTCCGGATTTCCTGCTCCCTCTGCTCCATTTCCTGGCCACGCGCGTAGCCATAGCCAGGGTCATGCTTCGGCTTCCGCCTCCAGTCCTGCCCGCGACTCCTCCCTGGATCCGACCATCAGGGCCCTTCTTGACCAGCAGGCTGAGATCGAAGCCAAGATTGCTGCTCTGCTGCCACGGAAGCATGGCCTAGACTTCAAGGTCGAGCTAGCCATGCTGCGGCACAAGCTCAAATCCCTGCGGGCTTTCGCCGATGATAATCGTAAGCAGCATTCCATATTTCTATGACTCCCAACCCGCATTGGCCTTGGATGTGTTGTCCAAATTTGTTGCACTGTCAATGTCTTGTCTTTTTCCATTGGCTCTGACCGTACCCCTCTTGGTGCCCCTCCGTCTGATGTTGTAGCATATCAGATATATCCGATAAGATTCCGGTTCTGTTTGAGATCGAGGATGCCAGAGCACTTCAGTACCAGTGCGAGTGTATCGAGACAGCCTGCCTAGAGCAAGGTACGTCCTGGTCTTACAGCCGATTCGATGATAGACGGGGGGCGGGGCCCTCATTTTTAACACATGCCCACAGGACTGGATCTCCATGAGCAGAGGATAAATGAGGGCTTGAAAATTTACTTTCGACATGACGCTCCGGCCGGGTATGAGGCATGGCTGGACCGGAATCTATCATACTATGATCCGATTGCTCGGACTTGGAGACAGAGGGACAGTCTCCCGTCGAGTTCCCGTGGTTCGCGGTCCTTCAAGTGCTGGGATGAGAAGTGCCTGCACTACGTCTACGGTTTTCCGAGCCAAGAGGAGCGAGATCAGCACAGCAGGGACCATCTGGTATCATCCAAGCGAGATTCCGGATTGTCCATCGGCAGCACGCCGCCCGTGATATCCGACCAGCCGGCCCATCACCGCAACTACAGCCATGAGTATTCGAAAAACTCATCACCCCTGTATTTACCGCGGCCTAGCGGCAGCTTGCAGCTCTCAACACCTCCGGTGCCCGGGCATCCTCGAGATCCCAGGGACTCACTGAGGTCCTACTCGTTCATATCAGAGCCCACATCGTCCTCGAGGGATCTGCGAGGCTCGATCGACTCCGAAGTTGACCCTCTTCTCCCACCTCTGAAGCGCAGTCGTGTTGGGCAGTCCAGGTTAGAGTCTATCGAGGAACTCAGGCTGCTACGCGATGTCAAGCCATGCCTCCGGTGCAAGATAGCGAGGAAGGAGGTAAGTCCCCTTCTTCACAAGGTCCCAGCCGTGTGCTGTTTCTGATGGTGTAGTGCGACTCCAATGACCCATGCTCCTACTGCCTAGACCAAGCCGACCATCCCTCCGGCGGCTTCTGGGCTGTCCTCGGTTGTCACAGAGGACCACTCAGTGTTTTGGCTGAGACTCTAGTACCAAGTTCGTCATTTTGGACCGACCTTGCAGCCACCATAACAACTGATGACAGAGTAGTATCTATCTCGCCCAGGCAGAGCCAGACTCCGCTTGCTTCACCGCTTGTACCAAGGCGAAACATGAACGAGTACCTCGAGCAAGCATACCTAGTGAATCCGGACTTCTTGCGACTGGTGAAACGCAACCTCGATTTCGATGATGGTTTCTGGTGGTCTGAGGATCTTTCGAAGCTGTCGCCATCCAGTAAATCCGTGTCGTCGTTTCAGCGAGAACCAGTCGAGAGGCCACCACCCTTGCTTTCGGTTCTTGCAGCCAGCTGGAACATGAGCGGAACGACATACAATTTCTGGGATCTTCTCAGGTTGAGCAGATACATGTCATCGAGCAGGGAGGCTGAAGCCGTGGCGTTTCCATTGCTATACCGAGTCAAATTGCTGCTCAGAGAAGTCTTGTTTTACGACTTGCAACAAGCAGAGCCCTCAATACATGCAGAGGCAAACAGCTTGCAGGCACGCTCAGTCTGTGATGACTCTATCAATCATGGACGGTATCGACTGCTGTACAACTGCATGACTGACTTCCTACAGACTTTTGAGAACATCACACTGAGTGGTGTCCACTTAGACCCAAGAACCTGGGTTTCTGTCTTTGTATCATTGTGTCTGTTCAGCGTTGTGCGGACTGTGCTTGTGGATATTGCTTCGTCCGGTCCGAGACCTAGCCCCATGTCGAGTTCCACCGCGGCTTCGGCTGCGACGACTATGACGGATGTCTACAAGGCATTGGTCAGCGTGTTTGACGCTGCATCGCCAATGATGCTTGACGACTATCTTCCGGCTATTGAGGATGATCGCGCGCTTTTCAACATGTTATACGACATTACGAAAAAAGAATACTGGAATGAGCAGGGTCTGATGTCGACGAAAGACTTCTTGCTGCTTCTTGGAGACACTGACAACAATGGCCCCATCGCGAACGGCTTCATCAAGCAGAGGACACCCAGCTCTCGACCCGGGCGGCTTGCGACAACATCCATACCCGGTTCTGGGGAGGGGTATCGGCGACCCCTGCCCGAAGTCCGCCCCATTAGCGAACGCTGGAGCACAAACGGTGGGCTCCCGGGTGGGATTTCGTTTGGTCCTAGGCTCTTTTCTGATCCATCAATGGTATCGCCGCAGTCGACCAGTCCTGCGCGAAGACACAGTGTTGCGGAAAGTCCTTTGTTCCGCGGAGAAGGCACGGGCTTGACCTCTCCGATTCCCGCGACTAGGATCAGGCCATCATACCAACGACCACCACTCCGCAGAGTCTACTGTGCCAAATGCAATGAGTACCCCGAAGGTTTTCGAGGCGAGCACGAGCTTCGGAGGCACAACGATGCCAAGCACGCTGCTCTCGTGAAGAGATGGGTTTGCTCCGAACCGCAGATTTATAGTCCTGGTTCACCACAGCCTGTGGTACCACTCTCGAAGTGCAAGGCTTGCGTCACCCAGAAACGATATGGTGCCTACTACAATGCGGCAGCTCACCTGCGAAGGGCCCATTTCAATCCTCACAGGGGCGGCAAGGCAAGCGGGGACTGGCCACCAATGACAATCTTGAAAGACTGGATGAAGGAGGTCAGACAGTCTGTGGACGTTAACGATCAGGAGTCAGACAGTGGCGAGGACGAAGGAGACTTCAAGCAGCGGTCTGAAGCTGTGTCTCCGCGGAGCGGCCGCCGTTCTCCGATACTTGAAGTACCCAGGCTTGCTCCAGCACCCCCTTCCCTGCCTCACGGCGTGCCTCCTCATATTCTTGCTGCGCAGCGAGCTCCTCTGATGGCAGCTCCGTTTCTTGAGATCCCGCCTCTCGCTACGTCGGCAACGATCAATTTCCAGAGCAGCCCGAACCAGAATAACAACACCAACTTCGCCAACATTGCGAGCATCAACAGACCGGATGAGGTACCACCTTCGAATCGCAACCGATGTCCGCACCCACAGTGCGGGCGGGTTTTCAAAGACCTCGCAGCCCATATGTTAACCCACATGGAGGAAAGGCCAGAGAAATGCCCGATCGAGACATGCGAGTACCACACGAAAGGATTCGCCAGAAAGTATGACAAGAACCGACACGCCTTGACGCATTACAAGGGTACCATGGTCTGTCCCTTTTGCCCTGGACCCGGAACGGCCTATGAGAAATCTTTCAACCGTGCGGATGTGTTCAAGCGACATTTAACCGCCGTCCACAATGTCGAGCAGACGCCACCGAACAGTCGTAAGCAGCTAGCCTTCAGCAGCTCCTCGTCTGCGGCATCATCTAGGGATGGCGGTGCGGCTCTATCTCGCGGGGCCACTAGCACGGGTGCAACTGCCAAATGCTCCATCTGCCACATCCAGTTTTTCACGGCTCAAGATTTCTACGAGCACCTGGACGACTGCGTCCTCAATGTCATCGTGCCGTCCACGACCCCTCGATCCGCGACATCGACTACCTGCCCTACTAGCGGTGCCATGAGCAGCACGAGCAGTGCTGTTCCGAGCAGCGCCGCGACCAGTGCTGCCACCAGTGTTGGCCAGGAGTCCGCTCTTCTCCGGACGCCTACAACGGCGGGCTCAGCACAGGATCAGGATATAGATTTCCAATATCACAACCGCCGCGGAGGCGACTCAGGGACGACTTCAGATGACAACCGAGATAAAGCAGCGCATGGATCTGACATTGACGGAGTCGCGGCTTCACCTCAGGCGCTACCGGCACCATACCAAGCCTCCACACCTACCGAAACAGCCGAGCAAAAGGACGAGCATAGCGAGAAGATCGAGTCAGATGCTCCTCGGTCGTCAAGGCGGTCGACTTCTCAGCCGGAAAGGCCTGATGACATGGGCCCCACTACAGAGGATCGCCCTCGCGTGCTAGCGGTCGAGGTCAAGCTTGGCTCGCCATTCTCACCGGACAAGCCTGATACGGAATCTTGACCTGGAATCCATTAAAACGTTCACCATAATTTAGCCACACGTGGCTTACTCCTTCTTTTCTATCGTCTTTCTTAACAAGTCTTCGAGTACTTGGCTATATATGTTATTATTATTACTATCACCACCGCCATCATCATTATTTCTCACGGGACGGATAATCAGGGAAGATATGTTGACTCTTCATACGTCTCCTGGCGTCAGATACTACTGTCTGTCGTTTCCTCTCGTAGATTTATCTTACTTAGGCAGGGCTGAAATGATACCACGGCTGATGATAATCTGGGAGGGGTTAGATAGAAATGTGACATGAAATGACCACATATGGACTAAAGTACTTTTTACCAATGGTCTATGTGAGCAAAATAGCATTCGACAAGCTTCCATGCGGGCTGGCACTGAGATGAAGTGGGCAAAGCAGGAGATTTCTGTGACAACGTAGACTATGCAGGCATCGGGCGACTGCTTCCCGTCCGCGTCTCGTATGCTGCCTGTGCAAGGGCTTGCGATGAAACGACATAGCGATCGGCCTCTGGCCTGTCGCGCTGACTGCTAGGGGACATCAGGGACGAGGATAGAGAGGGCTCTCAGCTCGCCGTTCTGACGTACCAAACTATTATTGAGCGTGCATCCCGATTCAGTGAGCTAGCACGCACGCATGTCGCGTATTCGGTATACTTGTTCGAGCCTAGGAAGTATCGATGAGAAACCTGGAGGCCGATCTCCTATAGCATTCGGCAGTCCAGTATCTCTGCCGCCCGTGCTTGTTCCTGACAAGCACCATCGAAGTCACGGCCTAGATGCCGAGGTGGAGCGAGGTGGAAGTAAGACTACATCAGTTGGGAGGTACTACGAGGGCTGTGCAGCCCTTGTGTGGTCTATGATTTTTGTGACAGTCCTTTCTATCATATATATACAAGCCAAGAGGCCATCGGCAAGAGACCCTCACTGGACTGGCCAGCCATCATTAAACCCAGTGACCTTGGTATTGCCGAAGCGGTACGGCATCTCCCTCCTGTGGCGCAGGCGGTAGGTCTCATTCTTACCAGCAAAACGGGCCAGCCCCGTATCCCCGACGTGCACCATGGCATACGCGACCCCGCCCCCGAGCTCGTAGCCCTGGCCCGAGGCCTGGAGCGCCACGTCCCGGGCGGCCTTGAGGCTGGGCAGGACGCCCGGCGGGGTGTAGGAGCTCCCGACGACGGCGAGGGTCCCGCGGAAGGCGTCGTAGAGCTCGGTGTGGGCCTGGGCCATGCGCTCCCGGTGGCCGACCAGGTGCTGGGGTATGCAGTCGCGGCAGATCTTTGTCGAGGTGAAGACGGGCTGCGTGGGCGGGATGCCCAGCTGGCGGTGGACGGTGTCCATGGCCATCGCCGTGGCCTCCTTGGCGTCGGGCCACGAGTCGGCGTCCAGGTAGTCCCAGTAGTGCCCGCCGAGCATGACGGTAAGTTTCGTGCCGGGTGCAGACTGGCGCTCGGGGACATCGGCCGCCGCGTCGCGGTCTGAGTCGAAGATGACGCCCAGTGCCGCGTGTGGGTTGTTTTCCGCGGGCACAGACTGCGGTATGAGGTAGCCGAAACCGGGGTGGTCGGCATTCAGGTTGAGATCGGGGTACCACAGGTTGACAATCTGGATCGTCACAGCCGTGCTGTGGTTTTTCAAGGTCGGGAGAGAATCACCTGTGAGCTTGGCGAGGCTGCCGCTGTACATGCTCGATATCACCTTATCGTACTTTGCCTCACCAACCGCCGAGCCCCCGCCTTGTTCGGTTGCAGAGACGACTGCCTTTCCCTGATCGTACCTGATCGACGTGATGGGTGTGCCCGCCTTGATGGTCACGTTGGGGTTGCTCTTCAAGGAGTCGGCCAGTGCATTCGTCAGGGTGCTGAAACCGTTACGGAAGCATATATATCCAACCTTGGGGCCGAAATGTTCGGCAAGCAGCAACACAGACTCGTTTCTCGAGGCGATATCTCCACCCGAGTAGAAATCGTGGTCCTTCACTGCAAGGAGAGGGGTTGCGCCGTGCTTTTCTTGTATGAGAGCTTGCTGGAAAGTGCCCTCCCGCATACTCAGCTGCCAAACATCACCGCCCCAGATGCCGTGGACCAAAGCCGACTGGAGGTTGTTGACAACATCTGGACGGCCAAGAAGACGTTCGAAATACTCGCCCATGGATACGTCTTGGAGGTCCGCAATGGCGTGCGATCTATTCCCATGTGTCTCTGCCAATACTTGCTGTGCTACCTGGGCATTTCGCTTGTTTGTGGCAAGGACTGCAGACACTGCCGACCGGACAAGTCCGGTGAAAATAGGCTCAGTCATGATCTTGTAGGCGATGCCCATAAACCATTTCAACCTCCCAAAGAAGTCTTTCGGAAGGTTTCCCGGTATGCCGACAAGATGGTCGGGGTAGAAGACATAACGGTTACTCAGAACCGGGTCGTCCTTGTATAGCGCAACCGACTCGTCTACCAGGTTCAGCTCTGCAATCTGACAGGCAGGTCAGTATCAGAACAAGACAGAGGCGGTTGAGCCACGGCCGCAGGGCCGCCATACCAGGTCGTACAGCACGAAATCCTCGTACCGTGTGAGCGTTGTCTGGGGCGAGACGACGCGGGCGCCACGCTCGAAGCTGACGGTCTCTTCAGTGCCCGCGAGTGTGGTAACCTCGACCTGCTCTGTGTCTATCCATCCTCCCACGCGGTCCTGGGACTCGTAGACTGTGATCTTGGCGTCCGGATTGAAGCGCGTCAGGTAGTAGGCGGTGGTGAGACCGGTCAGGCCACCGCCGAGGACGGCGATGTCGCGGGGAAGATCGGGCTTCGGTGCAGTTGCGAAGCTCCTGCGAATGCGGTGCAGTGAAGCAGCATTGGCATCGAGCCAGCGGGGTCGTGTCGGGAGGGAGGTGCTGGCGGCAGTGAGGAGTGCGGGTGCAGAGCTCGAGAAGGGGCGTGTGGCCTGGAGGGTGGTGTTGAGGGTGGTGTGGCTGCCGGTCTGGCGAGGACTGCTGAGAGCCTGGGCAGCCCTGCAGCTGGTGCGGGCGGAGTAAGCCCTTAACAGGGCTCGCGGAGCGTTGTTGGAGACATGAGGCACCATATCGTGGGATACTGGGTCTCGTGGCAGTGATATTGGCCCAGGTTCGCGGGCTTCATGGTGGTGGGAGCCGAGTCGGCGTCATCGAAGCTCGAACATGCAAAGCTGCCCCAGCTCCCTTGACAGGCAGGGATTATCAGCCCACGCAGCTCGGTACTGCGGTACCTAAGTACTTGTGATGGGCCACAGCAGGCCTACGTAACTCTGAGCGCGGTGCAGTCTGTGCTGGAACACCTACCTCACCTGTGGCACTGGACTGGCTGGCTGGCTAATCGGAGCGGTGCCATGTCCAATGTCCAGACTCCAGACTCATCTTCATCACGCTCATCCGACTTCCTATGTCGTTGTGGAAGGGTATGCAAGCCCACAGCTGAAACGGGCACCGCACCACTCAATTCCACCTCCCAGTGTCTACTTGACCACGGTACCTACCAAGTATGGATCCACGCAACGGATGTCACCAGCAAGATGCGACACACAACAGCACCTGCGCAACTAGCAGATTATGAGCTGCAAGATATCAGACGGGAAGGTGCCTCAACCCTTCTTATCTGAGCTACACTTCAGAGTCCGAGGCGTCCCTAGCCTCGAGGTAGTCCCCCTACTTGGCGCTGCTTGACCCGGCACGTTGGGTCAGATCCTCTCGCGTCTACTTGGTATGGACGCTTCCTGCCCGGATCGCGGCCCGTGAGCCTATTACGGACCTGACTATTTGGCTGACATGCTTGTGAGGCTCAAGTAGTCGACCAGTCTACACAATACTCCTCGTGGATGGACGAGAGATTGCCGCTCTGCGCCGACAACTTCCCCGGCCGACCCATGGGGTTATTCGCGTCCATGCCGCACCTGCATGATCCCAATGTCTGGCGGCCTTGGTGTTGTTGGTCAGCTCAATTTTGGACAGTCTGCGAATCACCCTCGCCGAAATTGACCGCTTTGGAAGTGCGGGATGGAAGTTCCACTTTTCTGGCCTACATGGGGGAACCTTGGAACGACGGGCTCGTGATCGGCCCTGCGGCAGACCTGGCTCTTCTGTTCACTGTGCTCTGCACACCATGTACCCCAGTAGCGTGGGGGTACAGTTCGCCTTGTCAGCCGTCAGCCTGCTCTCCCGCCCAGAGTCCATGATGAGCGCCCCAGTGTGGGTTCCTCCTCGCTCTGTCAAATTCAACAAGTACACGGGCAACGAAGCCACGCCAGCTTATTAGTTCCCCAACAACGTGCTTGCCTGTAACAGCCACCGCGCCGCCCCAATATTCGGATATTCGGACGGTCGCTGTGCACATCAGGGCTGTTTCTACCCTCTTCCATCCGACGAGCGTTGCGATCCTTGCTCCTCGGATCTCAACTTGGCGACTTGCAGAGGCCGGCTGACCACGTCCGCGAGCCGGCCCCGCAACCCGGAACCTAAGCCGACCCGACGCAATGCCGTCAACCCTGCAAGCAAAGCCGGGACTCAGTCAACCCTTCTATTACGACGTTGACAACTATCCGACATCCTCTCCGAGGAATCTGACGGTCGACCGAGGTACGCCTGCACAGGGGGACGTGAAAAGGCAGCGGGCGGCTTTTCCCCTTTGTGCTGAGCTGTCTTTGCCCCGCAGCCCTGTTGGCAGCTTTCGCAGAACACATGGCAGTGGAAGGATGAGCGGCAGTGTTTCCAAACCTTCCAGAAAAACTCCGGCGACAGCACACTAATTCAAAAGTGGCACCCCACTCAGGGCATCGTGATTCTCCCTTGTTCGTTTCGCTGTCGCCGAGAGTCGGGCCCCTCTCGCGCGTGGGAGTCTCTATGATGGCCCCCAAATTTCAGCCTGAAAATGAGACAGAGCCTGGACGGCGGACCCCCACGCGACAGGGTTCCTCTTTCAATACCCGTAACTATGGCTCCAGGAGAGATTTTTCACCATTCTGTCGCTCTTCAATTCTTACGTACTCTCCAGGTCACGTCCCCTGGCAGCTCAAGTCGACGGGCAGGGTCGCATGCAGGAATCGGGGTGATCTGGAATGTCGGACAACCACTCGTTGCTTGGCCAGAGGCAGCCGCGGACGGGCCAACTCGGTGGTGGTCGCAGGGGAAGGGAGAGACGCACTACGTAGCACCGAGTCTAAAAAGAGAGGATGGGAACGTGGGATTTGGCGCATTCCCCACAGTCTGTAAAGCCATCCCACGCTTCTCCAGACCCAAGATTGCGTCAGGACCTCCATGTCGAGACCAGTCCTGCCCTTGTACCTCCGAGTACCTGCGCCAAACTTTGCCCTCCACGGAATCTTGATTGGTGTGGACAGGAGCACACACGACCAGCTGACAAGTCGTGACACAGACGCACAAGGAGAGACTCCCGCTCAGCCCGCTCAACGTCCAGTGGCCCCCCAATGACTGCTTTCCTGAGGGATGGAAGCCCGCAGAATGACCGCCATCCTGGGCATCGCTGGCCTTGCGAGCTGTACCCAAGCCTGGGCGAATGATCCCTTTCCGTTTTGAAAAATCCGGGGGATCCTCTCAGGCACGCATGCACGCTGGCACGGCCCAGGCACTGCACACGAGGGGAGGACTGGAGAGCCTAGCGGCTTGCCCCTACCGGTACATGCCTCAGCCCCGTTGATACTTACGGGCGACATCCCCCCGGTCCCCGACCCTAGTAGCTCGCACCCCAAACTTGCCCAGGAACAGGCTGGGGTTCCTACCTCATCGATGGCCTGCTGACGGCAGCGGTGGACTGGGAACGAGACTGGGACGGCTCGTCTCAACCTGAGGCCCCGTCACTATTAGCACTTATATAACTGCCCCGGGCGACCCAGCGGCCCCTTCCATGAGCCCCCTTGGTCCTTCCTCACAAAATCTAGTCCTGAGTTTTCGATATTCTCCCCCACAAGAAACTACACGCCACTCGTACTACTTCCAAGTCGACATTATTCCTGTAAATCACCTCGTCCACCCGTCCACTGTAGATTGATCACACATCGCCCTGAGAGGAGGAACAAGAGACGTCTGAGTATCAACGGAATCACTAGTCCGCGGACTCGACATCCTCAGGATTACGTTGAACAAACCACCATCCGACAGACACATAATCCAGCCCTACCAAAACTCCGTTCACCATGCTCTCCTACGATTCCCCGATATCCGTTAATGGGCCATCCCCAGTCTCGCCTACCAACATGACCCCAAACCGCCCGGTCATAACATCCTCTAAGCCTGTGCGGCACTCCAAACAAGCAGACACAGTGGTGCCCAATAACACCATGGCCACACATATTCGCGATCAGACCAAACACCACCACATATGGCTCGTCACGGGTCCTGCAGGCTGCGGGAAGAGCACTGTCGCCAAACACATTGCGGATTCCTTGGGCATGTCCTACATAGAAGGCGATGATGTAAGCCTCTGGTCATAACCGCCTCGACAAACATATGCTAACAAGACTCTTAGTTCCACCCACCAGCAAACATCGAGAAGATGAGCAATGGCATCCCACTTACGGACGCCGACCGATGGGACTGGCTCACGCGCCTACGCGATGAGGCCCTGACGCAGATTCAGATGGGCAGCGGCGGCGTCGTCGTCACCTGCTCAGCACTGAAGCGGAAATACCGAGACGTCATTCGCGTGGCCCCGTACTTCTATCCTGGCGCTCAGCTCCACTTCATCTACCTGCACGCCCCCGAGGAAGTACTTCTGCAGAGGGTGGCAGCCCGTAAGGGTCACTACATGGGCGCCACCATGGTCCGCAGCCAATTTCAGATTCTGGAACCGCCGACGAAGGAGGAGAAGGACGTCATCAGCGTCGACGTTAGCCGGTCGATGGAGGAAGTCATGCGTGATGCGCTGGACCAGACGGTAAGGAAGCTGGCCGAGGATGCGGCATGAGTTCTCTCCTTTGGAATTGGTCCAAGCCAGCAATATTATTCTACGCAACGCCTTGAACTTAATGTTCGGGTCCGCATATTCTTTCGGCGAAAACAATCGGCGCACTTGTTTCTGGAAAGGCTGGGGCAGGATGCCGGCAGGCAAAAGCCAAGGAGTCTTTGGTCATTGTATGGGAATCGCATTTACACCGCTGCGGCTACAGAGAGAGAGCCGTGGCAATTCAATATCAACACTAGCGTTCATGACACATTTTGCGCTGACACCGCACACTGCATGCTGTCATTAGCGAGGGAAACATGAGAGCGCAGATCGGGCAAGTCATGAAGTGAGAAAAAGCTTTTGAGGTGACCGGTTCATTGGGTAAAAGTACAGCGAGAAGAATAGGCTCAGTCAGCATCAAGCGCAAGCAGTATAGCTAGTCAGGTCACTCGCATTCTCAGTCTCCAGAAAACAAAAGCATTATTATGTAAATGCTCTAGAACGGAGAAACGACGCCATGTCTCGTTCATCCCTCCATCCTGCACTGCCCAGCCCGGTTTCAGTGACAGTCCGGACCGGTGCCCCGGTAGTCCAGGGTTTCCCATTTGTCCCTCCAACACATGAGGGTTGTCTCGATACTACTTCCAAGGTTTTCAGGTAATAACACAGCCCAAATAAGAAATGCAGGTAATGCTGAAAAGTATTGCCCCTCCCCCCTCTCCTGAGCACAAGAGGACCAACAACAGGGGAGATGGCCAATTAAGGCCCTCGCCTCGATATTCGAAGGAGTTGGCTCGTACAGTACTAGTTGCTTGCCATGCGTCACGCCGCCCTCTCTGTGCGAGCCATCAGCGTCGAATCCGCCCACAACCCGCCCGTCCTGGCAGCCAGCCAGCCCATGCGCAGGTAGCCCCAAAGTTACCATCCAAATACCAACAATGACTTGAGAAATACCTCACAGCCACGTCGGCCCCTCCTTCTCCTCCTCCTTTCCCAAGGGCCAGACTAGACCAGCAAACAAAATGCCTCGAAGGTGAGATGCAGTCATACGGGCCTCGACTTGTGTCGCTGCCAGTCTCGGATATCATTCGACCACGTGTAGCACCGGCGCCAGTAATCAATCCGCCGGCCGTGGTCCTGCGGCACCTTGGGGCCCAAAATTCTTCTACTTCTTCTATTCGAACCTCATGCCAAGTCAGCCCCGGGAGGACGTGACACCAGTAGAGGGCACCTCCTGCACACCCTCACGGTACAGACCGGTGTGTCGTTTCATTTGTCCTAGCGACAGCCTCTCGAAAATAGGCTGAAATGAATGGGCGGTGGGGAGGAATAAGAAATAAGCTCTCACCTTTTAGTACGGGGGACGGCCCGCCTCGTCTCAATTTGTTTGGGCTCCTTCGTCTCGTCGTTTCTCACAACCGGAGGAATGGATGGACGGACGAGAGAGAAATGACTGATGATCCGCAGCGGCTCAATCTTGCCCACCTACCGTTTCTAGGTGATATGATATATTACCCTGCACAGGATCGCCGTGCCTGGGCCTTCGCTGGATTGTTCGGCGCCCCTCGGGGCATGCTCGTGCGAGGGCTACGTTACCGCGGGTACTATACCCGGCATGACGAGGGAACAGGCCGGGTCAGAGGCCGCATATGCGAACAGAGTGCACACCGAGGTCACAACTGTGGGGGAATGAATTGAGGGATGTTGAGACGGCAATTTTCTCCGAGGAGCAGGCAGTTCTTTTCCCCTTTGGGCCCCTTGGGGGGAAATGTTGTTGTCTTCTGTCTGTTTTATTTCCGTCCCGTGCTATAACTACCGCAGATGCATAACCATTACGTCCGGCTCCTCCACCAAGCTCCTCACCACGCCGGCGGCTCTCGCCATGGTCGCCCCGTCCACGACCCTGTGGTCCGCGGACCAGCTGAAGTTGCACACGTTCTTCATGCCCCTGACCGCCCACGAGCCGGAGCCCTCGTCGCGGGCCACGTCGGGCACGTCGCGCATGCGCCCGACGCCCAGGATGGCGACCTGCCCGTCCACGATGACGGGGCTGCAGTAGGTGCCGCCGATGCTGCCGATGTTGCTGACGGTGATGGTGCCCCCGGACATGTCCTGCGGGGAGAGCCGCCCCGCGGCCGCGAGCCCCTGCAGCCGCAGCAGCTCGGCCGCGATGGTGAGGATGCTGTGCCCGGCGACGTCCTTGATCACCGGCACCAGGAGTCCCTGCGGCGTGTCCATCGCCACGCCGATGTTGTGCTGCGACCTGTAGACCAGGGCCGGCTTCTCCCCCGCCGATGAGGACGAAGGGACGTCGACCCGGGCGTTGAGGATGGGGTACTGCTGCAGGGCTATTGACACGGCCTTTATGATGAAGGGGAGGTAGGAGAGCTTCGTCACGCCCTGGTTGTTGGGGATGACGGGCGCTGGGGACGAAGGGGAGGAGGAGAGGACCTTGTTCAGCCTGCCGCGCAGGGCCGACAGGTCAGTAAAGTCGATCTCGTCAGCGTAGAGGAAGTGCGGGATGCTCAACGACCGGGTCATGGTCTTGAACATCTGCTCCTGGGTCTTGGTCAGGGGTTGGCGGTCCTCTGTCTGGACGCCAGGCGTTGAAGCAGACGCAGCTGATGTCGCTGCACTTGGACCGGGCCGGGCAGGCTGCGCGTTGCCATTGTCTCGTGCCTCGACGAACTTGTAGATGTCCTCCTTGAGCACCCGGCCATCCTTGCCCGTCCCATCAATATCCAGTATATCCACTTTAAGCTCTTTAGAGAGATGTCGGACCGCCGGCGTCGCCAGGGCGGCGTGTGTCCCCTTGGGCTTAGACGCAGCAGTATCCACAGCCCCGTTGTTGGACGGGCCGGGAGCCGGCTTTTGTGGAGACACCGGCTCCGGTGTGCTCTGCTGTGATGCCGGTTCTGTCTTGCCCTTGGTCTCGCCGCCAGAAGGCGTCAACTTGTCCAACGTCTCCTGGCTGACATCGCCCAGGATATCTATGTCCACAAAGGGCTTGCCAACCTTGGCCATGTCACCGGCATCATAGTATAGTTTCTTGACGACGCCCGAGAAGCGCGATGTGATCTCGACCGAGGCCTTGTCGCTCTGAACCTCGCACAGGGGCGAGAACTCCTCAACACGGGCTTCGGGCTCGACGAACCATTGTATGATCTCGCATTCGACGATTCCTGACGGGATGAAACTGGTGAGAATCCCAGGGTGTGACGGTGGGATTGAGGAGGTATCTTACCTTCGCCGATGTCAGCTAACAACACTGGTTTCACAACCTGCCGCCTTGGTGTAGAGTGGAAGCACCTCGTCGGTGGGAATGAAGCGGTGTGTCTTGGTTCGGAGTGTGATCTCGTGGAGAATGGGGTTGGAGGTGTCACGGCTGCGGTGGTGGATACTCGACTTATACGCTGGGCCAGCTGCCACTGAAGCCGCAGCGCGCGAGTAGAGCGTCGCATGAGCATTGCGTCTACGGTAGAAGGGTGAAGGGGTAAGAGAGGAAGAAAATCTACATGTCTCGGGTCAATTGAACGATCATCTCGTGCAAGGCCCCCAATATTACCGTGTTTTGGCCTGCTGTCTTATGCCGTGGCTGTCGCGGTCTGAGCCGTTCTCCGTCGACTCCATGAGCAAACAAAGCCGAGTCCAGCCATGCCATGCCTGAGTGACGTTCACTCCGCTGGTAGCCGCTGCTTTGGTCGCGGGGGGTTCCTAGGGTTCGATCCCCCTGGGTCAAAAATGTCTTCTAGAAACCTGGGGCTTGCCGGCCGGCCGCCCTGATCCCTGCAATAGCCCGCAGCAGCATGATGGCCGGCCAAAATTTCCGGTTGTGAGCTTGATCAAGCCCGACCGGAGCGACCACCTCAAGCTGCAGCTCGTCTCTGTCCAACTACCGGTGCAAGGTTGGAACACCTCACACAATGCTCAAAAGGGCGTTAGCACGGCCTCTTTTAAGGCCCAGCAGCAGGGCTGTAAATACATGCTTGTTGTGCCAATGGCGAACTTTTGTCACGACCTACCCTCGCCTCCAGAACCCCAATCCGAACAAGCTGCCAAAGACTTCCGCTTCGAAGGCGACCGAGAGCACTTTCCTAGGAGCAGACGCCTCATCCGAGGCAAGCCCATTGGCTGATGCGCCACGGTCATACGGAAAGAAGGTCGAGGAGTTTAAGCCCAAGGTGCTGGCCCGGCCCATTGGCATGAACCACCCGCCCAGCCCGGGCGAGAACACAGGCGTCGACCTTCGTTCCCTTAAGCAGAGGAGGGATGACTTTGTCAACTATGACGCGCATCTGAAGAGGCGCGAACAATTGTCAGCTAGAACACAGGTCCCGGCCACAGATCCTCTGGCGCATCGCTAATCGTGACCCTACAGAAAGTCCCAGATGGCTCGTCCATACTTCCGCGACTGGACCAACCTGGCCCTTCACAAGGGCAAGACCTTCCTCGCCCCTCCGCGTCTCTTCAAGCACGACAAGTCCCTCTACTTCCCAAACCTGTTTGGCCACACACTCCTCAAGGACACGAGCCTGGCCCGGGACACGACGCCCGTTCTCGCGGGCAAGGCCACCGTGGTCGCCATATACAATACCGAATGGGCTCGCAAGCAGGCCAGTTCCTTCATGGGGAAGAAGGAGAACCCTGCTTTGCATGAGATCCTCGAGAAGAACAAGGGCAAGGCGCAGCTGGTCCAGATCAATGTTGAGGATACCTCGTACATCAAGTACTGGATTGTCCGCATGTTGTCGGGATCTCTGCGGAGAGAAGTCGGCAAGGATAATTGGGACAAATACTTCCTGGTCAGGAAGGGAATCTCGGATGAGATCAGGGAGTCGATCGGATACCTGAACAGCAAGGTCGGGTACACATATCTAGTGGACGGCGACTGGAGGATCCGCTGGGCGGGAAGTGGACCTGCTGAGCCCGACGAGAGGGAATCCTTGACAAGAGGCCTCGAGAGGCTCCTGGACGAGGCAGACAAGGGAGTCTGGTCAGGATCAAGACCCGCGGAGAAGACCGCAACAGCGGAAGCGAGCGGGAAGAGTGCAAGCAGGTGGACGTGAAACCCCATCATTGCTCTCATTACACCTCAGGATACCCCATTCAATGTACAACACAATCTCGTGCCCAACCATAAATGTCACCGCCGCAAACGCCATGCCGCCAAATGTAGATGCATTGCCCGGAACCCGAAACCCACCGCACATGCCCCCAAACGACCTGTCGCCTGGTCCCATCCCACTACTATAAGAAGAACCAGAACATCAGAAAGCAAAACGCGACAAAGCTGCCCATGATGACCCCGTCCCTCTGCTTCCTCGCCGATATCCTCCCTATCAGCGAGTTGATGCCGGGCACCTGGCTCGCGGCGAGGGTGATCCTGCGGTTGATGTTGGCGAGCGTCTCCCGCTGCAGCACGAAGCTCTCCTGGACGGCGTAGGCCTGCGACAGCACGCTGTCGGCCATGTCGTGGCTGTTGTCGACGCGCCGCCGCTCCTCGAGCATGTAGTCGGCCTCGGCCTGCTCCGGGTTCGACGCGCGGTACGACTCGATGTCGTCGCGGACGTTGGACAGCAGGTTGGCGCGGTTGCGCGCCTCGGATAGGTTCGACTTGAGGCGGGCCAGGTCCTTGTTGTGGGCGGCGAGCTTCTCGCGCAGCAGGGACAGGTTGTTCTGTTTCAGGGCCGAGGAGGTGAGGGTCGCATCGGAGTCGAGGAGGCGGTTGAGCTGGGTGATGACGTTTTCTCGCTTGGGTTGGGCATGTCAGTCTCACGATGCGGCATGGTGCATCAATATCCGGCTCACCTTCCCGAGGAGGTCTTCTAGTCTTGCTTCCGTGGTTCTTTCCTCCTCCGATGGCTTCTGCGGGATGTTCGGTGCTGTAGAGAACTGCGAATAGGTGTGAAACAGAGACTCGGTCTGAGCCATTTGTTAGCTGCAACCCCAAGAATGTCCATTGATATGGCTGCTGACCTGCGACTCTAATGATCGTGCCTGTTGCCGTAGTTGCGCCCAGCCATTGTTGCCGGTTGAGGATGCCATGGTCGTCCTGGTGGTGGTGTCCGGGGGCGGACTCAGTGTTTCGGCTGCAGCGGTCGCGCGACAGTGGCAATGATGCTGGTGCGGGTGCTCGCGCGAGACAGCACGCAGGGCGAAGTGCAAATACCGAGGTCGGTCTCTAAGGGTAGAGCAATTGGGGAGCTGGTGTTTCTGGTCTAAGTGATATGCATCTGCATGTAGGGTGGTGTGCTATGCTGTTGGATAAACTCCGTGTTAGGACGAGCTGCTGGCCTGTCGTCACACCTGTTGGGGAGCCGACACATCTGGGCAGACAATGCCCGCAGGACCTGCCTAGGCACAGTAATGGAGACAGGGTCCATCATAGGAGCCTTATCTGGAGGTACCCTAGTAGTATGACCTCCCACTATCGGTGACTCGTACTGTTGTTTGGAGATCTAGCGTCGGGTCGAGTGGGTCTCCTCAGCAGTCAGGCAGGACGGCCATTCGCTACGGGGGTCTAGCGTAGCTTACTCCTGCAGCCGCCCAGGCGCCAGTCTTTGAGCCTGAGCCTGCAGCCTGCAGCACTGCAAAACGACACGACCCGGCGACTGCAATACTTTTCTCCGAAAAATTTGACGTGGATTGCCCACAGGCTTTTCCTAAACTCCACCAAGGACGACAGCCGCCTTCCCGTGAACGACCAGCAACTTGCCCTTCTGCCCGCCCCCCGACAGACGACGTTAAATCGACAATACCTGCGAAAATGGTGCGTTACGACTCCGATCCCGAATTTCTGCGAAGCTCTGGGCGGCAATTGAGCTGCAGGAGGACTTTTCCTGCAGCGCAATCCACCCCCACCACCAGCCGACCGCGATTGACGATTGCTCCTCGGACGAGTCACTGACAATGTCGCAGTCTTCCAGCAAGATCAAGGCCGGCCAGCTGTGGTCCAAGAACAAGGACGAGCTCACCAAGACCCTCGGCGAGCTGAAGACCGAGCTCGGCCAGCTGCGCATCCAGAAGATCGCCTCCTCCGGCACCAAGCTGAACAAGATGTGAGCGGAAACCCGATACTCCACACGGCACACATACACACATACACACCTACACTACGATCCACCGAGACAGTCACGATTCGTGCCCGAAACTGGAGGGTTGGAATAGACAAGGAGCACGGGAGCTAACGTTGGGATTCTGTCTGCAGCCACGACCTCCGAAAGTCGATCGCCCGCGTCCTCACCATCATCAACGCCAAGGAGCGACACCACCTGCGCCTCTTCTACAAGAACAAGAAGTACCTCCCTCTCGACCTCCGCCCCAAGCAGACCCGCGCCATCCGTCGCCGCCTGTCTCCTGAGGACGCCGCAAGGAAGCTGGAGAAGACGAAGAAGCGCCAGCAGCACTTCCCTCAGCGCAAATACGCCATCAAGGTTCGTGCACGATGAAATATCTACGGGCCAGCGAGGGATCCATGGGATATCTTCAGGGCCGTGCAGGCGTGCCAGGTGCTAACGACCGTGACGTACAGGCTTCCGCATAAAGTGGCAAACGGCGTCGGCATTTGAGGGTTTTTGGTAATTGAAGCAGGTCAAGGCAAAAAGGCTACAGGTCGCTGGCGTGGTTTTTCGAGAATCAAAACAAAAAAGACGATTCCACGCATTCTCGTATGGCATCACAGGGCAGAATCTGTTTTCCGCTACGGGTCTCGGTGTTATGAGGATATATGACAGCAAGCCCGGATACCTAGTCAACCAGATAGCTCCAAAAGAGAGCTCGAGTTGACTCCACACAACACCTACGCTCTCCCTCTACGTGTGAAAGGCCAAGGCTGAAACCATCCAGACGGCGCGACGGACGGTCAGAGACTCTCGGGCGATATCGATACCTGCGGTTCGGTCATCGGAGGCTTTCCTCGCGCTGGTTTGCAGTCATCGAGGATGTCAGAGATGTACTCAATGCTTTGTGGTGTACTTGAAGAATAGACTAGATGGCTGGCTAGTCATCACCTGCCTGAAAGTCCGCCCGGCTTGAAGCTGTTCAGCCCGTTCCATATGCTGTGTTTTGGGATCGTCAATGCTCTGATGTCGAATTGTTCTTTCCTTAACTCTTTGTAAGCGCTTTTTTGGTCCTTGCCAAAGTGGTCCACTTGGTGGGTACTGCATTTCTCTTTCGATGGTGCGATGACTAGGTTGATTTACTTCTGCCACAGTAAGGCTATATGGCTCCACACTGTGCAACCAGGCCTTCGCGCTACGCACTTGTCTTTCCAAGCCGAGATCTTTGGACAGTTCTCAGATGGACTGGGGCGAGTCAATCAGTCTGCGGGTCTCACGTAGTGAATGGGTGTATGGGAATATCTAGCAAACACTTGTCTATCCCAGCACACCTTCTTAACCAACATCGTCAACTCTTCTTCCATTCTGTTCAACAGCATTCGTGGGAATCGTAGCGATTGGCCTCACATTGCGGTGCTGAAAAGGAATCATACGTTCAGGGGCTTGCTTGTTATTACTTATATCATTTCAGCTACGAGCAGTGTTGAGGATTGAGACTCGGTCAGGAATCAATATCTTCTCACGCACTCAGCTAAACGGTGCAAAATGATATTTTGTTTATATTAATGTCTGATATTGGTAGTTGTCTTGTGTCTTGGCCACGCATGCGCGGCTTCTGCCGAAGAGTACGGAAGACCCCAGAAAGAACAAGACAATAGTAATGAGCCAGGCAAAAAAAAGCCAATCGCTTCTTGAAGTACCAAGCTCTTCATCATGCTCGCCATGCTCGCCATGTTCGCCATCTCCACCTGACTCTTCCCCCTTTCCACCTCTTTCTCTATATTGGGCAAGAATTTGTCCCATTGAACGCCAACCGCTGTGCATATTCCTGGTATTGTGGGTATCATCTCATCATGCCATAACGCTTTTCCTTCTCTGTGCCTCCCGTCCCTGGTGTCAAACTGTGCGTTTAACCCGTCCAAAGTCCTAGCTGAGACTGCGCGCGAAAGGAAAGACCCAAAAATTGATGGGTGAGAGAAAAATTGAAATCAAAAGTAGCAAAGCTGAAAACAGGGGGACCGTGCTTGCCACTCTACCAGGCTGATCCAGCATAAGTTTGAAGGGGCTGATTGAAATTGTATGCCGCTCCGTTAGAAAGCGCACCACCGACTGCGAAGGATTGTTGCTGCATGGATATAGTGTTGTAATCCGTGCCGGCCGGAGGGCTGTACAGCAGAGGCGTGTTTTGTGAAGACATCTGTCCATATTGCAGAACAGAAGGCGAATTCATTGAAGCCATACTGCCTGTATTCTCTTTGCCGGAGAAATCATTGACAGCCGCTAGTTGTGGGACAAAGTCATCGTGAGCAGCCTTCACAGTTTGGGAACCGTGCTGTGACGGAAGACGCGAGGCTTTGTGGCTTCCCGCCACACTGCTACTGCTCGAACGACTATTCCGGGCGCTGGATTCGCGACGAAATGTCATGGGCGTAACAAGCTGTTTTACTTCTGATTATCAGGATGTGTTAGCGAGTGTGCATTGGTCTGAGGCTCAGGAGTCCCCTTTCTCACCTTCCGGGCGACGCTTATGGACTGTCTCTAGGTGCCGGCGGCACTGGTCCAGTCTGTTGAATCTCTTATCACATAGAGGCTCGGGGCACGCGTGGCGACCAACGGCATCATGTGTCCTTCGATGCTTGGAGAGGTTTGAGGACTCGCCGAACAAGGTGCCGCAGATTTCACACTTGAGCGGCTTCACATGGGTATGCGTGCGTATGTGCATGGCTGTGATTATCACAAGTCAGTAGCTAATTTCTTGGTCTGACGTTGACACAAAGTCCTGTTGGTCCAACTTACTGAGAGCACTCTGCTGCCTAAAGGCCTTTCCGCAGATGTCACATTTCAGTGGCTTGGCGTTTTTGTGGATGAGGACATGCTGGGTTAACGCTTGTTTTGCGGAGAACGATTGTGCGCAATGATCACACTTGAAGGGTTTGTCTGTATACAAAATTAATCTTAAGTATGGGCCTCGAGTAGCAACCAGACTTACATTGGGTGTGCGTCAACATGTGGCGTTTGACCTTGCTCTTCTGTGCGAATGGCTTATGTCGGCGTCCACAATCAGCCCATGCACAAGCGTAACCGCCGTCAGTCTTGGGCATGTTCTCAACGTGCTCAGCCTGTACATGCATTTCGAGCTGCTGTGCGTTTTCAAAAACCATCCCGCATGTGGATGATCCCTGTTTCCACAAGCACACTGATTGTGCGGCATCCTGCATTTGGCTATCGCCCGATGCACAAGAGTCGGCCGGGGAATTTGGCACTTCGTGACCGGCGTCGGACGCCGATGCACGGAAGCTAGCTCCGCTTGGAGATCCAAGAGCGCCCAGGTTTTGATTCGTTGGTGATGGCAACTGCTCAGTGCCAAATGCGAAAAGCCCCCTTTGATGACCAGGATTTACAGGTTGTTGTGCAAAGTTATTGTTCGACGGACCATATGTTGATCCGGTATCCATACCCGAGAAATCCAGGACCGTTTGATTCGGCTGCTGTAGCTGTATGTTCTGCACATACTGAAAGCCTTGGTCCATGAGCGGGACCAGCTGGCCGTGCTGAGCATGCTGTTGAAGATGCAGCGAAGCCTGTAATGGGTCTTGAAAGGGCACACCGCATTCTCCAGGAAAATGAGCGCTGCTGTTAGCATGACCTTGGAAATCCACCATATCATTTTGCACTGAGGCCCCTGGCAATGCAGGTGCATGGCAATGGGGGTTAGGTCCCAGAGCGAAGATGTTGAAAGGATCAACTTGGATCAGGTCGCCCTGTTGGTCAAGGTGTTGGGAGTCATGAGCCTGGGCCTGGGTTTGATACAGGTGCGCAAAGGTAGCGTGCGACCCTGGGTCGGGACAGCCTGGGCCTGCCTCCTGCGCGAAGTTGAAGGCATAGTTATGTTCGGCTATGTTCTGTTCGTACAGATCCGGTTCTATGGAAACGTAAGCCATGATTCAGACGTATAAGCCAAATGGGAAGATTCGTGAAAGACTGTTTGTGGAAGGCTGAAGTAGTCAAACGGTATCCAGGGCAAAACCCTCCGCTCCTTGCATGTCATCTGAACATGAAAAACAAGACCAACTTACGCTCCTGGAAAGACACGAGATTGGCGCTGGCCTCCTTCGCACTTGTCATAGTCTGCAAGATGAAGGCGCTATGGGCGACATCAGGCTCGACGGCAGGTCTGGTGCAGTTCTCATCTCTACAGGCAGTGACAAAGTCACATGTACCCGCACTACAGGGACCTTTGCTTCCTGAGCATTGACTATCACAAGAAGCGTTACTCTCTGCCTCAGACGGAGCGTAGTCCTCAAGGAGCTCGTCATTTTGAGGTGGTTGGCCAGGCGCCTCGTGCCGCGAAATCACTGAGACCATCTCAGGCGCCGTTGGGTCAGGGTCGTCGAGGTCAGGCGATTGCAGCCTAGACTGCGGTTTCCCAGTAATAGCCTCAGGGAAGGTGTCACCGGCATTGGGTGACTGGGGAGAAGGAGACACGACATCATGGCTTGCGAAACTAGTAAAGGCCGGGTAAGGGATGGCACTATACGTGGCCCCATTGTCGTGGTGATTTTGGCGAGAAACGAGACCAAGGCCTTGACAGCCTGCTCCGATCAGACATGTGTCGTCGTGCGCCGAGAATTCGTGGACTGAGGCGTTCCCATAGGGTGCCAAACTGAGCACCAGGTCATCCATGGTTTGCCTCCTGACGTTTCCGTCTGGAAGGAGCTGTCGAGGGCGCTGTGTGCCGGTCCAGATTGCGATGAGAAATTCTGGACGGGTATCGAGCAGGTCGCTAGGGAGAGGGAGGAACCGTGGTGGTCCCCGCCTGAAGGATTTCCAAGGGTCCCACGATTTCAAGTCATGTCGTGGTCAGGATGTTTCGTGAGAGTATATATTAGTGGATGACGGACAGGACTCGCGAGAAGAGGATGGTGGACTGGTAGAACCTGGAGACGAATGGGCCGAGGCGAGAAGATGTGCAATCCCGCGGGGTGACGTTAGAAGAGGAGGGCAGCGGAGGGGACTGATGTGAGGCAGAATTGGACAGGACATTGAGAACCTTGATGGTCGTCGCTGCATTCGGGTCCGGGTCGGCGTGCACTTAGTCAGCTAAATTTGATTGGCCCTCCTTGCTTCAATACTCCGGTACTTTGGTACTTTAGTACTTCACAACTGGGGCACCTGCATTCGGGGGCAATGAGGACGTTGCACAGCCGGATCCATGGAATGAAATGACATTTTCAGATGAGGACTGTCAATGGCGTCTCCAGAATTCGACTTGCAACTCTCGTCTGCAGGAGTGCCACTGTTAGGCCAGGATGGGATGGGATCCACCCAGCAACTTCGGCAGCGTGAAGGGAAAACAAAGTATTTACTACACAGCAGGGCATGGTATTTTTGCATGTATGCGTAAAAGTCAGAAGTGTCATCCTGACTCAAACGGCGAAACGGTCAAACGGCGCTCACCAGTCTGTGTGTATTTGACCAGCAAGGGCACGGAAAGTAGAAATTGTGATCACTTTGGCGCTGGTCTAACTAAATCTGATCGACTCGGGCTGCTGGGGCTCAAGCGAGCCATTGTAGGATGTTGTGCGAGCACTTGCCTGATGGCCTTCACAGTGCAATATGAACGCCATTATGATGTCAAAATAATCATATAATCAATCACCCTTGCATCGCAACTCAAACGTTTCTGGAGCGTGTAGAGCTTGATTTGTGCATTGGTTGACAGCATCGCTGGCGACAAAGCTATACAAGGCTGCACACAAGAGCTGTCTGGAATTTCTGACCGCTTCGTTCTTGGTGGTCAAGAAGGAAGATCGAAGTGTTCTTGTCACATTGTGCCTATCTTAGACTGGCAGATTCATACCACCTTCAAACCAGGCTTTCTTTGAGAATTGGGATATTCGCACCCACAAAATTCGACGGTACACCGGTACATAATTTGCTTGCCCACAGCCATTTCACATGCCCATCAGACACACTTACACAGACCCAGACCTACCTACCTACATACCTGGGTAGCTAGGCAGGTAGGCAGGTAACACACCCACACACCA
>JACBFG010000013.1:2197833-2241689 GCA_013435955.1 Diaporthe sp. HANT25 | reverse complement strand
GACCTAACACACCCAGACCTAACACACCCAGACCTAACACACCCAGACCTAACACACCCAGACCTAACATATCCACATGAGTAAACGAATTGGCTATGGTGTGTGGTGGGTGTGCAGGTTATTATTAACATATGTATCGGTGTACCCTCTGCGTTTGCGGATATGAATATCCGATGTCTTCTTTAGATACGAAGAGGACGAGCCAGTCGACCAAGACAGTATCGCAAGAACAACGTCCGTCTGTCTCGTGCAGATATCGCTGCATGTGGCATATATGGGCTTCAATAGACAGGGCATATTTCTCGGCTACAAGCAGGACCGCATCGCGAAGACCATGCAGGTCGGATTTGACAAACCCGGCTTGTGTGAGGCAGCTCCATGAGAGACTGTGTCATACGAGACTATCCCGGAGGAGACTGTCCCATCAGAGGTTGTCCCATCAGAAGTTATCCCAGAGGAGAGTAGCCCATCGGAGGTTTTCCCATGGGGCTTTTCATATAGGAGACAGTTACACTGGAATAGCGTTGAATCCAACTGTGATCGTTGGTGCCCCCAAGGCTATGAGTCTCTATCATATCTGCTTGGAGGCGCCACCCGGGTCATAAAATGCCAAGGCTGCCAAGGGATAGTCAAACAGAACACAGAGTATACAACTCTTAATATGGTAAAAATTCTTTTTGTTCCCTACTGTTAAGAGCGTGAATGATTTTATGTATCAATTCCTATTTCTTGGCATTTTATGACCCGGGTGGCGCCTCCAAGCAGATAAAGAGAGGTGATTCATCAAGTACACACGTTGGGACTGCTGACTTGGCTAAGTTCTCAGCAATCAAGCTCAAGCGTCTGAGATGGCACGCTACAACTCATCCAGCGGTCTAAGTAAGCATAAATTCCTACACCTCCCAGGCACCTATTATTAGGCACCTATCAGGGTACCTCGGGGACACAGATGGAACCTCCTGGTTGATTTTTAAAAAATAAGGTCTAAAATGCCTTTATAGTTTAGAAATAACAGCTTTAATCCATTCGGGGGTGTGGCGTAGGGGTAGCGCGTCTGCTTTGCAATAAGATATTCTCCACCGCTTATTCCATGCAGAAGGTCAAGGGTTCGAATCCCTTCTCCTCCATTTTTGTGTTTTTCAGGAAGAATTTATTTTGCTTTTTTTTAGGGGAAGTGTTGTTTTGATGCTGAAGAGCGTGGGAGATGATGGAAGGGAAAGGGCGGCCATGTGTAATGTTGTGAGCATTTGGACTCGGCTAGTCTCTCCTCTTTGGCTGCGCCCGGAGCCGGCCCATGTGGTATTCCGACTCGGCTGAGACAAAGGGGAAATATGAGTCTTGACCCATGCCAGCTACTGCTTTTGACAGTGAACAATCAAATTAAACAGGTGGATCAATTGATACTGTTTTGCAGTAGCGGTGGCTTCCCTGCTGTGGGGGTGGCCGTCTAGACTATTGTTCGAGAGGGTATGTAGCGAGCTATTGCTGAAGTACAGGTACCTAGGTAGCAAATCTTGTCTAAAGACCTTGAAGTAACCGTTCAAGTTCTCATCTACCCACTGGTTACAGGAATCAAACGTTGTTTAGCCTGCGTCTCCCTTTCTTATATTCCAGAGATTAGACATTGCTTCCGCCTATTCACAGTTCTCTCCGTCCTTTCCCTCCAAGAGCCATTGAGGATCCAAGTGTGTTGTGCGACCACATAGGCACTTGTAGTACTGTTGAAGGGACAAGATGTAAATGGTTGCGCTTTCTTCCCTTGTTGAAGGATGCTGTGTTGTCTAGATTGGTTTGGTGGGTAGGCGCGTAGTTTCTGGGCAAAGAGCTCTCCAAACTTGCCCATGAAAGCATCTTCTTGAGAGGACATCTCTGATCTTTGAGGAGATAGTTGAGTTGAGAGCCGAAGGTTGAGTGAGCTTTGCAGCATGGTAATGACTTGTGAAGAAACCTTATACAAGTCTGGTAGATCCATGGTAGATTTCTAAGAGCCGCAAGGACCTAGAATTTTTCAGGGTGGCCGAGCGAGACAGAGAGTAAGCACAGGGATGCAGCTGTTCAGCATCAAGATGTATTGTTCCCTTTTCAAACCGTCCAATCCAAAGGTTTCCATAGAATCCGTTTCACTCTCGTAGTAAGGTCGCCAGCGCCGTTGAAGGAAGGGAAGAAGCCAGGCCAGTGGCAACCAGACAGGCCGTAAAGATGTCGCCAGCAATGTGGAAAAAAGGGCCAGCCGCTAGATCAGTGGTAGCCGGGCCGCGGACAGTCGAACCAGTAGCAGCCAGATCAACTGTCGGTTGGGACAGGACGCCAGCGCCGTAGAAGGAAGGCAAGCAGCCAGGAAAGCTGTTGGAGAGGAGGGAGTGGATGACGCCAGCGCCGTAGAAGGGAGGCGAGCAGCCGGGCGAGTGGCAGCCAGGCCGTCCGTCCATGGATGAGGACATGTGGCCAGGGCCGTGGAAAGAAGGCATGCAGCCAGATCAGCGGCAGACGGACCAGTGGCAACCTGACCAATGGTCGAGGAGGAGAAGAGGACGCCAGCGCCATAGAAGGAAGGCAAGCACCAGGACGGTGGCTGGGGAGGAGGAGAGGTCTCCAGCAGTTGAAGAGGAGTCCACGCCAGCGCCGTAGAAGGAAGGCAAGCTGCCAGGCCAGTGGCAGTCAGGCCAAATGCTGTGGAGGAGGAGAGCGCCAGCGCCGTAGAAGGAAGGCAAGCACCAGGACAACGTCTGAGGAGGAGACACTGCCAGCTCTTGGGAGCAATGCAAAGATCATCTGCTCTGCAGCTTGGTTTGGTGGAAAGACATCCCGATGTTGCGTCCTCTGTGATCGAGATCGGTCAGCCAAGGCGTTGAGGCTGAGACAGGACGGTCATACCTGTGACGGTCCCGAGACCACGCGCCGCTCTTGATAGGTCGACATTGGCGTCATTAAGTATGCTTGATTGATAATGATATTGAGAAAGGTTTGCTCATAATAATGTTGTGAAGGTGTAAGTTGATGTTGGTGGTGGTGGTGGGTTCTTCTTCAATTGCTCCACCAGGGAGCATAATAGAAGGAAGGCAAGCAAAAGCCAGGACGGAGGCCCAAAAATTGAAAACAGAAAGAAATAAAGAGAAGAAAAAATTACTCGTCGTCCCAAGAGGCGACGCCGGGGTCGGCCAGGCAGGAGGCAGGGAGGGGGGTGGGAGGGCGCTGGGACTACACACATCGTGGGTCAGTCAGAGAGCTTCACGATCGTACAGTGGCATGCATCTGCGAGTTGCGTGCATATCATGAGAAGAGCTAGAGACGCAACGGTAACTCATGATATACAGACTGAGAAAGGGACTGGGACAGAGTCAACACAGGCACATACGGGCGACTTCTTCAGCATCATTTTGATGCGCTTCTTCGAAATGGTGCCTCCAGGGAGGCCGGGCGACGACGGCGAGAGGAGGCTCTTGATGCGCTCCCAGAGCGCATCGCACCTCGGCTTCTTGGGCATCTTGACAACAACTTAAAAATACAGTATTTTTTCTTAAAAAAAAATTGTTGCTGATGCTGCTGGTGCTGGTGCTGGGAGGAGGATGTCGGCGATGTGGAACATCCACAATCCTCTCGCTACCTTTTGCGTTCACGCACCCTGGGCCCTGCAGGAAATTTGCGCTCCTTCCATGTTCATTGGGAAGGCGCGGCTGCTTTGGGCAATTGCTGTCTTCCATCATTCTCAGAGGAAGGCACGTCCACTTTGGGCAGGAGCCAGTCGGGGGAAGGGACGGCATAGATGACCAGCTGAACCATGTCAAATTGGACATCTGTTCTGCGACACTTGTAAAGTCCTTGACAGATTGAGTAGCAGGGAAATTAATGCCACTTGCCTACGTTGATATGCGTCTCAAGCTCGCTCCAAGTCCATCGAATTCTATGAGCTCCCACTTAGGCGCAGGTAGCTGCTGGAAGCCCGGTGGCTTTATCGAGGATTCCAAAACGGAGGAAACACAAAAATGGAAGCTTGTACATAGACAGAGAGAGAGAGGTTTTGTCTTCGTCTAAAGCTCACAAAAATCAGCTACCTATGTACTGAACGAGGTAGGTAGTTAGCCATTCAGTCAAAACCTCAATTTGGAAACAGCAATCCACACCTGGGCAACCAAAAGAGTTCACTTGACTAGCTAGCCAACATTAGCCAGCCCAAAATGTCTGAGTCTCACGAGACCCTTCCGAAGAAGCATCAGCGAGAGAATCGTTCCCGGCTAGTATTAATTTCTAAACCAGGGAGAGAACAAAAATTGTCAGTACTTTGACAATAGCCCCGTGGAATCACCATGGACTAGTAAAGCTGTTGCGTGTGAACCGATATTAGAACTCGGTTGGGGATGTAGATTGCAGTATCCAAATGGAATCGACATCAACTGATGAGAAATACGCACGATTGACCAATTTGACGTTCATATTCAAGCCATCTTGGCAATGCCGGGCCACGATGCAGGAGCGAGCGTACACTCGGTTCCATCATCCTATCTCATCGGTCCTCCGGCGAATTCTTGTCCACATTTTTGGTCAACCGTCATTACCTCCATTGGTATCAGAAGAACAATCTCTCCTTCGGACCGTCAATAAGTATAAGGACTAGCTTCGGCGTTTCGAAATCTCAATCGTGTCATCAAAGCACCCTGTGCACGCGGGTTACAGCTTCGTTGATATGATTGAGAATTGTTTTTGTGCTGCAATGATTTGTAAATTATGGACGTCGTCCAATTCTGGCCTCCACGTACTCATTGATGACTTCATTTAAGACGTACCAAGACATTTCCTCCAACGACCAGCAAAATATTGAGAAGCCATCGAATCTGTGAGGCTAGTTAAACATGGTATACATCTGCCAGCTTACATTCTCTAAATTGACGGACATTACAAGCATTTCTCAACAGGGAGATGGTCAGTCAACTTCCATACACTGACCGCCCCGTCGGAAATCATCAGATTCCCAATGTAGTGACTCGTTTGATTCAGTGGCATCGTAATACTCCACTGTGAACAATGTCAACAGCCCTGAGGCTAACAGGACAGAAGTCATCTGATGTGCCAAAGACTGAGAGCGATATCAAGTCACGGCATTCAGTGACTGGCTCGAATCAAAGGAGATGGAACGTTGAATGGCTTGTCATATGGAGTACATGGCGTTTGACGTACCAAAAGATGAGAGCTTTAGTGAGTCACGGCATTCAGTGACTGCCCCAAACTCAGAGAAAGACCGGAAGATAGCTCGTCACTCCGGGTGTGTGTCACACGGCTGGAAGTCACAGGTCACTGCAGCGGGCGTCAGAACATCTATTTAAGGTCGAGCTTCTCCCCAGAAACCAACTATCCTCCCTTTCCTTTCAGCTTCCCGACACTCCAACAGCTGAGCCTCTCGACTCGATCGCCAACATACCACCAACATGGCGGCCAATCCCTCCACAGCTCCGCCGATCCCTAACGAGGATGGAGTTGCCATCCAAGTGAAGGCTACATACGATCCTGGTCCTTCGAATAGGGCACTTGGCATTCTTCAGGTCACTCAAGGAGAACTTGGGTGGGCTTTCATGTCTTCCTGGAACAAGAATACTGGATGGATCATCTGCCAGATTGGCATTGGAAAAGCCGATGATCAGAAAATTGGTAAGATAAGACTCCTGATATCTGCTTTCCTTTCTTGGATGATCCATGGCCACTGACATGTAAGCAGGCTGGGTGAACACCAAGTACTTGAACAAAGGCATGGAGAAGGTGAGACCGCTTCCCGTCGACATGGGAAGCGATGTCGCTGTGCCACCACCGGCACAACTCCCAGGAGGTGCGACTTGTCTCGAGAAGACTATCCATGGCTTATGGAAATCAATCCACACCAACCAAACCATGATCGAGGCAGAGTTGCCCATGTCAGCTGAGATCAGTACCCGGCTTTTTGGCCCACACACAGGTCATTACCCCACTGAAATCATGCGAGGTAAGTGAGAAAAGCCCCTGATAATTACATTAAATGATAGATTCCCTGATAGATTTTCAATATAGCTCTGACACCTGCTGCCAAAAACATCATGAGCAATGGAAACTTCCATCCTGCGGATCTTTCGAAGTTGCCAGCTATGAACAAGACCAACCCCCCTCATCAGCCAGGAATTTACATACGGATCTATCCAGGCATCAAGTCTCCGAAGTTCTATATTTTCAGACATCGCCAGAATCCTCCAAGCACAGGTTTCTACACTGGTCAGACTGTTGGGCCACAGTGGCCACATCGCTATGAGAAGCATGAAAAGGACATGACTGGAAGTAATGCGCAGCATTACAAACTGGCGAGAACTTGCGATACCGACAACGTGTTGATGATACCAATCATTTTGTTCGATGAGAACCAGCCCATGGTTAAGAGGTTGACTCTGGCCTCTTGTCTGAGCGCTGCTGAGCTTACAGTAGTTTGCCTCTTCAAGAGTTGGTACCCTCTCCTCCTTGGTCCCACTCCTTTGGACGCAGTTGCAGCCTATATCCTGGATTTCCGGTCTGCCAAGGTTTTTTCTAACATAATGGATGGTGTGAAATCACGTACTGGATGGAGGCCAAGGGAAATTGTTGGCTGCAACTGGCAGACACCTGTCGTCCGGGACATGGACATGGAGACTACATGGTGCTCTTGGTTCGACTACGACAAGCAAATGAAGATCTTTCGATGCCGTCGACGTCTGTTTATGAGGCTGAAGAAGAACGGAACCCCTGAGGATGGTGGCATACATATTGCCCCTGGAGAGAGGCTTTACATCCCTCAGGATGTACTGAAACAGGCCAACTTCGTGAGTGGACAGAGAATCCATGTGGTGGTGGAGTTTATGGCCAACAATATGGATCATCCATCCATGTGGGTTCGATTCCCACGTATTGGTCCTAACGCTGAGTTTGAGATCCTCCGGTCCATGGCTCTCCGATTGGAATGGACGAACACGGCCGGGCAGTGGTTCACGTGTGCTCTCACGCGGTCACAGGTTTGGACCTACCCTACCGGCGATACTAGCCAACCTCTGGCTATCTATCAACTGGGCATGTCGCTTGCCAAAACCCTCCAGTGTACCAATTACACTGGAGCTCCAGGATGGTTCACCAGTGTCGGAAGAGTCGTCATCAAGGAGTTCATCTACAATCACCTGAAACAGACTCTCACTATCGCCAATGACCACGTGCGGACGAAGCAGTGGCCTGCCAATTACACTATGCAACAGAACGCGGCTCGGCTTCAGGCACTCGTCAATTCCAAGGGATGGACGACGTCCATCGGCATACGCCCGGAGCATATGAAGGCTGGCCGAACATCCTGCGACATATGTGTTTCGCAGGCTTCAGTAAGCACAACACGCAGAACCAGAGGATATTGATTACAGCTAACACTCACGTAGACAACTCCATGTTTCGGAGGAAAGTGCAATTTTGATGCTGCGACACGCACCTGTAACACGTGTCAGGCGCTCAACAGACCTTGTACATTCACGAACGAAGCCGGAATTGTTGAGAAGCTCCAGACAGGTGGAACCTACTCCGACTTGGGCATTACGACCAACGTCTATTACATGACCAACCAGGCGACTATTCAGCAAATGGATGCACCCTTTGACCCTGAACTAGACCAGGGCCAGGACGACTAGAGCATGGTATAGAACATGATGGATCAGAATCAGCTGGCATAGTGCGATGCTTTTTTGGGCGAGAGGAGTTTCTTATAGATTCTCCTAGTTTTGAAATTCACATCATTGCTTTTAATTGATCTTGGTAGAGCTGATTATACATGCCATGATATTTGACACCCACCCTCATGACCTGCTCTGTAAAACCTACTCCTCCAACGTTTTATTTTGCTTTTTTGCATCTCTAGAGAGCATGGGAAAGTGTTGTTTTGATGCTGAAGAGTGTGGGAGACGATGGAAGAGATGGGGCGGCTATGTGGAGTGTCATGAGCATTCTGAGGCGGTACAAGCGGTTCTGCGTGTTGATTTGCGTACAATGCAAGCAGGAGCAACAGCCATAGAGAGATGGACGGCCCAGGAGCTTTTTTGTTGGTGCTGGTAGCTTCGGAGGATCGCACGATGTGATGTGGGCTCCCGGGTTCCGGAGTGCGGAGCCGGAAGCTGGGACACGCTGGGACTGACCCCACTTATGTCTCGCACGGACCAGCACGCCCGAGCTTGATCCTGTATTGGTCAAATGATCCACAGGTCACAGTTTGCTCCAGCTTTGGTTCCTATATATCTGAACAGTGGCGCATATGTTCGCAGGGCAAATGGCTTCCCACGTGCGGACAGCGGCTTTGTGCCGGGAGCCTCCCGTTTCGGGCCGTGGGTGGGGTCCGTCGGTATGATACATGATTGGCTCAGACTGCCAGCGCCGACGACGCTAGCCATATTGAGCAGAAAACTTTTTGTCGCATGGCGCTGACTCAGCACATCTGAGCCCCCACGTCGGGAACAAATGCTAATTGACTTGCTCCAGTCGCATCGAGAAGTTCCCATTTGCCCCTCCGCAAGTCGAACTTTCGATCACTGCACGCAACAAATGTGTCCACCAAGACAGTGATGCTTCTTCGTTTTTTGAAGTCACTCACAATGTCTGAGGCGGCTGTCAAAAGAGTACCGGTCCCTTCACGGGGAGTCGACTACAGAGGCAAACTCGTTCTGGCGCCCATGGTCCGGTCGGGCGAATTACCATCGCGCCTGCTCGCCCTCCACTACGGCGCTGACCTGGTATGGGGTCAGTTTCTCTGCGCGTCTCGTGCATCACCCACCATGACTGACAATGTCTTGAATGTGCAGGCCCTGAGACTGTCGACCGATCCATGTTAGGTACAACGCGACGAGTCAACCCGTCCACAAATACGATCGACTTCATCCGCTCCCCGCACCAAGGACACAAGCAGCCGCCACCCAACGCCAAAGAGTCAGTGATCTACCGATTACACCCGGAGCGCGAAGGGCGCAAGCTTATCTTCCAGATCGGCACCTCCGACCCAGACCGTGCCGTCGCGGCCGCGCGACTCATCGCGCCGGACGTGGCGGGGATAGACGTCAACGCAGGATGCCCGAAACCGTTCAGCACACACGACGGAATGGGCGCGGCCCTCTTGAGGACGCCTGACAAGTTGGTGGCTATCCTGGAGGCTCTGGTGAAGAACATCGTGCCGGAATTCAACATCGGCATCAGTGTCAAGATCAGGATTCTGGAGACACCCGCAGAAACGGAAGCTCTGGTCAGGAGGCTGGTGGCCACGGGCATCACAGGACTGACAGTGCACTGCCGAACAACGCCAATGCGACCACGCGAGAGGGCCATCAGGGGACAGCTGCAGATGATCCGGGAGGTGTGCCACGAGGCGGGCGTCGCGTGCCTGATGAACGGGGACGTCGAGGGTCGGGATTCGGCCGAGGAGCTCATCAAGGAGTTCGGAGTCGACGGGGCCATGATCGCGACGGCGGCAGAGAAGAACTCAAGCTGCTTCAGAGCCAAGGAGCAGGGCGGCATGGCGCCCTGGGACGAGGTGACGGAGACATACCTCCGCCTTGCGATGGAGACGGAAAACAAGTTCGGCAACACGAAGTACATGCTGAACCAGATCATACCTGGCAAGCAGCCTGCCTACAAACGCGTCCAGTCCTGCAAGAGCTATACCTCCGTCTGCGAGGTACTGGGGCTCGGTCATTTGAAGGATGCGGCCTTGGACGCAGACAGGGCGGTTGGCCTTATTGTCGACTCCGGCGCCAAGCCTGCGGCCACGGTGAACGGCAGCGCAAAACGGAAGAATGAAGGCAATCCGATTCCGCAGGCGTCCGAGGAAATTATTACAAAGCGTCAAAAGACGGACGAGCCGGCGAAGGACAGCGAGCAGCTTCGGTCACCCGTGGCGCTTTCAGTTTGAGCTCGCTGTGCACATATCAAGACCTCAACTAGCATATCCACAGGGTGGTATTTTGATTAGCCTGTGAGAATTTGGCGTTATTGGCAGCATGGTTGGACAAAAAGGTTTTAGACAAAGATATCCGAGACAGATTAAGCAATGAAGGCGTACAGGCAGTCGGGTCTCATTATCGACTGATTCCAGCATCCTGCAAATTGCACTTACGATTTCCCATGGGAAAATTGACAGCGTAGTGACGTGAGGACTCGATTTGAATTTCCAGCCGCGATTGTTTGGGTATCCAGTTATGATTACAATGGAAGGAAAGCCAGCCACATTGAGTGGTGGCTGCCGCCACTGATGCAGAAGCTGTAACTATGTGGATGAAATCAGAGATTCGCACCTCAAAAAAGGAGGGTACACCAGTACATAGTCGGCACTAATCTATGCAAGATGTTCACACGCCCATAGCTAAGTTAACTTTTCACTTATCAGCACACCCATGTTGGTATGAGGGCTACCTAGGTATTAGGTTTGGGTGTTAGGTCTGGGTGTATTAGGTCTGGGTCTGTTAGGTCTGGGTGTGTAAGGTCTAGGCATTGGGTCTAGGTTTGTGAATTGACCATGTGTGGTGGTGGGTGTGCAAATCGGCATGAGCGAGAGAGTTATGTATCAGTGTACCCTCCATTTTTGCAAGTACGAATCTCTAATTTAATATGAATTGTACAAATCATCGATACTTCCGAAGATGCACTTTCATAAAATTACCGGATCTCAGAATTATCAGTCTTCTTCATCATTCCACCCGAGTGATGAAAGATATTGCTGAGCCGCACTGTGCAAAGCACTGTACCTGCCGCTGCGTGCAATGGGAAGCCGCCAGACTACTAAGTGACCAGGTATCCCCTCGCCGCGGCCAAAGCCGCCCAAAACGCGCCCACCGACAGCACATGTACGGTGACGTACGTTGCGAATCTCAACGGCCTGCAAATGCGCACTGGCACATGAACTGATCGGTATTTGAGAAAAGCCATCCCCTGCAGCCTCTTCTTGTCACGTTCTCAAGGCGGGATCAATACCACGTGTAGCCCGCCAAAGCCTACCCACCGGCTCAACTCTGTGCGCTTCAACCCCATGCAGGCCTGAGAGAGAGAGAAGGGTCTCGTCCATCGATCGCCGGCGGTCGGGCTAGATGACGGATCACGGCATTAGCACCTTACGGAGCTCCGTGCACTCAAGATGAGTGACCTGCAGAAGGCGTGGGCGAAGAAGAAGATGGAGATGAGCAATGCGGATGTCTTCAACGAGCTGGACGAGGAGGAGGAGGAAGAGGAGGAGAACGGCCGCATAGGGGAGCTCCCGGAATATCTGGACGACGACTCCTCTTCGGCTTCGTCGGCGTCGTCCACGGGCACGGTGGTCCCCACGCCGAGCAGGAAGCTCTTTGCCAGACCCCTAGGGTAAGTCTGCCCATTTAAGGTTCAGGTACCCTGGCTCGAGGGGGAGAACTCTAAGCACGTTACTAATTGAACCCGGGCCAGTCCTCCTAGAGGAGGGGGCAGGACGTTGGACCAGATACCTTGGACAACGTACTTTGAGCGGGAACTCTCCCTTGAAGGCCCGAAGGACGAGTCCGGTACCGTTCAGATCACTCATCATGCCTATCTGACCTCACCTGGCGACAAGGGACCACTGTTCGTTATGCACCATGGCGCCGGGTCATCTGGCTTGTCCTTCGCCGTGGTAGGTTCCGAGATCAGGAAGCGGCTGCCTTCTGCCGGCATCCTGTCCCTGGACGCGAGGGGCCACGGATCGACGGTGACACCCGCTGATTCCCCTCTCGACCTGAGGCTGGAGACGTTGCGCACTGATCTGCTGTCTGCGATCCAGCAGACCCAGGCACAGATGGGCTGGAAGGAGCTACCCCCGATCGTGCTCGTCGGCCACTCCCTGGGAGGAGCTGTCGTGACCGATCTGGCCAAGTCTCATGCCCTGGGGACTTCGCTTCTTGGATACGCCGTGCTGGACGTCGTCGAGGGCTCGGCCATGGATGCCCTCCAGAGCATGACGACATATCTGTCCACGAGACCCACGGGCTTCGCCTCTGTACAAGCTGGAATTGACTGGCACATCCGGTCGAGAACACTCCGCAACTCGATCTCAGCACGCACGAGCGTGCCCGCACTGCTGACGCAGGACCAGACTCCAGGTGACAGCAGGCCTTGGAAGTGGAGGACGAATCTCGCTGCGACGGAGCCCTTCTGGTCAGACTGGTTCGTGGGCCTGAGCAAGAAGTTCCTCGAGGCTAAGGGCGGGAAGCTTCTAATCCTGGCCGGAACTGATCGGCTGGACAAGGAACTGACCATCGGCCAGATGCAAGGTGAGCCTTTGCCGTCACTCGTGCGTGTAGCTGACCCTGAAGCTGACTGTGCTACAGGCAAGTATGCTTTGCATATCTTCCCAGAGGCTGGCCATTTTGTTCACGAAGATGTGCCCGAAAATACGGCCATGGTGATCGTCGATTTCTACAGACGCAATGATAGAAGTGCTCTCGTCCTGCCACCGAAAGTTGGGGACTTGTTGAAACAGGGGAAGAGAGTCTAACCTGGAAGGCTCGGAGAAGAGGTGCCACATTCCCTTGGGTGGGATTATCTTGTTCAAGCTCAACTTTTGGCGTGGCCGTGAAAGAAGCATCTCGACATCTGGTAGAACAGCCACATGCACATTGCTAGAACACCTAGAGAAGTAGTGGGAACTTCGCGGCCTAGCCAGAGAGTGTATGACTATCAGTGTCAACAGGAGCGCAGATGGCAAAGTGATGGAGATAGAATAAGATTTAGACACTGCCTTGTCAAGATACTCCGGGCGCTCGCTTTGCCCAAGTGAAGAATTCAAACCCTTCCAATACGCCAGAATAAGTGAACCCGTCCTAGACGCCCATCAGTTGTAGTTGCGCTGGTCATTTGCCGTCTCAATCTCCCTCCGCCGCGCCTCCTCCTCAGCCGCCTGCTTCATGGTCTCATTCATGGTCTGCTTCTTCTGCTGCTGCAGCTGGCTGCCCAACTTGCCGGTAGCCCTGCCCTCTGCAGCTTTCGCTCTTGCCTAAAAGAACCGTCAGTCAAAGCAAAAACACCGGTGCGCATGCCGTCGATGTCATTCGCGGAACGGGGCATCTCACCTCGGCAGCCTCGGCAGCCCTGCGCCTCGCATCCGCGGCATCTGCACCGGAAGCCCCACCACCGCTCGCGGCTGACGGCCCTCCCAGCGTCCGTGGGGGCCCGCCGACGACGCGCTTGTTGCTGGGAAGCGGCGCGGTGGCCCTCTCTGCCGGCGGGGAGTCCAGCCGGCGGCCTGGCCCGGTGAAGTTGTCGTCCTTCGACTCCTTGCCGCAGAGGGCACCCATCTCTCCGTGCGGTGCCTGGAGCTGAGCCGGGGCTTAGACGGGACCCGTGAGAAATGATCAGGGCCTCTGCTAAATAATGCGTATTTGACTAAAGTCGTGACCCAGTCTGAGAGTGAAAGGTGTTGTGCGAGCGACCTCGGTGGTGGGCCGGCCGTGAGATTAATGGCGCTCGGAAGCGTCGTCAACTGAGGGCGGGCTTTTTGCCTGAGATGCTGTCACGGTTGAGATGACCGAATGCGAGAGAGATGATTATCTGGTGGGGCTAGTGACTAGGTGATTACTGTGATGGCTTGTATGAGTTGAGGTCGGGTCTGTCCAGTATTTGGTATGCCTGGTATGGCTCTCATGGATAGAACAGGGACGTCTGAAGTCGGATATCGCCTCTCACGGGTTAATCAAACGGGTCACCCTGTGGAGGTGTAGACTTGGCAGACGCTACAGGCTGTACCAGCACCCCTCCTGGTAGCTCACCCCCAATATGGAGCAGGCACAGCCCCAGCACTTGGCACTGCTTTGGAGATTGGGGGGAGGGGTAAGTGTAGACTGAACGAGTTAGGTGGGTTCCGGCTTACAAGACCGACCCTGGCCGACACCCTCCAGAACCAAGAACACAGAACACAACCAAAGTCGACATCAGAGATTCGGCCATGGCAAAGTCAGCAAACCAAGACTCAAGCCAAAACCCAAGAACACGATCTTATAATGAAATCAATTCCAGTAGGGTCTAATGATTGCTGTTGTCTAAAGTAGGTACGACATACTAGACACGTCCAAATCGCCGCTAGGAAACACCAAGCAACTTGGTGCCAGTGATGAACGGCTTTAGCAATGCACGCGAACGCATGCAGTTGAACAATATGGTCCAAAAAAATGCACGTTGGTCTAAACGACAGCCTGTCTGCTCTCTATGAAAGCTGCTTGGGTCACCCAAATTCTCTCCAGCCTTTTCAAATCTGCATCTTGTCCTCGTCCCAACAATGATCACAAGCTACTCAAGACGTGACTGGTATGCAGAGTAAGGAACTTGTGTCTATCACAGACTGCGTGCCTGTGGGCTCAAAAGGTATCTACTGGGTTTCCAATATCACCCACAACTCAAATCCGTTCGCCAAACTTCTAGACTCAACACTTTGCTCTTTTCATCACATTTTTCACGTTCCACGAATTTCTTATCCATGCTACCATCAAAAGGAACCACACAACAAGGCTGAGTGCTCGAGGTGGAACAAACTCTCCTGTAGGGGCCGCGGATGATTCTTTTAGGGCCAATGATACTGTGCGGCAGGTTTGGCTCGCAACGTCGAGCAAGCTTCGCTGCCAACTCGAACTGAGGCCTCGGAATGTTGGCGGTGACGGACCGGCCCTGTCTGGTCTGTGGCCGTCAGCTAATGCTGACGGACAGTTATGGGTACTCGCTAAAGATAATGAAAAAAGAAATGTAATCTTTGCTCAACGCTCGTACTGCCAGCAGCCACTGGTAAACTGACACTGGGAGCACCCAACTTGTTGCAAAGGTGGTGTCAACCTTCGAACGCTGCCAATGATGACCCGCGAGACAGAGCGGAACAAAACTGAGGCAATGTCACTGTGGTGAACAAGTTCGAATCAGATGAGACTGGGAGTCCAGACCTGATCTTAATGCCACAAAGTGGAGGCAACAGAGACAGATTAAGATGGGGACAGAAATAAAATGAATCCGGAGTCACAGGGTTGGGCAAGTATCCAGCAAATGTCCAACTGGCGCAGGATCTCTTCGATCGATGTCGAAAATGCCGGAATATGGGCCTCTTGGTGTTGCAATGAATATGTGAGGGCGTTTTTGGGCCGGTAGGCTCAGAGCCGACGATCTCGGGAATCTAATTCAAGTGTTGCAAAATATAGGGTTGGGGAAGAATATTTGAGAAGCCAGAAGAGCCTGAGACACCGTCGCAACCTCTTTTGACTATCAATTCGCTGGAGACTTTGTTTTGATTGCAACTTCCCCTGTCCCTCATTACTATCGCACTATTTGACCACAGAGAAGGCGCATTTCTCATCCAACAATACTCGTTTGTGGATGCCTGCTTCAAATGGAATTGAGATGAGATCATGCACTGGGCTGGCACCTCTTTGGATAGATATTGGAACCAGATGAAGCAGAGCGGATACAATTCGCATGCTCCATTGGCCTAAAGTGCACATGATATCAAGGCGGTTTCTGGATCAACTAATGATTTCGGAGTCTTCGACGCCTCTTATGGCCTCATTCTATTCTAGAAATCGGATATTTGTATCTGCAGACGCGGAGTACACTGGAACATTTGCTAACAACGTTTTGCACACCCACTACATATGTACACACCTATAGCCAATTCATGTACCAACGTGGGTGTATATACATTGAGTTTGGGCATATCAGGCTGGGTGATCTAGGTCTAGTTGTATTGTTGAACTAGGTCTGGTGGTGTTGAATCTGGGTGTGTGAATTGGCTATGGGTCAGAGTGATATGTACCGGTGTACCCTCCGGTTTTACCGGTGCGAATCTCTGCTCTCTTATCCTATGTAATATTCACGAAGATTCCCCTGAACAGCTGCAGTCAAGGCTGTTTCTACGAAAACACACCGTGGCTTATGCATGGGATAATAGCGGCTGTCACATCTCATGTACTTGGATATTGACAAGAGTTCCAGTGGACACGCTCCCGTCAAATACACCACTTCCGTTTCCGATGGAGTTCACATCTGACAGACTCAATTTGTAAATTACACACACGGAAGTTGCAGCCCTCTGAAAATTTGGATCTGGACCTGTTTATACATTGTAAGCACATGTGACAATATCGATCCGATCGAAGCTACCCCGAAGAAATTCAACCAGAATCTCGACTTCCAAGGCCGTTGACACGCTGAAGTTGTTGAGCGTCTTTGAACTATACAACCACCTAGGTAGATACTCGATTTGGAGTAAGCACACTTTTGGATAAGCCTCCTACCACAATGCGTGAAGCAGCCAAATAGGCAGAGAAATAGAGGAAGAAATGAGAAAGAAAGAAGAAAATAACAAGTATCCGTCGTTCAATGCGTGGTAGGGGTTCGAGCACCCGGCTCTTAACCACACAAAGTTGACCTGGGAGTTGATCTGGGTGTCTAACTATGTATATTCAGCAGCTAAGTCGGTTTTTTTCTCTTCAACTTAGAATTCTTTTCAAGGGCGGAACGAGTTCCCCGCCAGAACTTGAACAGGTCTCTTGACCATGTCACAGGGAGATCGGAATGATTAAAGGCTTCCAGGACGCCTGGATTTGTAACAGGTATTGAATCTGCCATAGCGTCATACGAATACGTGGCTTGTCTCTGAAAGACAAAAATGAGATTCTGTTTACACCATATTCGCAAGTCAGCTCAATAAAGTCCGGATTCGAGTTGACTCACATTTTGATCTGGATAGAGAGAAATGAATAAGAAGGAAAGGAAAAAAAAAAGACTGACGCACTTGAGTCAAAACGCAACTATGAATGGGCACGACATATCCACTGGTATTCACTTTACACGAATAGTCTGATTTGATCCGAGGCTGAAATCCACCTCAATTAAGAACTAAAGCTGAAAAGGTCCAGTGTAACGGATGGTATCTAGGGATACATAGGGTATTTATTACAAAATGAAACAATGTGAAAACCAAGGCAGCATTAAACAGAAAGCATATCCAAGCCGACGAATCGGACACCCACAACAGACTCTCAGGCCGTCACGGTCAAAGTGGGCACCGTAAGCCCGTAAGACTCAGTCCTGCCTTCGCGATCGTGCTGGTCGATCTCCACGCGGATGCAGATGTCCAGGCTGCCGTCGTTCTCCCGGCCGTGGTCCTGCGCCGACGCGGCCCTGTGCTTGGTGCCGCAGTCCACCTCGCCGGGGTGGATGGGCAGGTGTGCATCCTTGGACTTTGTCGAGACGCGGGTTTTAACGGACGCGGCCTCAGTGCCGTTGGCCTGGTCCACCGATCCGTTGGCTCCGGTGGCTCCTGTCGTGGGCCGTTGCCTCGGCGGGTTGTTGGGCGAGTTCTCGGTGAGCATGGCGAAGTTGCGGCTCGGCATGGTCACCTGGTTGTGGTTGGCTGTCTTGTTGGAGTCGCCTGGATCCTTGTCGAAGAGCTTGAGGAGGGTCTCGTCGGTCTCGTGGTCGAGATGGTGGATCTTGTTGCGGCGAGCAAGCAGGTTCGCGACAGCCTGCGGTGGAGGCTTGTTCACGATCGCGGATGAGACAACGTTCGCCATGTAGCGATGGTCGCTTTCGCAAGGGATGTTGAGTGAGGGGTTAGAGTAGAAGCGGCCAAGGGCTGCGAGATGGACATCTCCACCAAGGATCGTTACGCGCACAGAGACTGTTTGTCCTGATTTAGCTCGGTACCCTCGTAACGGCATGAGGAACAATCGTTACTGATTACTTACATTGTTTGCATATTTGCTGGAATCGCTCGATCATCCCATTTCGCTCTTTCTTATGAGTTCGAGCGGTGTAATGATCGTCCAGGTCGTCCAAGAGATCGACAGATCCGTCAAAGTGGTTGAAGAGACCACCGCCTGTGCTAAACGTTAGCCATCACGAGTCCGTCTAGCAATGTAGCCAAGTCGTGCATGGCAACCAGAAAATAATGGCGGCGACAGAGCAATGCAATGCTTATTTAAACCACTAGAAGCCACATTCAACGTACCTAGCCCAAATCTCCGGTTGGCGAATTTGATGGGGCCCATAATAGGGCTACTGAAGACGTTCTCTAGCCAGGTGAGTCGCTGTGAGATCAAAGATTAGATAAGCTCTCTTCATTGATGCATAATGGCCAGTGACTTACAGGGTATGCAATTGGGATACCCAAGAGCAGTATCAGATGCTTGAAAGGCGTGCCCGCGGCTTGCGCGTCCTGCAGCTCTTGGCTCAGCCGCCCGAAGATCAAGTCGTACGTCTCCGGATAGTTGACCTGATGCCTGGTGCGCTCGGTACGCGCGTCAATGCCCACGAGCGCTATCCTTGCGCCCAGCTTGGCAAAGATGTTGTGGGAGTGCTCTGCCACGTATGGCCCGGGCTTGGGCCCGACAATGTAGCTGGCCTCACGGATCGGCTCGGCGACATATGTGTCGACGAGCTGGGTCCTATCGACACCGGTCGCTTGCCCATCCCCGGGCTCGGTCACTGTCTGGGGCGCGTCTGAGGTGTATGTCGATGGCGGCGGTGGCAGGTGATGCTGGAACAGCATGTAGTACTTGTGAGCACAACCTCCGATGCCACGGAAGACGTCGCACTTCATGAACTCGTTGACGTAGGAGCCGAAACCATCGATGATATCATGATCGTCCCAAATATTGACTTGAGGGATCTGACCGTTCGCAGTAGCGAACGGCTCTGTACTATACCAACGGATGTAGTTGTTGAGGTAATAGTCGTCGCATTCACTTCGTAGCTGCTCGGGGAACGGGTAGTCGCGACGCTTCTTGGGGTTGCCAATATCTGTCCAGGTTCGGAGAGGGCCGTGAACCCGGATTCCATCGTTGTAGATCTGGTCACCACCACCAATCATCACGTGGAACGGCACCTCGGCATGGCGCCTGTTAACATCGTTCCAGAGGGCAGGACCGCTCCAGGCGTCCTCGTCAGTTCCGACGGAGAAACCGTTGCAAGAATGGAACATGATGCGCATGGATTCCGTGACTGCGGGTACGTAGAAATGGTTCGTCTGCGGCTTCGTCTTGCTGGCGAAACGCATGCCAGGGACGCTGTATTCCCACTGGACCTCGGTCGCCTCCATCTCGGCGTGAAGGTCGAAGCGCCAGAAGGTATTGCGGACATCAGAGTACAGACAGATTCCCTGTGTCTCGGTCGCCCCAGCAGCGCCGTTCGCACCGTTCACGTGTCCATTGGTCTCGCCGTTGGTCGCAGAGCCGGGGAGAGCGCCTTGCGACCTCTGCGCCGGGCCGACCCTCCGCAGCACCAGAGTTGGGACGAATTCCTGGGTCTTGCCGCCGCCCTTGGTAACGACCAGGACGCTGCCAATCCAGTGGTTCCCCTCCGTGCGCCTGTAGTTCAGCAGGGGTCCGCATGCGATGGTCTTGCCATCCTGGGGAACGGCGTTCGCAACATCAGCGTCGATGGCGTTTTGGGGCTCGCCCGCAGCTGCGGCCTCGTTACCGTCTATCATGATGGGTGTGTGTGTCTTGCCCGGGACAGCAGCGCCGGGCGGACTGACGCCGTCTTTTGTGCCCTCGTCGGAGGGAACCCTGGTAGAGTGCAGAAAGCTCGCCAGATCATGGGTCCCGCTCTTTCCGTCGGGGGCCCTTGGCTGAAGCGTTTGACCCGCATGTTTGCGAAATTGGCTTGATTCCTCATGGCGCCATCTTGTGCTCGACGCGTAGGGATTTCGTGGGTCGGGGCGCTGTTCGTCCAAGTCGACGTCGTGCGCGGGGTGAGAAGACATACTGTGTATCTTCTGCGGACGAATTGGGCCTGCTGAGTCGCGAATGGGTCAGAGCGCGCGCTATTGGCAGAAACATTGAAGGTTCACAGGTGTGGGGACTTACACAAAACGTGTCGCAGTCGCAAGTGCTGTCCTGTTGTCCCAGCCACGCAACAGTAAGCACGGTGGGCAGACTACTTTGTGTGTTCGCGTCCGCGGCAAGTAGGCCGGTAAGGGAGACGATGCGATGATGAAGACTTGATAAGGACTGGGAACAGAATGAGCTCCTGTGCCACAGTTGCAATTCTGTTGGCTGGGTGTTGGACGGCTCTCAATGTTATTCTTAGACGGTGGGATTCGAGAGGAGGCCTGGTCAACGGGTCATACGGATAGGGCGATCCAGCAGAGCGCACGCATAACTCTTTAAAACGGGATCAACTCAAGAAAATATTGGATTCAAACACAGCGGTGGGTACGGGTGATGACATGCAGAGTCACGCCACTGGTTGCAGTAGTGAAGGTACTCTGATCTTTCTGATTTGCTCTCGTAGAGAAAGAGGCGTGCGGACAACTGCAAGCACAGCCGTGCGATTTTGACGCGATCCCGTTTCTGGTGCCAGGGAGGTTGGGCGCAATTTGGGGATGATGACAACGCCAAGAAGTCCTGATCAAGGAAGTTGGGCAGCTCGACTCCCAGATAAGCTGAGAAGGAGACGCGGCTAAAATAAGGCCATCTCCTAGCACGAGGTAGTGGGTGACTCGAAAAAGCGAGTGATTGTGCTGGCTGGCCCCCGTTTCGAGTGATTCAGTGATTGAACGATTGACTGATTGATTGCATGGCCAGTAAGTAATACATACATCGTGCCTCACGGCTGCGTTCATCCGTCCCACATCAAGACATTGTCGTGCGAGTAGCCGCCCAATCGTCTGCAGCTGCTTCTTCTTTTTGGAGGCCGCCGCGTTGGAATAGGGTGGTGTGTGACCAGAGACGATCATGGGCGGCGAAGGTTGTCCGAGTTACACCATGCGAGCACGGGAGCCCGTGTAATGTGCCATGCTGTACAGTAATGCAAGTAATGATATTGTGAGATACGCAGGCAGGGGCACTGTTTAATTTCTAATGTCCCATCTCGAACGCGACTCCAAATCTAATCCAGAATCCTGCTCTATCCCCATCTGCCAGCCAGCCCGCCGCAGTGGATCTCGGGAAGCCTTGGACCATGGCACGCTCGAGATCAGGGGTCCATATCCAATATTCTTCGTATCCTTGTCCCTGTCCAGGGTGCATCAGCCTGTCAATTGCATGCAGTTTCAAAACACCCCATCCATGGGTCCCCTCTCTTTTACACCCGACCCTACTACGGAACACCACAGAGAAATTCCACAAAACACGGTGGGTTATCCTATGAGAGGTTATCCTGTAGTTGGCCATCCCACTTGAGGCTGTCCCACAGACGTCATCCCACACCAACGTATTCCACTAGGAGATATTCCATTGTAGCCATCCACAGAAGTCTATCCCATTTCAAGTCATCCATCACATTGGAAGGGTTTGTCAAAGATCTGCACACACGTGGATATCTGGGATCTCAGGCGCTGTGGGCTATGGGACTCGTCACAACGTAGCGACGTCTCCCACCGAATCTCTCCCATCTCGCAGACCTTTTCGGATCTCAGGCCTAAATCTTTCCCAGCCCAATGGGACACTCCTAGGTGCGCTGCAATGTGTCAGTTTGTGCCCATTGACACGTGGGCCGCGGGCCATTTCTGTTGTGGTTGATGATCTCGAGAGTACCCCCCACGGCGGTCTGCACAGAGCCGTCACAGGCGTCACAGGTGAGAGCAAGCTCAAGAGCTTCTTGTCTGAAACCAGAGCTTCTGAGACTGCGGGCCCTCGGAGGGAGGTGGCTGCCTCCCGTGAAACCACCCCGGGTCGGTGTCGAAAGATTATCGTGTACACCCCCATGACGTTTGAGACAAACTGTTGATCGATGGTAACTGGCGCTCAAGGACATTTCAATTGGCTGAACATTGACCATACATAATCCACAGTATGTATGGCTTACTGAGGGAATGCCACGTTGCTTGGATACCAGCAGGCCTTAGCTGAAATCTCGGAAATAATGAAAAGTTGGCAAGGTATAGTTAGTTCGGCCGTAGCGCAAGCTTGGAGCGACCCTCTTGGCAGCATCCTGACAGCCAGGAGGAGGCTATTCCAGCTCTACACTAACATCCTGAGGCCTTACTAATTTTGGCATCCAAGACATTCCCAGAAGTTGCGGCTCAAGTCGGGAGGAAGAGGGGACCGCATGGAGAAGAGATGCCCCATTCTGTGTCAAGGCAAGAGCCGAGACGAATCAGTGGCTCCGATCAAAGGCCCGGCACATGGGCGGCCAGCCGTCGCAGGCCATGTTCCGAGCTGCTCTAGGGGCCGGCTTTCGGGGGTGTTATCAGAGTCATGGCCTGCAGTGATTGGCCAATTGGCCACTCAAAGTTTCTAGCTTGGGCCCCTCCCCGCATGATGCTTCTCCACGCTGGCGATGGAGCTACCCTTGTCCTCAAGTAAGGCCGCGGTTTTCCGACGGCGATGGCGATATCCCTTGACTTGCGTGTAAGTCAATAAAGCTGCATCTGCCTGTGAGTCCCTGACCTGTGATCAACACTCTTGTCTGCAAAAAAGCTTTCCAAACTCTAGTGATACCCTTTCTTTGGTCGTCCGCTCGTCTTGCTCATTTCTTTGCCCTTTCTCAACCACCACAGCCGCTTGAAAGCTACCCGTCGTCATGGCCATGGCTTCCAGGAGCGCCGGTCTGCGGTCAGTGACCTCGCGGTCAGGCTCCGCCTTATCGTCCAGGCTGGCCGGCACCCCGCTACCTCGTCGCACCTTCGCGACTTCAGCCCTTAGGGCCTCAGTTCTCGCTTCCTTCAAGGTGCCCAAGATTGCGAACGAGCCAAATGTATGTCAAGGGCGATACCAAGCTATCCTTGCAACACCGGGTACTGACCAACATGTTTAGCACCACTACGCCAAGGGCTCATCCCAGAGAGAAGGCCTGCTTTCCACCGTCCAGAAGGTCAAGAGCAACGGCACAGTCAACGTGCCAATAGTGGTTGGTGGTAAAGAAGTCAGTACAAGCTCCATTCCCGTGTGTGGGCCCCGGTTCGACCTCACCAGCTCACACGTCTATCCCCACAGATCACCACATCATCCACCGGCAAGCAATTGAACCCATCAGATCACTCCGAGGTCGTGGCCACGTACTCAAAAGCAGGCCCTGAAGATGTCAAGAGGGCAATTGACTCTGCCCTTGCTGCCAAGGAGGCATGGGCATCTTTGCCCTTCGCAGACAGGGCAGCTGTCTTTCTCAAGGCCGCAGACCTGATCTCCACCAAATACAGGTATGAGATCATGGCAGCTACCATGCTCGGCCAGGGCAAGAACGCATGGCAAGCCGAGATCGACGCCGCCGCGGAGCTGTGCGACTTCCTGCGATTCAACGTCCAGTATGCCGAGGAGCTGTACGCTCAGCAGCCCGAGCACAACTCCACGGCCGTGTGGAACCGGCTGGAATACCGGCCGCTCGAGGGTTTCGTGTATGCTATCACTCCGTTCAACTTCACTGCCATCGCCGGAAACCTGCCGGGTCTCCCTGCCCTGCTCGGAAACGTGGTCGTGTGGAAGCCATCCGACCACGCAATCGCTTCCAACTGGCTGCTGTACAAGATCTTCATTGAGGCAGGCCTGCCCAAGGACGTGATCCAGTTCATCCCAGGTGAGCCCGAGGAGATCACCAAGATCGTGCTAGGCCACAAGCAGTTCGCCGCTCTCCACTACACAGGCAGCACTGCTGTGTTCCGCAAGCTCTACGGCCAGATTGGCGAGGGTATTGCTGAGGGACGCTACGTCGGCTACCCGCGCATCGTGGGTGAGACCGGAGGCAAGAACTTCCACATCATCCACCCCTCTGCGGACCTTGAGAACGCCGCCGTGCAGACAGTGCGCGGCGCATTCGAGTTCCAGGGTCAGAAGTGCAGCGCGACCTCGCGTGTCTACGTGCCCAAGAGCGTGTGGCCCGAGTTCAAGCAGAAGCTGGTCGAGAAGACGGAGCAGCTGAAGATTGGCGTGCCGTGGGAGCCTCAGAACTTTATCGGCCCCGTCATCCACACTGCGTCGTTCAACAAGCTCTCTGGCGCGATCGAGGCCGCGAAGAAGGACAGCGAGCTCGAGCTGGTCACCGGCGGCACATACGACAACTCCAAGGGCTACTTCGTGAAGCCCACCGTCTACCGCACGACGAACCCTGCACACCCGTACCTCAAGGCAGAGTTCTTCGGCCCCATCCTGACGGCATACGTGTACGACGACAGCACGCCCTCGGGCTTCGTCGAGGCCTGCAAGCTGGTCGACTCCACAACTGAATACGGACTTACCGGCTCAGTGTTCGCGTCTGACCGGACGGCGGTGCGGGTTGCGGAGGACGCGCTCCGGAACTCGGCGGGCAACTTCTACATCAACTGCAAGAGCACAGGTGCAGTGGTCGGACAGCAGCCATTTGGCGGCGCGAGGGCATCAGGCACGAACGACAAGGCTGGGAGCTCGGCTATCATGGGCAGATTTGTCAACATGAGGACAATGAAGGAGGAATTCGTTGCCACGACTAAGGTAGAGTACCCCAGCAACGAGATCTAGGGCGGTGCTGGTGCTGTTATTTAGTGGGGTGGATAGGCATGGAAATAGGCGTCTGGTTGACGAGACATGATGATCGAATTGACGTTACAGCATGTGAAAGCGTGGGGAGCCAAGAGTGAAACGTTAGTCCAGGGCCGTCGTGGGTCCCTGGATGGCTGGGAATCTGTCTATCTGCGGATACCAGATAGCTTAACCGAAACCTTGATGCAGATGTGAGCACGTGGGCACCTCCTAGGCCAGGAAACCCGCATGCCAGTGTTCGCAAATATTGATCTTGATCATAATTGACCGGACAGCCGGACTGGGTGCCGTCATTCCTGAATCGAGTCTACATGCCGCTGCTTAGAAGAACTGCAGTGCAGTATGGCAGAGTGGTTAGGCCCAAGGCAGTCGGTGTATTGTGCAACTCGTCCCCAACACGGTATGGAGATACCGAGGGAACATCAGCACAATAGAGCCGTCTCGATCTACCCGTAACTCATGAACCATAAACCAGGTACGAGAGGGAAAAGCTCATGCCGATGGAAGAGCATCACCAGGACGTGCCGAGTCAGGGCGCAACCACGCGGCCGGAGGGGTGGGCAGCAGAAGCTGTTCACGGCCACAGCCTGTGGATTGGGCCATGTGAGTGTTCGCGAGGGCTGCAAGCACTCGACTGTCGACTTGAAGCGGCCGTCAGTGGGAGATCCCTGAATCGCACGGGCCATCGGCCAGCAGCCCGCCGCCCGCCTCGCCAGACGTCCCTCCAGCACGAGGTCGTAAGCTCCACTGTGATTCGCCCTTGCTCGCGTGAGCTCCTGCCGGGAACACAACGATTAGTACTGCCACCACTCATTCATTCGTGGGGTTGGGTACGGCCTGGATCACCGTGGATGGACACACACACTGCCTCCTTCCCTCCCTCCCTCACCTGCTGCCCACCCCCAGAAAGGCGGCAGGGAGCCCAGCAGCGCTCGGCCAAGCGATCCAAAACGCTCTCGCCCCGAGCTATCGAGGGCACGTTGCTTATCGTCATAATTCTTGTCAGTCAGGTTCTCTCCGGTAGGTTTTGTATTGTTGTTGGCCATTTTCCCTTCTGTCTTCTCTCCCCTTCCTCACCTCAAACCCACCGCTTATACACATATCTCGTATCCCGTGCCTCGTGCCTCTCTTATTTCATCGTGTTCTGCCTTGACGCTCTTGTCAAGTCTTCAAGTGTCTGTCTCACAGCCTGGATTGCCCGATCTGGACATCCCGTCCTGACGGCTGTTCACCCTCCGCCGGGCTCGTGACGGCCGTGACACAGCCCGCCCAGCACGCAAAGAAGCTTTCGAGGCTGCGCATCCTTGACTTTTGCCTTGGCTGTTGAGGGCCGCGTTTGCTTGCTCGTCTCGTTCTCCTACGGCAATATCTGGCAAACTTCGCACCTCACCAATACGCCCCATCTCTGTGGTTGGCATCAGAGACGAATTCCAGGACGGTCACGCCCCTGCGCCGTCACGCAGGCCACAAACATGCCACGCACGGCGTTGCCTCCCACGCCGGCCTCTTCCACAGATATTGCAGGACAGGATGGTACCAAGCAGCTATCACAGCTGCAGGTGTCCTTCGAACTGCCTCCGCCAGCCATCAAGCCTCGTCCCGCGAGCTCTCACACGGACAAAATGGACACTCCCGCCTCCCCAGAATCCCCAGTTTCACCCAAGGCCCCGTTTAGGATACAACCCAGTGAGGCTGTCAAGTCGAGGCGGCGACCTTCCGCCGCCGCGGCCGCGAACAAGGATCCCAATTTCGCCCTGCCGCCACCTCCTACGAGATCCCGTAAGATCATCCAGATGAAGCCCCGGCCTCAAGAGGAGAAGAAGCCCGCGGAAACAGCCACAGCCAGCAAGAGCTCGGCCAGCACATCTGGTGCTAAGAAGACCGCTGCTGTACCGACTGCTAGCGAGGCTGGGCCAGCAAAGAAGAAGCAGCCATCTGCCTCTAGTGCCGCTGGTCGGAAGATCGCAAGGAAGACGGCACACAGCCTCATTGAGCGGCGACGAAGATCCAAGATGAACGAGGAGTTTGCCGTCTTGAAGGACATGATACCAGCTTGCACGGGCGAGATGCACAAACTTGCTATCTTGCAGGTGAGCAACGGAGATCTTGCCGATACCTCATTATACCTCCATGACTAACTATCCCAGGCATCCATCGAATATGTCAGATACTTGCAGGACTGCGTCGAGAAGCTCAAGGCTCAACAAGAGCTACCAAGTCAGACCCCACCTGAGATGGAAGGGGTATCGACCCCATCAGGTCGGGACCCTTACGACCCGAACCACGAATACCGCCAGGCCTATTCTGAAGAGCAGCACTCCCCAGACGTCGAGATGACCGGCTCAGACGACGCTCCCTCGCCGACGTTCACGACCCGCCCATCCTCAGCAACAACCTCGGCATCCCATCAACCCTCCGTCTCCCCGGCCCTGCGGGCCCAGGACCCCTCGACGGGCCGCCACGACTCGTACGCGTCCCTCTCGGCAGCCCCGGTGGAGCACCACCGGCACTACAGCTACAGCAGTGCCACGATGTCGCCCGCGTTCGGGCCGATGACGGCTGGTTACGGCGCGGCTGGCTACGCGCCGAGCAACCACTCGGCCGCCGGGTCCGCGCTTACAAGCCCGGCGCTGGGTCCGCTGCGGGAGCGGGACCTGGACCAGGAGGCTATGGCCGCGCTCTTGATGCTGAACAGTGATCGGCGGGGCACGGTATCGAGTACGAGTGGTGGATCCAGTACCGCCGCCGGGTCCGCCACTGCCAGTGGCAGCGGCGGCGGTTCAGGAAGGGGGATGAGTGTAAGAGATTTGCTGAGTGCGTGATGACTGTTGTGCCTAGGACCCGCATGTTTTGTTTTGATGTGTACCAAGTTCCTTGGGCTTTTGCTTGTGGGCGTGGAATTATTGTGGCGTTGCATATATCCTACTGATGGGCGGTGTTGGTTTTTCTGGAACCGCCTGAGTGGTTGATTCTGGTTCGCGGCAGGGCTATCTCCGATAATATGGTCTTCTCTGGTTCAGCTTTTGGACCGCAGATGTACATCGTTAAGGCTCTCGTGCGCGGGGGTCTTGGGGATGGGTACCCGGAACCTCCAATGCTGGTTGGTGGGACGCGAGCTGTAGACCCTGTTGAGCACTCATGACCAGCAGAGTTGAGCTGAATTCGGGGTTATTCACCATGGTCTTGTGATGACGTGATCCTCTCAGTCCTCATAATAAGACAAGTTCGGAGAGGCTCCTACTCATAATAGACAAAATATTTTTGTTGCTGAGCTCACGCACTTCTTGAATACATCACTGCACAGCAAGGCTCCGGGGATATCTCTCCTAGGTTGGTAGGTAGCTGGAATCAGGTGGAATTTTTCTTTTACAGATATCGGATACACCTGCAACAACAACAGAGGAACAGCATCTTTAGCTCTAAACTAGGTAGAGGTTTGCACACTCATAACTTGTTCACCACTTCACACGCCCATGCCACAGGTGTGTGTGTGGTGCGTGTGCGAATTGGCTTTGGCGAAGTGCGCTGGTGCACCCTCCGATTTTATGGATATGAACATCCGATTTCGAATTACACGAAATCAGATATTCGCACTCGCAAATATGGAGGGTATACCAGTACGTAACTCGCATACCCAAACCTAACATACCTAGCTCGGGTATGTGAATTGGCTATAGGTGTGTGGTGGTTGTATAAATTGTTATCGGTGTATGGGTGTGCCCTCCATTCTCGCGAGTGCGTTACTCGAATTCAATTTTATCGCTTCCTGCCCCTGCTCCAACATTAACACTGTCATTCTACTTTGTCTCGTTTTCCCTGCCCAGGCTTCGCTGCATCTCTGCGAGACAGATGGGGTCAAGAACACCTCGTATGGAACTTAATCCAATCTACGACTTGGGCGATTCCGTCGGGCTTATGATCTTTTGTAGGTCTCAGGTACACCCTACAACATATTGAGGGTTATACTTGTTCGGTTCACGTATGCTAGGTTGCGAGGGTGCTATGAGAGCATTGTAGTGATGTCTTGAATGTAATACCCTCAAAAGAAAGCCATCTGTATTTCTACCATGAACCTACTCTCAAGACAGAGCGCTGAGATCCAACGGCACACTGCTTCCCCTACCCGCTCGGTATCTCCTTGCTCCGCCGTGGAACTCTCTCGGCTTCGGGAACATGGACTCGTCCACAAACTTCCACCTTGGATCCTGGATAACGATCCGCTCCCCTCTTGCTCCGCCGCCGTTCGCTCGAGCTGCCATCGAGTTGCTTCGCGTAGGGCTGGGGCTCTTTCCGCCACCGTTCGGCGCGAGGACGAAATTACTAGGGTCGAGCATCGAGCGACCGACGGAGCCTGAATGAGCACGCGCAGGTGCAGTGTTTGTATGAGGTGGCGGCGGTGGGGGACCAGACGCTGGCGATCGCGGCGAAGGGGCGCTGGGCGGTGGTGGCGGTGGCGGAGCCGAGGTCGGCGAGCTTGCTCCTGTTGCTGCCGCTCGAATCGCTGCTTGGACGGCGATGTTGGGAGAGACGGCGCCGGCCGCTGGCGGTGGCGGTGGGGGAGGCTGCGATCTTGCCGGCGCAGGGGGTGGACGTGGAGCGGATGAAGGAGGCGGAGGGGGTGGTGCTGGCGGTAACGACGGTGCCGCAGATGACGGGGGCGGCGGTGCTGGGGCGCTTGGCAGAGCAGGAGCCGAAGATATATTGGATGATGGTTTACGAGAGGTGGGCGGCGGAGGCGGTTTCTTCCCTATCGGAGGAGGCGGGCCCTTTAATGAAGCCGAAGAGATGGGCCGCTCGCTAGCAGCTGTCCTCCTAAGGTTTGCTATCGATGCGTGGTTGGCCAGGCCTGGTATCGCTGGGCGGCCAGGCACTGCAGGCGCAGCGCCGGCAGGCGGTCGAGGAGCAGAGGCTGTTGGTGGTTTCGGCGCGGATGACCTCGAGGACTCTGGGTCGGATAGATATGATGCGGCTTGATCCGCTAGAGTATGTTAGATACCTGGGCATAAATCTCGCCATCAACCTGAACTTACCTCCAGTGTCTACCCCTCCACCGGTCTTTCTGAGTTTCGGCATGCCTCCGGCGAAGAGACCAGCCAGCTGTGGTGCGGCGTCCATGGGCGCGGCGGGTGCATCTCGGCTTCCTTGATCGCTATTACTCCTAGCTCTGTTACCGGGCACAGGTGGAGCGAGACCCCCGGGGGCTTTCGGTAGTCCGGGGACTGGCGGAGCACCTCCTACCGGCGCCGGGCCCGATCCACCCGACGTCTTCCCGAGAACTGGCGCGGATCGATCATTGGTAACGGTCTTCTTCAGAGCCTTTCCCTTGGAGATATCTGAGAGGAGGGCGCCCTTGGATCTGTGTTAGCTCCACACGGATGAGAGGGGGAGGGGCTTTGAATCAACACACTCTTCCTTTTCCCCCAGCAGGCGGCCGCGCTGGTAGACCCCCAGGAGGAGGCGGGGGCGGGGGAGGGCCTCCACCTCCGGGGGGCGGAGGGGGCGGGGGAGGTGGTGGCGGCATTGTAAAGATGTGAGCAGCTGTCTAGACAGACTCGACTGCGGAGGCCGGTAGGTTGAACAGCAGCGAAAGGAGGAGAGCAGAGGACGTCGGAATGGGCGGCGGGCGATACTCGTTAACGACTAGAGGGGTGTTTAAACTCGGGTTCGGCGTCGGGAAGGCATAGAAGAGAGGTCGTGGCGATGCTGATGACGAGTCGAGGGCGCAGGCGACTATGTCTCGAGAGCGATGCGGTTTGATGCCTAAAGCTTGTGAATCTGGCTGAAGGGCAGTGCAGTGGTGAGAGTCAAGGTGGTCGTTGCAAGTGGCCCAGGTGTCGTCACACCCGCTTGGGCAGCAGGGGCAGGCATGCGGCATGTGCTGCTGTGCCTCCCTCCTCAGGGTTAGGGGGGCAGCAGTGGGGCTGGGGGGTACTGGCGAGGGAGGGTGGTCACCAACGCACTCAGGGTTAGGAGGGAGGGAGACACTTCGCAGAGATCGCCCTCGCGCGTATCTCCCCAATCCCCTCACCATCCGTCCCTACACCACCCCAACGACCCATCACCGCTGCCCCGGCGCCGCCACGCTGGTTCAGGCTGCGCGTGTCAGTTGTCAGATCGAAAAAGGCCTAGGCTGGCCTCTCTTGAATCTGTAATCTATCTTTATTTCGTCCCTTGTCAGTCGTTCATGCTCTTGAGTTCCGAAATCCGACTGTCGTTGTGCTGGTGCTACGCGGCCTGTTTCGCCCAGAAGACCCCACGGGGGCCACTGAGCTTGTCGGTCAGTGAGCACGGCGCTGGTCCAAGGCGCTGGGGAAGAGGCTCAAGAGACCCTGCTGAAACGCTTGGTTCTGATTCGTGAGCCTACTGCCGACGCGACCGAAGATCTGCAGGCAGGGGGGTGCGATCCAAGACCGCGGTCATCTCCCACTGTCTCTCTCGCGCAGTCTGACAGTCTTGACGAAGTTCACCCGATAGCCAACGCACCGCGGAGAGAGTGCGACGGTGCTACACTGGTGTTCGCGCCAACTGCAACGTCGAGACGACAACCTTGACGCCCAGCCAGCCCGTCAGTCTTGGAAAGCACTCTACGCACGCCTCACAACGGGTCCTCAGACATTTTCCGCCGCCGTCTATTTTCGCATCATCTAACCCCCCAGACGCCATCGCTATCGCCAATTTCATCTCTTCACCCTTCCTCTTTCCTCCTTCACCCTCCCCACGTCCACCCCCTTTCTCCCTCGTGCCCCCACCCCCAGGGCGTCCGGTCCGTCCCTGACGTTCCACTAGCAACTACCGATATCTACCGCAACCTTAAAACAAATTCCACATCTAGCGTGGAACGTCCCTGGACTTTCACGATGCACCGCCCGTTTGCCCAGCGGCCAAGCTGCCCAAATCCTCGTCGGATCTATCAGATCTGCACCTCCAGCACGGCTCCCACGCCCTCGCCGCTTGGTTCACAGCTTGCCAAGTCTCCGTTTGCAACACTTGGCGCTTGTTATCGCAGAGTCAGGCCCCTCCAAGGGATGCCCAATCCAGGCTTGTTGCCAAAGCCAATCTTGCCAACGCTCAGGTCTTACCGTTTTGGCCCACCCAAGCCTTCGAAGCATTCCCTTCAGGACGAGGCCCAGACGGGACCCTCCAGGGCGAAAGCTTCTTCCAGGCAGGAAAATGTGGGCATCAAAGATGTCGTCCTCGTCGTTGAGCACACCGTGGATCAGCTTCTGGCCAATGGCAGGATCCCCCATGAGGATGAGGTCGCCGCTGCTTTACGCAAGTGCGCCAAAGCTGCCAGTCTGATCCACGCCGGGCCAGCCAGTCCTCTTCACCTCGGGGAGCCTGCCGAGTCAGACACCGCAGCGTCGTCGCTGCTATCTATGGACGGACCTAGCTCAGAGCTGACGCAGTCCATTGACACCGCTGCCGCCGTCCTAGACCCTCCTCGGGTTAGCGAGCTGGCGGACCGCATATCCGAAGCCGCCTTTGTCATTGTCTCTCACCCGAACGTCGTCATTACCTCGCAGGTCTTGGAAATCTATCTGGACACTCAAGTCCGCCTTGGCAAGGTAGAGACTCTCCCGCACGTGCTGGGGTTGTACGCCTCGAAACCGAAACCTCGACGAAGCCGTGGTCCGTTGCAGTACTTTAAGCAAAATCCCGATAGGGCAGCCAATGCTGTCGATCCCGACCTCGTCGACAAAGCGCTGAACGCTGCTATCGAGGCCAAGAACCTTGATGCAGCCATCGGTATCATCGAAAATAGCTACGCAACAAAGGCGTTCGTCCGGGCGAAGCTTCTCAAGAAAGCTCTGCTCCCTGCCTCGGCTGTAGTCGCGACTCCTGTCGCCGTGTACCTGCTGGCGTCCAGCTTGTCTCATCTCCAGAATTCTTTCGACCAGAAGACGGCAACGGCCGTGGCCACGGCCGGTATCCTGGCCTACGTCGGGTTTACCGGCTGGATGGGCGCCCTGTCCGTCATCACGCAGAATGATCATATGAAACGCGTGACATGGGCCCCAGGGATTCCTCTGAAAGAACGGTGGATTCACGAAGAGCAGAGAGCTGCTCTGGACAAGGTGGCCTGCTCCTTCGGCTTCTCGCAGGCCCATCGATTTGGTGAGGAGGAGGGCGCTGACTTCCAAGCGCTGCGCGAATTTATCCTATGCAAAGGCATGGTCCTGGATAGGGTCGAGTTGATGGAAGGGATGAGCTGAGGAGACACCATGCCAATCAATTTGGTCTATCAGTCGCATATCGCGCACAACGTGTCTGCCGTCCTACCTCGAAAAGTGACACGGATGCAGCCTATGGTCCTTGGCGCCAGCCTCTTGATCTTGAGGTGCCCTAGCCAGACCGGGACAAAGAGAAGCTCGCTGAGCTGGCACACTACCTCGAGCCGGGATAACATCGCCATGTCCCACCAGGCATCGCGTTGCAAAAATATCAATTCTTGCAGTCCCGTGAGGAGAGTCTCATGCCTCGTCGGTAACCGGCAGAACTAAAAGCTGGGGCATGGGGAATGGGGTATGGAGACCCCATACAATAAACACTATGCGTGTTTACACCTGCCTGACGCTCGGTAATCTCACATGTCTGTGTGGGCTGGGCAGACACATGCTTCTTTCTCTTTGCGTTGTTCTTGGCCCGAAGGTAGTCCATCGGGTGGGTTCGATCGGGGATGTCTCGACAGCGGTTTCTCTGAACTAGTGTCACCTCAGCATGACAGGGAAGCCACTCTCTCCTCCTTCCTGCGCTCACACCCCTGTACCCAGGTCTCACATTTGTACCTTTGTACCACTCTGTTAAACCTACTCATTCGAATGTATTAAGTATGAACAGTCCGTCCCTATCCGACACCTTCTTGTCTGTTCGCTTGACCCATCTATACTACTCCATCAACGCAAGACCTAAATCGATTCTCTGTCATCCTTATATCACATATGCCACCTATATTGCCTACATACCGATCCGCGTTTCTCCCGAACCTGTTGATCTTATCCATCACCTACGTTTCCTAGAGGCCGAACGGGTGCTTCTGGCCTCAAATTACCAATACGGCCTCACCCAAGTCCCACGTTATAGAGCCCGGGTCTGACCCCGGTAGTCATCGCAAAGATGCCGATCACCACGCCCACCGAAGAAAACTGCCAATACTATGGAAGGTTTATGCACACTTTGGAGCGAGAACAGGCTGAGGGCCTTTACTGGGCATTCTTTTTTCTTGTCTTGGCAGCCCTTTTCACAGCCTCGTGGAAATACGGCAGGGTAATGGAGAGCATCGAGCATCTGAGCGTGGAAAGTCGCGAGCGACAACGGCGCCTGAGATGGATATTCTGGTACTGCTTTCTCACTGGCGTCGTTGGAATGACCGTCGTTGTTCTCGAGGCCTTCGTCATCAACACACTACAATTCTGTGACGGAGAACCGCTTATCAGTCTCTACTGGTCGCTGTGGACCATGATCCAGGTCGGCGGTATCATAGCCGTCTGGGGTATCTGCCTTCATGTCCGCCACATGGTCACTGGGAAGAAACACCCGCCCTGGGCGCTCGCACTCGGAACACCAGTGCTGGTGGTTGCAGGCTTGGGCCACTACTTCCAGGGTAAGCTCAAGAGATCGCGAGCGGCCCGGAGTATCAGGGGCCGAAGTCGCAGCCGCAACCCGACAGAAAGAGGGCGGTCTGAAGCCCTCAGCGAGGTGTAAGTTGATTACGCAAACGGTCACTGCCACTCTATACAAAAGGTGCTTTGCTAACGTCTTCCCGCGATAGACCTACAATCAGAGGTGATAGCACTGATTCCAAGGCGAGGTCGAATGACGGTGATAGTCCCACTGTCTGCGGGGATTGCAATGATGACTTCAACGCCAAAGTCATTGGCTATACAAAGGACGGCGATGTGATCATCAGACTCGCATCCAACGTCCGACAGGAGTTCATGTCACGAGCTCAGGGTAGCAGTGGTATCACCTGGGATGAGCCGATCAGACCCTCATCGTCGAGAGAAGGTGATATGCGCAGGAAAGACAGCATGACCAGGGGCCGATCAATGACCCGTGCTCCCTACAAGGGCAAAGAGAGACAGGACTCGTCCGTCGTTGACCTTGAAAAAGGGGAAATCTCAGCTGCAGATGATTCACCTGAGAAGGAATAGGGCGCCGCCTACGCGCTAGAAGGGACACGAGAAGATCAGCACTTCGCCCTGACCGTGATAGCAGCGGAAGCTGCGGCACGTTCAAACTTTCTTGGGCCTCGAAAGTCAGCCACCGGAATTCTTCGGAGCCTGACTTTTGGGTCAAGAGGCGCTCAGATTACGGGCTTGCAACGACAAAAGCGCGAGCACCTTCTACGGAACGTTTGGGCAATAACGATCGCTACGATAATGACTCGCCAATGATGATGATGATGAGCTTGCTGGGGGGCCCACTTGGGAAAGAGAGTTTACAGCGGTTCTGATAAAGCCTTTGACATTTCATGTTCACTTCTACTTGTATTCTGTTCTCTTGTCATTTTTGGAAAGCGGGCGTCCTACCACGACAAGGGTTTTCTTCGGCGGCACTTTAGAAGCTTGATACCAAACCGGGGTTTCGATTGTGGGTCAGAGTGACTTTGGGTTGCGTAGCCATTTTAAAGCAGATAGAAACTTTACACCTAAAAAGGGCCTCTTTCACCAATGCAGAGAGCAGACAGACCCCTGGCAAGAGTGGTGATTTGTAAGGAAACATCTGAAACTTCGACACAGGCTTCCTTTTGGGTATCCGATCGCAGACAGTCCTGCTACGCGCCCCACTCTTGTCATCTGGTGTACCAAAATGTTACAGCAGCCGTTGCGACCCTGGTCGTCTGAAAATCCCTCCCACCCAGAAGGCGGCGCCGTGAGGCTGGCGGCGCTGTTCCATCCCTCAGGGTCCCCTTATCTGGATGATCGGAGAACCATATAACCGCCCTTGGCCATAAGCTAGACTAGCCCGTTCATATACAATCCCGCGCGGGAACGGACAGCCACATTTCCTGTGTGCTTGTGCTTGCATGTGGGTTGTTTTGCGACTTTTTGTCCTGACGTTGCCGGAAAGGCTAATATCAAATCTTAAAATACGTGTAAACAGAGAGTCGGCACGGACTCCCCCTGCCCCCCTGCCCCCCAGCAAGTGATGATGGACGACACTTGTCCCCAAAAAAAACAAGCTCCGTCTGCCTACGCTCGGCAGAGGTGTCTGCCGTCTTGGATGAGCAAATCGATCGCCGTGGGAGAAAAAGCCCGGGACTCCTGACTCGCCTCCTCGCGGCGGACAGAATCTTGTCTGCTGGCTGCCGCCTTAGCTCCCGTCGTGCTTCGCGCGTAGAAAAGACCCGTCATTGACCGGGGGACGGGAGGCCGGCCCCCTGGAGGGAGGGGGGGCGCAGAGAAAGGGAGTGAGGTCTTGGCCCCGAAGTATAATTTTTGTCCATGTCCGCCGAGCCGCCTTCTTGTCCACAATCCCGCCAAGCGGAAGGCTTGAGTCGGTCGTGACGCAGTAGTTTCGACCGGAGCTTTTTGTTTCTCAATGCTGCCCAATGGGGACGCGCGCTTTTCGGTCTGGGCGACGACGTCAGTCATGGGCATTAACAGGCCGGACGTTATGGGTAAGTGGCAACTGAGACCTTTGGGCGGCCGGCGATTTTGGTTCTAAGTCAACACGTCGGGCACCGAAAGATATCTCGAGGCTCAGCAGCACTTGTAATCACGGGCACACAGCCAGGTCTTGCTTGAGGAGGCAGCCTTGCTTGGCACCATTCCGGCATTGCCTTTTTGATTCGCTCAGGCCTGGGGATACACAAGCGCACTTGATAAACCTTGGGCCTGGGCCAGAAACAGACGTCAGGTCTATCTTGCCAAGGGGCCCTAGAACGCTTGATCGACAAGCGCCCTGCAGGATTCCTATCTGCGACATCTCCAATCACATGCCGTGAGGCTGACGAGTGGCACCCATATCAGACAGATCCACTGGATTGTATCCCCTATATTGCAGGCACGTCCCGCTAGCCCAAAGGACAGAAGGCCGGCCAGCATGTGCTTGGTACTCACGAGTGCAAAAGGCTTGGGCTGCCTTCAGGCTCGGTAGCCGGATCTGAACCTTGTGTAGTCGGTAAGTTCACCTCTTCCGACTTCCTCCGCAGGCACACATCACCATCCCCCTCCCTTCCGTACGGCGGTTTCATGGTGATGATGGGTCCGGCCACGACAGACGGGTTCCATGCTCACTGCCTATCGGCGAAAAGTCCGCACCTACTGCACCTTTCCGGCTCGGCCCACTTGGAGGATCTCTCCCGTGAGGCGATCATCGGCTCTTAGAACAGGCCAAGAGCTGACTTCCGCCTTGGCGAGCGTCACCTCGAGCTTAGTGCCCAAGATCTTGTACGTGGTCTTTTCTGGGTCGATGCCGCCGAACAGTGGCACCTCGGTTCTGTACCTCTTCGGGGACGCGTCGGTGGTGGGCAGGTCGAGCTGAATGGAAGACTGCGTGAAGACGACCTTGGCGGTGTTCTTATCGATCTTCTTCAGGAAGAAAGACGCGATTACACTGCTTGGCGTCTGGTAGAAGTCTGTCCTGCAAAGAGCGGTCAGCATGTATGTCTCATCCGTAGCATCCGTGTGAGAGTGTTTCGCCATCTCGATAAGAGCATGGGCATGGGCATGGTAGCGGGTGGCTTGGGGAGGCCGTGACGCAACGGAAGGCGCAGCTTTCTTGATATGATCGCCCACCCGGAAACTCTCGGCCCAGCAGGTGCCCCGGGATATGGTTATTGGCAAGAACGAGGGGATAGTAACCGCTGGCACTCACCGTACTGTCTCGAGCAGTTCCTCCGCGCCGGAATCCTTGCCCTTCTCTTTGCTTCCGCTGCCGATGAACAAGTGCCGGGGTTTGGTTTGGCAGCCCTCGATCTTCATGAACTCATCAAACTCAAGCACCCTCCTCTTGCAGCAGGTATATCCCTTGCTCCCCTCGTGGAAGATGGGGATGCCCGGGTGGTGCACGCAGTTCTCTTTGTCATTCCGCTCCGCCCCCTTCTTGTAGACACTACCACAAGCTCGCCGCCGACACGTTCGGCCATCGGGGATCTCGAGGGATGCGTCGTCGTCATCTGATTCAGGAGGAGGGGGAGGCGGCGTCTGTGTGGGCGTGGGGGCATTGATGGGCGCACGGGGCAGGGCGGGCCCCGGGGAGGCTGTGGTCTCTGTCTTGACCTCCTTGACGAGCTCCGGGTCGGCTTCCTTCTTCTCGATCTGCGGTGGGATGTCGGTCGTGCTGTGCTTTCCCTGGGTGCATGGCTCGATCTCCATGAACTCCTCAAAGGTCAGGACGCGGGGTTTGCAGCATTTCCATCCTGTAGTACGCACGGTCAGCCGGGTCCTTCGGGTCTTTGCCCCTCGGTTGAGGCTAGGGGGGACGCAGGGCCAGGGGGAGACGCAGGTGCGAACCTTTCTGGCCTTCATGGAATATGGGTGGGCCTGGATGGTACCGGCAGACCTCCTCAGTGTCTGTGTATGTCTTGCCACATCCTTGGTGGACGCATTTCTGGGCCATGTTGGCGGATGGAAGGCGTCTTTCGGATTGAGTGTTGTCAATTCGAGCGCATGGGACGAGAGACGGCGTTCTAAGGTGAGAAAGAAGCTGGTCGTTTCGCCGTTGGTGCCTGAGTGTTTTGCGATGTGACGTCGCGCTCAAAAAGCAAGACCCTGACTAGAGTTCCTTGTGCTGGGAGCCAGAAGATTCTAGGAGCTCCCCAGCGTGGGGTCGGTCCTATCGATGGCGGGGCTGGCCACCCCCCATGTCTGAGCTGAGGTGAGTGGGGTGTGCTGTGCCTGCCAACAGAGGGTTAGGGCTCGCGCCTTCCTGCCTTCCTGCCTTCCTGCCCGTGTAGACTCCATACATCTGTGTAGCTGTGTACACTTACTTGTTGTTTCTATATTATGGCTTGCGAAATAGATTGCTGTGGCAGACATGTGCTTGAGACCTGTATCTCATTTTGATGAGGTCAACTGGCTCTTCCTCTGCAGCTTGACCTGGTCCTTAGGCACTATTTGTGAAATCAGACATTCGCAACCTCAAAAACGGAGGGTATACCGGTATATAACTCCGATTGCCCATGCCAATTCACACGCCCAGACCTAACATACCTAGACCTGGTATGCCCATATGGAGATGTGAATTAGCTATGGTGTGTGGTGGGTGTGCAGCTTGTTATCAGCGAGTAGGTGATGTAACAGTGTACCCTCCTTTTTTACGTGTGTGAACATCTGACATCTTGTTTATCATCTAATACTGGGGATATCAGAGCTTCAAATACTGCGGGCTTCGCAAGTCTTACCAAGTGTAAACTGTGAATAGTTCTTTTCTTTCTCTCCGCACAAGGCAGCTTGGCCAGGGCTTAGGGAGGAACAACAGTCTGGCCATCAGACCACCGCTAAGACAAATGATATGCCTCTATCAATGTATTATTTCCACCCCAATTGCTGGCCAACCATCATATCTTCTATTTAATAACGGTGGTGGATTGGACTGCACACGTCAACTGGTTCGGTATAAAATCTATACTAGGTGCTGCTTAAGGCTGCCCGGTGTAACGATGTGAACATGCAGAAAGTTTAAATGGAGACTCAGGAGTTGGTGCTGTAGCAAACGCGTGGGGTAACGGCCTGCGCACCGAATGGGGCTTGACATCCGTGAAAAAGGAGTCTCATTATCCAACGACGATCATTCCTTTTCTATCAGCTCCCGTCTCCCGGAAATGTTGCAGTCCAGATCTGTCAGTCGCCGCGCCTTTGGGGGAAAAAAAAAATCTCGGGTGCCCGTCTTGGACGACGCATGATGCAGCAGCCGAAGCCGTCACCACAAACGATCAATGTTTCCCCAGGCTCTGCAGGCTTGAGATATTGACTTCTCTGCGAAATGAAGAACAAAAAGGGACGCCAAAGTCAGCCTGACCGTTGAATCCTACTTGACAGTTGAGACTATGTCAGCCTGTCAAGCCTGTGTGACTTTAATTCAAGTGGTTCCAGCTTGGTAGCATCCCATTAAACAACACAGCGGGCCGAGCCGGTAGGGCTGCATGCAGGGATCTCCAACCTTATTGTCCGAAAAGTGGTACGATGATGGACATGCCCAGGTGTGTTAGATGGCACCCAAGCGGCGGTCAAGATACCTAAATCATCAATGTAGCGCCGTACCTAGGCAGGGTCCAAGTCTCGTCCCAAGACTACCGGCATCACCCGTCACTTCGGAAGACTCTCGCCGACAATGACCACAGGCGCTGCTTTTGTCTAGGAGTGGCTCGCATGCCCGGCCGCGAGCGTGACCTGGTCTCGGGCTCACGTGCCGAAGGATTTTGAAGATATTCCTCCAGCCGATGTGACATATGAGCAGCTAGCTATTCATTCAATACCAGCAAAGATGATCATGCTTGGTGACAACCTTGGAAGATGCTCTAGGGTGCCATTCAATGAGGTTGCCACATATGATATGAATTCAAGTGCGACCGACCCCTTGACTGCAGATGTTGTCTTCGCCAATTGTGAATTACCCAACCTGAATTTGGCTGAGCAATACATTACGTCCAGGCTTCAACGGGCCAGATGAGCTGGGGCAAGCCCGCATAGACAAGTCACTTCACGTTTCGTTTCGCACCACATGTACAACCCCGAGATATGTCCGACGTAGGTGATTGGATGGCATCGCAAATCAATTGACCAGACGGCAGCAAGGAATTTCACTTCATTATCCTGCATTATCCATCCGAACAAGGTCCTTATAAGTAGGCTTGCGTCCTGTCTGGCAGCCTGGCTCCTACTCGAGTGTGATCGAAGCCGGCGCCTATGCGTTGGTGGATACAGCCAAGTTCATCCCATCAAATGGATGGCAACACTACACGGCAAGACAGACTGCGTAAAACAATGACATTGCTGATATGACACTCAGAGAAATCGGATATTCCCGCCTGCAAAAACGCAGAGTGCCCCAGTACATCGTCAGGGCTCAACCGGGTAGAAAGTCACACACCCGTACCTAGGTAGTTGATTGATCGAGAGAATCGGACACTCGCACCTGAAAAAAAACGGAGGGTACACGGGTACATCTCGCTAATAATATTCTACACACCCACCACACACCCATAGCCATTTCGTATACTCATGTGGGTGTAAGGGGTCTGGATGTGCTAGGTTGCCTAGGTAGGTGTATTAGGCCTGGGTGCGTTAGGCCTGGGTGTGTGTATGAGTGTGTGTGGTGGGTGTGAGTTGGCTGTGGGCAAGCGTGTTATGTGTTATGTACCGGTGCACCCTCCAATCTTGCGGTTGCCAATATCCGTTTCTTCATCAACACACACACCCATGTACTACAAGGTCTTAGTGATGGGTCAAGGTACTAAGTCTGGGAATTAGGTCCGGAAACTGGGCCCGGGTGTGCAAATTGGCTATGAGTTATGTCCTGGTATGTCCTCCGTTTTAACGAGTGCGAATATCCGATTCCCGCTCCAATACATAGGTACGTCTAGTTTCTAAGTTGTCATCCCTACTTAAGCACGCTCATTGCCGTCCGTAGAGCTTGGCCTGCTCACACTTGGGCACCTAGAAACCCTTGTGACCGGCTTCAATTTGAAGCCTTCAAAAGTCCAGCGCCCAGTAGAATTTGCCTTCTCGTCCAGATACCTCTGCTCAATGACCTCAAGGGTATGACCTTTAGTCTCGAACATGTACAGTGTACACACAACCGTACAAATAAAGGTACAGCCTGCAAAGAAGTAATAGGCAGCATATGACGACTTGTCGATCATAACGGGAGTAGTCAAAGCGACAACGTAATTTGCAACCTGGAAAGTATTAGCAGGAGCAAACGAAGGGGATGGGATGTGAGGTTGACTCACCCAGTTGGAGCACTGCCCCAGCGAGGATGCGCTGCTCCTCGTTTTTCTGGGCAGACTCTCAACCAAAAACGTGCGGAAGCCAAGCGCCCAGGTTCCATTATACACGATAGCAAACAGATAGATGGACACAATCACTACCCATCTCCCCGGCCCATAGGTTCCATGCACAAGATTGGCAGCGTACATGGTGCCCATCAGGACCATCAGGACGGTAATCAACGTTCCGCCGATGATGCTTGAGGTGCGCCGGCCCCAGCGGTCCGCCCATATAGAAGCCGGAATTGTGGTGGCAAGGATGACGAGCGAAGACACACCCGAGGCGAGGAAGTTGGCCTTCTCGCCGGAAAGCCCGGCCTGACGGAACAAGATCGGCGCATAGTACAAGATGCCATCGATGCCGCTGAACTGTTGGAAAGCCATGATAAAACACCCAAAGGCCGTCCTCGCCCGGACGGGGGCAGAGAACGCCTCGCCAAAGTCCTTAAACGTGTGGACCAGCGCTTCCAAGAAGGACTCATCCGGGGGGTGTTCCAGCGCGGAAGAAGACGCCGCCAACAGCTCATCCTGCTCGGCCTCATCCAGGCCCAGCGCAGCAATGATGGTACGCGCCTGCTCGACGCGGCCCTTGGCCAGCAGCCAGCGCGGCGACGCCGGTGTGAAGACGTTTATCGCCGCGAAGGCAAAGGCCAGGAAGCTGGCCACGCCAAGCGGCAGCCGCCAGGAGGCGGACGAGCCGCTGATGCCGGCGGTGCCGTAGGACATGAAGAACCCCGTCACGAGGCCGCAGACTATCAGGAACTGCGGTATCGCGGTCATGGTGCCGCGGGTGCGGGCCGGGCTGATCTCGGAGACCTGGACGTACACCGTGCTCAGGAACAGGCCCTGCCCGACGCCCTTGACCAGCCGCCCGACGATGAACATGGCCAGGACGACGGAGCCGCACTCTATGGCGGCGCCGACGCCGTAGATGACGGCGCCGAGGATGACCATGACCTTCCTGCCGTGCCTGTCTGCCAGGATGCCTGCGACGAGGGCAGCAAGGGCGCCGGGGAGCAGGATGGACGAGACGATGACGCCGCGGATTGTGGACGAGATAGGACCCATGGTGACTTCAAAGGCGGGCATGGTCGTTACTGACCCAATCGTTCCGGTATCGAGGCTGTTCCGAAGTCAATAGACCTTCGACTGAACTATGATTTTGGTGGTAATAGCTTACCCAAATAGCATCGCTATGAAGGAGGTGATAAAGCTGGCCCTCACATAGAGTGGCCATGGCCTAAAGATTTGCATCTTGCTACTAGAGCGCAGTAAGCAGCCGATGGACTATTATCTGCCAAGGGAACCACAGCGTAATCCGTTGTGTTTTTCTGCAAAATCCTCTGCCTGATACCACGATGTAGGCTTCAGCTGATACCGATCAAAGTAGGGCCATGGCCGCCATAAGTACGCCTTCTAAGACGCAGACTATGACAAGTCATTGGGCATTACTCGTGCTGATCCTGCCAATGGGTTGATACTCAACCCTCTCGCCATCCCAACGCCGCACGACTTTTTTCGGGCTGGTGGGCCCCACGGCGCTTCTCTCGGTGGTCTTGGACGGAGAAGAGTCACCCTTGCTTAGTATCGGTGAGCAACGTCCGAGTGTCTGAAGATAAAGGTCGACATTCCAGCGCGGCTTATCAGTGACAATCGAGGATAAAATTCCAGGCCTTTCACGCCAGCCAGTTTCATCATCCATGGCGGCATCCCTGTTCCGGCGGACGAGGTCCGGCTGACGGCAGATCATCCGGAAAGCCGCCGCCGAGATCTGATCCGAAGAGTTCCGGAGCTGGCGCCGGGGTGTGCTATCGCTGTCATTGAGAGCATCGAGAACCGGGCTTTTTATGCCAAGATGTGGATTGCTCTAGACCGTCTCTTTCAGACGAGAATGGATCACGGTTATTACGTGGACTGGAAGAGCAATAGCCGAGCAACTGTCTCTCCCACATCGTGCTGTGCGTCGTGCATGCACCCACCTCTCCAACGCGGGGAGACCCCGCAGTCACCCCGCGGCTCTCCGGTCGATGCTCCCTGATCTGGTTGTACTGATGCCAACCAAGCAGCGATGATGTAGAGCCATCTGATAGCGTCCCTCACAACGACAGGAGGCATAAGGAAAGCGGCGCGAAAATCGGAGGTGCTCGACTGTTTCTCCAGCCTTTGTATAATCCCACAGCGGCAGCGGCTAGCTTCTTCCTTGGTACACTAGGTACCGGCCCTGGCAAAGGCTCAATTTATAAACCCGGGGAGCATAGGCACACTGCCTCTCACTTTCCATGATGAAGTCACTTCGCCCGTATAGCAATCACTGCGCCCTGATTTCTACTGTGCGCTCTTCTCGCCTGCATCTCCAGAAATCACCATCACTGCCTGCAACCAGGCCAAAGTCACAGCTCCGCAAAACGTCCACCATGGCAGCCAACACCACGATGATGCAGAAGTCCAACCGGCTGCGGACTGCCTTTGCCGAAAATAATGGACCGAGTTAC
>JACBFG010000013.1:1971896-2197803 GCA_013435955.1 Diaporthe sp. HANT25 | reverse complement strand
CCCCCCCCCCCCCATTCCCAATACCCAATACCCAGATGCCAACACTGTACTGACAAGGTAGATAGCAAATGTTTCCTGGCTCCAATGTGTCCAGGGCACTGGCAAGGGCGAATCCCGACTGGATCATGGTTGACTGTGAGCACGGTAATATAGATGGTGCGTCTTCCCGAGCCCGCTAAAGTGGCCGGATGTTGACATGGCGAGCAGACGCTGCAATGCATGAGGCTGTGCCTGCGATTGCAGCATGCGGAGTTTCACCCTGCGTCAGAATTCCTGACCTTCAGTCCTGGATGATCAAGAGTGAGGCGCCCATCGATCATTGATGCGAGCAAACAAACGGCTCGTGCTGACTATGCTATAGGAGCATTGGACTGCGGCGCGCACGGCGTAAGGACGGCCCTGTCGATACTCTGAAAGGAAGCAAGAGACTGACAATGACCTGTGCATAGATCCTGGTGCCGCTAATCCGGACCGTGGATGAGGTGAAGCAAGTTGTGGCGGCTGCAAAATTCCCACCAGAAGGGCGTCGAGGGTTCGGCTCGGCTCTCGCTATGCAAAACTTCAGCCCGATTCCATCGTTCACGGAGTATCTGCAGCAGGCCAATGATGCTATCCTCACCATGGTACAGATTGAGACCAAGGAAGCCCTTGCTGCAGTGGAGGAGATAGCACCGCTAGTAGACGTCTTGTTCATCGGCCCGTTCGACTTGGGCAACAATATCGGGTACCCCATCATCAATGGTGATGTGAAGCCAGAGCTCAAGGAAGCGATTGCGAAGATCCTCAAGGCTGCCAAAAGTGCCGGGAAGAAATGCGGAATGTACGCCTCGAGCGGTGAGGAGGCAGGAAGGCAAGCAAGCCCTCGAACCTTTTCCTCATGTGATTCGCAACAGCTGACAAGCCGCAGGTATGGTGAGATGGGATTCGACATGATTAATGTTGGCACAGATGTGACAACTCTCGAATTCGTGATGAAGTCGGCAATGGCGACTGCCCGAGGTGCGGCCGGACCGGAAAAGGGGAAATCGTACGGGTCATAAACTGCGCTGTAGGCCAGTTGCTATCTTCATGGTTCGGAATAGGAAGAGCAATTCAACGAGCATTAGTTCCCAGTAGACTGTCTCCATCATCCTTGGATCAGTCGGTTTGGTTCTGGACAGAGTGACCTGTTTGGTCATGGCTTGGTCAAGCCCTCCTCAGCCGTGTCCATCATGGCCTTCACTTGCTCCTGTGTAAACCGATGCATGAGTTTCAGGGCCTTAGGAGCGAGCTTGGGGTCCTCCTCCGGGGAGCTAGCTTTGCTGACATGAATCTGTACAAGTGTGAGTGAGCAGCTCATGGGGCAAGATGTAGATTATAGTGACCGTGTCGCCTACCACGGGAACATCAAAATCGTACAGGTCTTTCCATTGTTGAGCTGCGGGCTTGACAATGTCGACCTCCTTATAGACAAAAGGCCTCGAGTCCCAGACGTCTGACAGTACAGAGCGTGCCGAAACACACAGGCCACAGTGTTCCCTGGTGAAGAGGGTAATTCTGCAGGGTAATTGCAGTAGCCTGCTTGTTGCGCGCATTTCAAGAGATATCTTATATATACACAGGTCAGCTCACCTCGTTCCTTGCCGGTTTCCCGACATCTTCATATGATTAGAGTAGTTCCACCCGCAGAATGAGTTACTTACAGAGGTTCAAGATTCTTGTGGCTTGATTGTGCTAGAGGTCGAATTGTAGATTTAGTTGAATTGGATTGGGGCTGGGAGAATGGTTGCACCCAGTCCGCGAAATCTTAGGAGACTGCAGCCCCGGGCAGCTGTTGGAGGGGTCCATCTTAGCGGAGACCCACCACCAGGCCCGAATGCCAGGCGTCCGAGCTTTCCTGAAGCTGTTGCAGGGGAGTGAGCTTCACTGGTGCTCCCCCAAGAGCTCAGCTCAAAATTTCCCAGGCCAGACCTCACCCTCACACACGTCAACAGACAATCCCGACTCACCGCTTGCTGCCTGTCTCTTGACGCCGAGCAGTTAACAAGTACGCCCGGCCATTCATTCGTTCACCTTCAGCCAAGCCAAATACGAAGATCCCCACAGACACACCATGTCTCTCAATCAGTACCTCGAAAGTAAGCTTACCACAGACTCACTCGAGCTCGCGCAGAGGACTAACATGTTCATCTGCTCTAGAGAAGGTGACAATCATCACGGCCGACAGCCGCACCCTGATTGGAACCCTCATCTCTGCCGACAATCAGACCAACCTCGTGAGTCTGAGCCTTGTTTCTTGATCAGCATTGGGACGCGCCGTAACACAGTATCAACGGGTTGGACCTTCAAGTCCTAACGGGACATCACAGGTTCTCCAGAACGCCGTCGAGCGCGTCATCCGCCCGGCCGAGGACCCGGAGCCGTCCGTGGAGGTGCCCCTGGGGCTCTACATCGTCCGCGGCGACAACGTCTGCCTCGTGGGCGTCGTCGACGAGGAGCTCGACAACTCCATCGACTGGACGGCCGTCAAGGGCGCCCCCATCGGCGGCATCAAGCACTCATAGGCGCCGCCACACCGCTCGACCTCCACGGCGGCGTGATTGGTGGTGGAAGAAGAAAATGAGTTTCCCATCCACCTAGCGCGTCTCTAGACGTGTCTGTGGCAAGGGCGTGGTCAGACTGGAGGCGATTTTGTGTACGGAAGGGAGCGTGGTCATTGCGTGGACGAGATACCCAGGGTTAGACTTGCAGAGAGACGAGCGTTGGTCACGTGGACTGTTCTACGGTAGAAGCTGCGCATTTCAGGGCTCCAGTCCGGCCTCGGGTGGGCATATGGGCTTCACTGGGAAGTTGGATGCATCTGCAGGCGAATGGAGTTTTAGGAGTTCAGGAAATCCGTTGACATATGCAATCTGTCAATATTTGGTATGCATTTGATCCTGCTGTCCCATCACCCATGCTGCTATACTGACGTCTCTGCTATGCAGAACCTGGGCTATGCAGAACCTGGAACTGTATGATTGCTAGTGACGGTCTCATGTCCATTATCCAAAGAGACGTTTCATCAAGTACGGTGCGAAGACCTCTTCCCCGGGCGACTCCACAATGCGGTTGATCCTGTTTCCCTTCTTAAGGCTCAGCCAGCCGCCGTTGTCGTGGGGACCGTCGTCGAGCTCCACTGCATCCAGCGGGTCCTCTGGGTTGGTCTTGACCATAGTGTCCTGCTCCTCGCCCTGCTTGCTCCTGTTCCTGCGGTCGATGACATGCATGCCTAGGGTCCACTGCCCGACGGTTTCGATCCGTATGTCCTCAGGCTTAGGCACTGCCTTCCAAGCAGGATCGTCGCGTGTCAGCATGTACCAGATAGTAAGCGGGTCGTGGAGGGACAGCCCCGGCTCGCTGCCGTCGCCAAGCATAGAATCGATCTTGTTGAACGTGCCGAACATGAACGTCGAAATCCACCGAGCCAGTGGGCTGCCTGCATCGATCAACGGCTGGATGGTCTGCGCGAAAAAGTTCTTGTTGAGCAAATGCGGCGTCGTAATGTCGAGCGGGAAGAGGCTGAGCAGGAGCCTTTTGGGCAGCTTGTTCGGGTAGGGCCCGAAGGTGGACTTGCCCTCAATGAATGGAGGCATGGTGGAAGCAGGCGTTGGGGATGTCAGAGCGTACACCCTGGCGGCGGCCACTGTGTCAGCGTAGCAGTTGAATTCACCCACAGGTGTGATATTGCCTTCCACGTGCACAGCACCGCCCATGACAACAACCTCCTTCACGCGCAGGAAGGTATGCGGATCCTCGGCTGCCGCGAGTGCCACATTGGTCAGGGGTCCGACAGCAACGATCGTAACGGTGTCCTCGGGACTCTCTCTGAGGATGCGAAGCATCTCCTGGTGTGCAGGTGTCTTCGAAGGGGTGAAGTAGGGGGAAAATGCAGGTGGATCAGCAGAGCCTGCGGCCTGACGGGTTTCGTCCCTATCGAAAAGCGACTTCCAAGTATCTGCAGGGCTGAGATCCGGGTGCTACGCTCGCGTTGTCACTCAGCTTCTGAGAGCATTTCCTGCGGAAGGGGAAGGGGAAGGGACGTACAGCCTCATGGACGCCGTGCAAGCCATCAGCGCCATGAAAATCATCGGCCTTGAGGAGTTCTTCCTGCAGAGGGTGCTCGGCGCCAACCGCAACGATGGGCTTGGAAGTCCTCAAGGCCTCAAAGCCCTCGGGCTTGCCTGACGATTTGCGCCACGCATTCTCCTTTTCCAGCACGTGGAACAATGCGACCACGTTGCGCAGACATCTGGCAGTTTGACGGCATGTCAGTGCTCTGTCGCCTCATCCACGCAATCTACCGTGTCTCACCAGGACAGACAAGGAGGGCCTGACCTTTGCAACGACACATTGCCATATGTCACCGAGATCATGGCGACCTCCAGCTCGTCCGGCCGCGCGGTGAGAGCGAGCAGTATAGCGAGGACATCGTCAACCCCTGCACGAAGCGTCAGAGTAAGGCGCACATGGGGCCAGGGGCATGAGACGGCTTACCTGGGTCGGTGTCGATGATGATGCGGTTCTTTGGAGCCATGGCCGGTCGTAGAAGCGAGATTGACCTCAGGCCCAGTCAGTGAGAGGTTCGGGTATTTCACGTGGACTTAGCTCTGTGTCTGTGTCCGTGTTTGTGTCTGTGCATCTGCCTGCGCTTGCCCGCAATCCCGATGCGGTGGAACAGATCGAAAGGAACCGTAAATGAGTACTCACTGCCTACAGGTATATATATACGTATACGGTCGGAGAGCCGGGAACTTGGAACTTGTGGGCTACCTAGCAAAAGAAAAGCGAAAATCAATGACAATCCAGCGCTCAATAATAATGAGGCTTTCCCCAAAAGTCAGTCACGATAATTCAGAGTGTGCATGTGACAGGTTGGATTTCCTCGTCGCAAATTGCTCAAGCAAGTTTGGAGGGGTTGCCCAAGAATGACATGTTACAAAGCTGATAGGCGAGCGATAAAGGACAATTGGGCGCCCGCTTGCCAATGCACCTACCTACCTAGGCAACGTCATGTCCTGCTGTAGACGGGGTGACGGGTACCAGGACCAACTGGTCAGTCAGCAGCAATGTGTGGACTGTACGGAGTACCTGCGAAGTGGAGCATATATGAATGAAATCAGAGATTCGCACCTGCAAAAGCGAAGCGTACACCGGTACATCACTCAAGCGCCCATGGCCAATTTACACACCCAACACATGCAGACAAACACCTAATATCCAGACCTAATACCTCTATTGGTGTGTAAAGTGGTGAGTAGCTATGGGTGTGTAAATCTCTCTATGGTGTGGATTAGCGTTAATGATGTACTGGTGCACCCTCCGTCTTTGTGGGTGCAAATCTCTGAAATCATATTTATTTCTTCCTGCTGCTGTCGATGTTGAACGAATGGCTGCTTTGGTCCTACCCGGCACAATCAGATTGAATCAATTTATTCTTTCCTGAAATGGCAGGCGACCAGAATCTACAGCAAATTGGTGGGTTGTTATGAGCATGCTGATTGAAAATGGCTTGGCCTGGCCATGGTGGACGGAAGGAAGTGACTTGGGTGGTAGATTGCTTGTCTCGGCTTCCAGCTGCTCCGTCACAATGCACTTGTTCTTGCAGGTGGACAAGAAAAAGATACTTCTGGCTGAGTACTGTCGTGCAGCTTGCCCGGGCTTCATCTGCTCACTCTGAGGTGGGAAAGCCGAGTCAGTGAAGAAAGCGACTCCCAGGCATTCAGAAGCTCAAGTCGAGCTAGCTGAAACTTGTCCTGTTCCTGATCCTGCATGTTCTTCAAAACCAGCTCGACTTGCCTAGCAGACAAATCGTCGTGAGCAGCCGGACCTGGAAGTGGGAGGAAGGTACGGTAGCGACGCAGGACTAATGTCCCCCGGCGTACTAGCGCCTTGCCTTCCCTCTCGTCTTGGTGGGTCCCCCCCAAGCGCAACCCCAACTGGGACCCGAGAGCTACCTGGGCAGCTGCTGGGGTGGTACCTTGGTACCTGGGTGCCGCTGCTGATGCCGCTTAGCCTCTGAAATGCCACCTGTTAATTAAGTCTTGCGGGAAAAGGACCTCGTCGCATCGTACCGTGTCAACACGAGCACCACCGGAGCTGTCACCACCACCGAGCATATCTCTCCACAGTTCCTTCCTGGCTCCAGACCGGAAATCCTCGATTGCATCTCCTCAGCCGTCGTCCATCACATCCAGACCTCACCCTTCCACGCCGAAAGGCCCACTGGCTCCAGTTCTTAGAAGCACTTGGGACGTGTGCTGTGCCCTCTAAGTCAAGCAAGCAGCAATTACCAATTAGTCTAGCAGTAGGTTAAGCCAGACCGCGGCCGACGGCTCCTCAGCTGGCCACCACCACCCCGAATGTGACCACCTTGGTGGATTTCCCCACAAACCACACATCTCACTCGACTTACATTTTGCTTTTAATCAGTTACCTTTCAATTGGATCTCGCACATCGCCGACAGATTCACAGCAGCTCTGACTCCCTTCCGACCCGCGACGACACCTGCTCTCCTCGTCGCGAAACGCCACCCTCTTCCAACTTTCCGAGCTCCTCCAAATTTCGACATTGCTCAATCCGTCATCATGGGCAACACGCTTTCAATCCTTACCAACAAGACATTTGTTGGCTACGCCACCCTTCTTGTCGTTGTCGGCGTCATCGGATACACCCAGCACAATGCCAAGCGGGCCAAACAGCAGAAGATAGCTTCCCAGAAGCAGCGCGTCCAAGACTCGCGCGAGCAGCCCAAGAAGGAGAACAAGGCCAAGAGACAACGGATGGAAAGCTTCGCCTCCGAGTCCTCCAAGCAGCCTCAGCCGAAAGCCCAGCCCAAGTCGTATGCCGCAGCCACCCAGTCCAAGGCCAAGGACTACAGCTCCGACGATGGGGTTGACAACCGCGAGTTCGCCAAGCAGATGGCGCAGAACAAGAAGAGCAAGTTTGCGCCCAAGGTCAACAACGAGCAGAAGCAGAAGTCGGTTAAACAGTCCAAGGCCAAAGACTTGAGCCACGAGACGCCCGCCGACAACGGCAAGGCATCCGCTGCTTCTGCCCCGTCCTCTACAACTGGGGTCGATGGCGACGACGACCAGTCCTCTGCCGCTTCTCCGATTGTCCCTGCCTCCGACCCCACAGGCATCTCCGATATGCTCGAGCAGCCCGGCTCAGGCCCCTCTGTTCTCCGACTGACCGACACGGCCGAGAAGCAGCAGAAGCCCAAGCAGTCCAAGTCGCCACAACCGACAGAGACCAAGAAGCAGAGGCAGAACAGGCAGAAGGTCGAGAGGGCCAAGGCCCAGCGCGAGGAGGATGAAAAGGCTCGCAAGGCCCTGATGGAGGCGCAGCGACGCACAGCCAGAGAGGCTGAGGGCAGAGCCGCCAAGGATGGATCGACATTCACGGCTGCCCAGAAGTCCTCTGCATGGACGGGAAATCAAGTCAACGGCAAGTCTGGTCAGGCCGCTGCCCCGGCGCCCGTTCAACCGCTCGACACATTCGAAGACACCCCGAAGGCCAGTGCTGCCACACCGTCTGCACCCGCGCAAAAGAAGGAGAGCGTCAAGCAGAACGGCGGCAAGACAAGTTGGGCCGACATACCCTACTCTGAGGAGGAGCAGCTGGAGATGCTGAAGAAGGACGCTGAGGAGTGGGTTCCCGTCTCCAAGTCTCGCAAGAAGAAGGCCAAGAACACGAATGTCGTCAGCGAGACCGACGAGTCCGCCGCTGAGAACCATGCAGCGCCAGCCGGCAACAAGCCAGCCCCGAAGGCGAAGGACATCAACGGTCGGCCCAAGGCTCAGGCCTTGCCTTCACAGTCCTCTTTCGCTGCACTGTCCGATGACGGTGCTAATCTTGCCGAAGAGCAGGAGCAGGAGTGGGATGTGTGAGCACCTCTCTCCAGGCAGTGTTGGTCTTACCACTTGGCCCGATCTTGGTCGGCTCAACAGACGCGCCCTCAGTTCAGAACTCCATGAAATGACGTGGGGGCAAGACCGTGGGCCCTAATTCATTGGACACGCTCTCGAACGCTGTTCAATATGTGCAATAGCGTGTATTCCGGTTTGGGAGGGACGGCTGGGGTGGAAGGCGCAATTCAAAAGGAGGTGCGCTATAGCCCAGGCACGAGTCTTCTTTCGACGAAGAGGACCAGTATGTGCTGTCCTGATTAGCAGAGAGAGAGAGAGGCTCTGTGTACTGGCAAGGTTGGATCGGCAGAATGCAGACAGACTGCGATTTCTTTTTCGTCTTCTTTTTCAAAATCAGACTCGCGGCAGCAAGCAAGTCGCGCTGATAGTAGTCAATGGCATCGATCAATAGGAAACGCATTTCCATTATTTTGATTGCTTTTCAGCCGCCAGCCGCTTCTCTCGTGATACGTGACCACTGTGGATTCCGACATTGTGCTCCCGGGTGAGCGAGAGCTTGTACCCCTGTCAGCGCAGTGTCGATCGGATCGCCTGACGTAGGTGCAGTTAGGGACGGGAATTTTCTGTCGAGATGCAGATTTGCCCACTTTGCGACTGAGTCACCACCGCGAACCCCTCCAACCCGACGACCCCTCTCTTTTTTCTCCCACTCACTCGCTGCGCTCATCCATCACAGTAGCTTGTGTCCCCTTCCTCGTTCCAGCGACGGAAACGGCTTCGGCAGGGAACTTCGAACAATCTCGCCTAACCACGTGAATGAAGCGTATCGTCACATTGAGGAACGCTATAAGGGCCGCCAGAGCACAACCACGGACTCTCCTCCACGTTGCGCCTTTCAGACCATTGAACCGCGCGCCCCCAGTCTACTGCACATCGAAGCCATTCGGCACATCCGTCCCGAGGCGCAACACCGAGTCGAACGACATGGCTCCCAAGGGCGGGTTCGAACTTAAGACGCCAAAGGGCACGAGGGACTGGGATGGCAAGCACATGGTGCTGCGGGAGCAGATCTTTGATACGAGTAAGCGACTCTGCCTCTGGTCTCACCGTCGACACGCATAGTGACCATTGATGTGCAATTGGGCCCCCTGGCGCCATCTGTGAGAGGTAGCTGCACCAGTGAACCAGGCTGACTTGTGCGCCGTGCAGTCCGCGAAGTTTTCAAGCGCCACGGCGGCGTCACGATCGACACACCCGTTTTCGAGCTCAAGGAGATCCTGGCGGGCAAGTACGGCGAGGACTCGAAACTGATTTACGACCTTGCCGACCAGGGCGGCGAGCTGTGCTCTCTGCGGTATGACCTGACGGTGCCCTTTGCGCGTTTCGTCGCGCAGAAGAACATCCAGCAGATCAAGCGGTACCACATCGCCAAGGTCTACAGAAGGGACCAGCCGGCCGTTTCCAAGGGCCGGATGAGGGAGTTCTACCAGTGCGACTTCGACATCGCCGGAGCGTTCGACGCCATGCTGCCCGACGCCGAGATCATCAAGATCATCAGCGAGGTCTTCGAGGCCCTTGGCTGGGACGGGAGGTATACGATCAAGACGAACCACCGCAAGATCCTCGACGGCATCTTCCAGGTGTGCGGTGTGCCCGAGGACAAGATCCGCACCATCTCCTCTGCCGTGGACAAGCTGGACAAGATGCCGTGGGAGGACGTCAAGAAGGAGATGGTCAGCGAGAAGGGGCTCGCTGAAGAGGTCGCGGACAAGATCGGCGTCTGGGTCCAGCTCAAGGGCGGCAAGGACCTCTTGGAGAAGCTGCAGCAGGACGAGTCGTTGGCCGCGAACGAGTCGATGAAGCAGGGCATGGCTGACATGCAGCTGCTGTTCGACTATCTGGAGTGCTTTGACGCTACGAAGGCCGTGTCATTTGACCTGAGTCTTGCAAGAGGGCTGGACTACTACACAGGCATCATCTACGAAGTTGTCACTGAGGGCTCAGCACCAGCTGCTTCAGCAGGGAGCGCCGCTGCCGCCAAGTCCAAGCCTAAGAAGAAGGGCAAGGCATCGGAGGACGACGACCGCTCAGATGACCCCACACTCGGCGTCGGCAGCGTGGCCGCTGGTGGAAGATACGACAACCTGGTCGGCATGTTCTCGGGCAAGGGCCAAATACCATGTGTGGGAATCTCCTTCGGCGTGGACCGCATCTTCTCCATCGAGGCAGCACGCATGGCTGCAGAGCAGGGCAGGGAGCCGAGGAACAACGAGACAGACGTCTACGTGATGGCGTTTGGCGGCAAAGGGTTCGATGGCATGGTCAAGGACCGCATGAGGATATGCAACCAGCTCTGGTCCGCGGGTATCAAGGCGGAGTTCTTGTACAAGAACAAGCCGAAGCTGCAAAATCGTGCGTGGATCTCCTACTCGCTGGTTGCTCCTTGAAACACGTGCTAACAAAACCTACAGAGTTCAAGGCTGCTGAAACAAACGGCGTCCCCTTCGCAGTAATCTTGGGCGAGGAAGAGCTGGCGAATGGCCAAGTCAAGTACGTCGCACACCCATCTAGGAACCTCACAAAGCCACTGCTAACGCACTCACTCTCGACAGACTCAAGCAAATGGGCCTGGATGACGGCCACCCGGAGAAAGAAGGCGTCCTCGTGCCCATCCCGAACCTCGTGGGCGAGGTTCACAGACGGCTTGAACAGCTCCGCAAGTTTGAGGAGATGACAGTGGACGCGTCGGGATTACGTGTCGTGGACGGTATCAAGGGCGAATCAGTCGTCACCGGGGATGCTGGTTCTGCGGCTGTGAATCCGGATCCGGCCGCTGCTGAGCCGGCCGTGGCGGTGGACCCAAAACCCGAGTCAGCGTCATGAATTTGACGTGCAGATAGACACGCAGCTGCAGCCAGACGTTTCTCTTCCCTTGCCCCCTGTGTGCCGAATCCGACCTGCATAGACCACCACTGATTGGCATACCCGGCCTCCTGGTACCGGGATAGACGAGGAGATTGCGAGCGGGATTCCAGGTCATCGGACTACACTCGGAATAGAATAGATTTCGGATGCGACTTGTTATTTTGTGAGCTGTGCTGAATTGTCGGTGAAGAGAAGAGAAAGGCACCACAGTACTGCAATATCCGAATGCGACCAGAGTCTGCGGGCGCAGGCTCGGGTGTGGTGGATGTGGAACCTCCTGGGGTCGGAACCTTGAAAAAACAGCTGCTGGTAAGATAATTGACGAGGGGTGCGCAGGGAAAAAAAATCAACAGGACGAAGCTCCACGTCGTCCGAGCCGGCCTGTGGGTGCCCGGTTCGGACGCAAGCATCGATCTCCTCTCAACCAGCCGGGCGGCTTGCGCAATCGAGCTTGTTGAGTATGCTTGTTGGAACTGGGGACCTTGGCCGTTAAGATCTTGGAAGGCCTGGTATTACGAGGGGAGGAGGATACGAGGTGGTAGTTATATAATATATACACGTGTAGCATGACGATGCAATAAAGTGCATCTTGTTTACAGCACCTATCCAAAGAGACCAGATCCCAGGATTGCCACGAGCATTGGCGGTGGAGAAATTGAGCATTCGGGAAGAAAAAAGTATATTTAGTCTTCCCTTTCATCTTGGTAATGTGCGGGATGGTGCCACTAGAAGTGGTGAGAAGACGCCCGTCCCAGCGGGCAGGGCGAGCGAGGGGGTGCCCACCCACTCTGACAGCTGTCTTATCTTAATTCGCGCCGGGCGGTTTTTCTGTCACATTCTGTCATTTCTGAGCGATTTGACGCAGGAACCGGAAGAGGCTCGCCTAAGCAGGGCCGGAGATTAACGCGAGGGCAGAAGAGGAAGAGATTGGGAAGAGTGATTGGGAGGGGGGCCGAAAAAAAGGCGGGGAGGGAAAGCTCAAAGTCCAGCCTCATCAGCGCTCAAGCCAACGCCGTGGGGGTTGCTGGTGGTGCTGATGCCGCTGGGTGGTGTCACTGGCGTGCTTCCATTTTTGGGGGAGGAGCTCATTTGGGCAGGGCACGAGGAGGGCGTGCCCCACGGGCGCTGGTGGGCGTGGGTGGGCGTTGCCCTGGCGTCTCGCGTGCTTCTGGAGCCTTTTTTGGTGGAGGAGCCCATCAAGGGCCACAGAGGGCGTGGGCTTTTGTGTGGGGCGTGACTGGGCTCTGGGGCCCAGGTTTTTGGTTTCAAGATGCGTGGATCGAGGGCCGAGAGACGAGCAGGAGATGCATAGATGGGAGCGACATGGGAGGGCAGATAGAGTTTTCAATGCGACGATTCCAGATGAACCCCGAGGCCAGTCGATCTTGTTAGAGGAAGTGTATCTGGAATCTGGAATTTGGAGCGTCTAGCGCAGAGACTATCTTTCTCCCTTTGCACACAAGACAAGACTGACTGATCATCAGTCGGTTTATTACGACTGGTTTTAATTGTAGACTGGCGTGCGACATGCTAGCAGGGACCAGTGGCTGTCGGATGTTACGGGTCATAGAGCAGTTCAGTACGGTGACTAGGTGATGGGGAGAAGGGGGAGGAGGGTGCTCACGGATCTGAGCGTGCGTGCTGTGTGCTGCACTGCTTTGGTGGCCCTGACTGCGAGGACATCTCTCGTCTATCTAGTGTAGCCTTTGGAAGTGTAGCTTGCCTGTCAGGGTTTCACGATCGCGGGAGACCACCCACAGATTTGCTGCTACCACATGAGGCAGCTTCGGCTGGGGAAACGGGAGGCCGGGTTGACACCTTGTCACCTCGTCCACGCCGCCGCCACCCAATTCACACTCGCCCCGTCACCTCGTCTACTAGACCTGGCCTAGTGTGTTCCCGTGGGTGGTGTTTGAGGCTGGTGATGGGCTGCAAGGGGTGCACATCCCAAGACACAGACCGGACAGGACAAGCCCCAGGCTTGCAGGCAGGTTCCCAGGTTCCCTTCGAACTTTCCTGGGGCAGCTGGGTAGCTGGTCCAGCTGGTGGGAGCACACACACCAAGACTCGACCAACCCCCGACCCCTGCGCACACGACGATCCGCAGCCCTTGGGGGTGTGGCAGCCTCCACAGCAATTGACTGTTCCGTTTGGCTGGTTGCCCCCCGTCGAGGCTCGAGGCTCGAGCAACGGTGGCCCACACCTGTTTCCGCTTTCAGTGCAAGAAAATAAGATCCGTGCAATAACGTTCATCACCGGGCAGGGGACGACGACCGGGGAGATTTGAGTCGAGGTCAAAGTTGCAGCGTCCTCATCTTACTTGTATACACACACTCCTTTTCCTATCGTCAGCCGGGCGTCACTCAATCCCTCTTCCTGCCTGTCCCTTTTTTCCCTCTTTCCTTTCTTTTCGATACCCCCCTCCTTCACTGACTTCATCCTGCTCGTTCACGTACATGATCACGCGCCTGACTTGCTTCTGAACCTCCCGGACGGTCCAAGAGTCAAGTGTGTGTGTGCATCATTCCAAAGAGAAGAGTGGCCCCGGTTTACTCACTCACTCACTCGCCCGTGGTCAACCACCGCCACCCCAGTTTGCGTCACAGGTCTTAACAAGCCTGCCCCGTCACTCCTCCCGCCCACCAGGAACCACCAACTACGCGAGAGTGTCTCAACATTTCGGCATCCCGAGGCCCGGCCTTCATGCCCACGAGGTCAATGTTTTGTCTAGGACTCTGAGACACGCAGATATCCTTGAGCCGATCGGGCCAACACCCCTCTAATACCATAATTCCAAAATCGGTAATTGGTGGTCTGCTTGTTCCCGACTTCTCGGGTCACATTCTTGACGCCCATCCTGGAGAAGCAACAAACAAAAGCACTCCTCCCAGATCCTATACACTGGACAGCAGACGGTCCGAGTGTCTATCTATCTCTATAGCGACATCCGACCAATAAGCCCTGGGGCCTCCTGCCTCGCATCCTTTTCTCACTTGTATACTTCGTCATACATACAGCGCATATTCGAACTATACGGTATAATCGAGGCCCGCCCTGTCTGCGAATACTCGTGTGCTCCACCTTACGACCACTCACCTTCCGGATTGCACAACCATGCCTAAGGGTTTAATACCCCTAATGCTCAGTCCCAGTCTGACCGAGAGCTTCGGCTCCGGTCCTTCAAGAACTACCGTCATTCACCCCGCCGGTCAATACATCAACCCTTCCGCCGCCACCATATCGCCTGCGTCTCCGGCGCACAAGCGCAACGCCAGCGATGTCACACCCATGATCAAACTCTCCCGGCCGCCCGTCAGGACAACGAAGCGCCACTCCCAGCAGGTTCCCGCCTCGCTCCCCGTCCTGCCCTTCACGTCGGCCGAGTGGAAGAGGGCAATCACGGAGATAAAGAAGTGCTACGTTACTAGGCGGTACCGCGCATGCTCGGCTAGGTGTAATGAGATCCTCACAAACACCAAGGACCTGGTGAGTTCCACCATCTTGTACGCGGCGACTTGTTATCCGGATAATTTTACTGACATCGCACGAAGTCAATGGTCCAGCCAGCTTATTTGATATACCTCAACTTTTATGCCGCCGCATCCCTTGAGATGTGCGCACGCCCATTACAACCTGGCTCGTCTTACAGGACTAGTCTTCTCCAGCAGGCGCGCGGTCACTACAATGCCGCACAGTCATTAATTCGGAAGGCAGAGGAAGCAGCAATCGCCCAGTCTCGGTCGACTTCTGCTGCATCGTCATTGCCCAGCCTACATTCGCCATCAGGCTCAGTCTCGTCCCGAGCGTGGACCCCAGAGTCCTGTCTGATGACACCTAACTGGACTCACTCTAGGAAGTCTAGTCTGCAGCAAGAACCACGTTCGGGGGACCGGGTGAGGCCAAAGAAGAAGGTCTCGTTTGAGCTGCCCAAGGACAAGGACCGATGGTCGTTCCGACTACCTGAGCCCGTGGTCCGTCCGGATTCACCAACACTGGGCTTCGACGACGATTACTTCGTTTCCGGCGCGTCGCGACAGGACCTCCCGGAGCTGCCTGTCGCCTCGAGCAAGCGTTGGTCCCGGCAGGACATCGAGGTCGACCCGCTGGACAGCCCCGCGTCATCGCCACCGCCCATGCCGCCCATCAGCGAGGACGAGGAACCCAGCCCGTCCAGCTCGCCGTCCTCGGAGGAATTCGGCTCCGACGCCTGTCCTTTTGGGCAATTCGGCGCCGTCGACTCGGAGTCAGTCCGCAGCGTGTCCCGCTACTGCGAGACCCTCTCGTCGCTCAAGACGCAGGTGAACAGCCACATGTCCTCGCTCAACCAGCTCCTCGAGGCCGACGAGCAGCTCCTGTTCCAGCACGACCAGCCCGAGTCGCCGCTGCTCTACGACGCGACGACCATCAAGTCAGCACACGTCAACCGCGTGAGCATGGGCGGGCGGCAGCGCAGCGGCAGCAGCATGAGCTTCACCAGCGTCGGGTCCGTCGGCGAGGACGAGGAGGCCCGCGCCCAGGACCGCATGGCGAGGATCGACAAGCTGCGCATGAACGGGTGGAAGAGGAAGAGGTTCGACGCGAGCCGCTACGAGGTGCTCTGCGAGACGGTCATGGCGGAGCTCAAGACAAACTAAGCTCTCACACAGGGGGGAGAATACACGACTCCCGACGGGGAAAGGGCCCGAGGCGATTCTCATTTGTTCTGCGAGCTCAAGCTCACTTTTATATAATTGCCTCGGCACATTCTCATCACGGGTCAAAATATGGAGGAGGCAGGTGGCATACCCCCTCGAGGTACCGGGGACGGACTGGGACGAACATAAGCACGGACGGATGGATGGGGGGAAAGGGATATAGGGCGCCATCGTGAGGATCTGCATACAAGGACTGCATAGGACAGGTGTTTGGTGCATTTAGGAAGGGAAAGGCATACCATATCGGAGCCTGCTGCATTGTTGCTCTCTGCATATATTTACAGATATACCTGGACATCTACGTCCCGCAGAACATTGGTTCTCCAAACAAAATTCAAATACCTAACTTGATTACTACTGTGGTCTTGCAGTCTTCTCAGTAAATAAGGTGACCGTGATAATCTTGTATTCAGGCATACAGTGATTCCGGGCGCGCGGGACTAGACTCCGAGAGAGCCAGTCCATCGTTACTCAACCCCTAAGTGGTTGGACCTGTGGTATCTTTTCACTTCCCGTAGAGCAATGCGTGTGTCTTGAGCCCTGGGGCCTGACTGTCGACTACGTATGACTACTCGCTCCGAGACGGAGGCTCCGCGGGAAGAACAGGAGGGGAGAGGGCTTTGGAAGGGTTCATATTGGAGGTCACCAGCTTACAGTTGGGATGACCTTGCCATGTCTCTCATCCCACATTAAGCGCCTCCGTCGATCGCAAGCCAGTCAGCGCATGTTCTCAGGATACCCTCCGGCGCCGCGATGAAGCTGTGACAGCAATAGTGGTATGAGAAGAAGAACAAAGGTATTCTATTCCATGAACACGATACTTGTGTGCCTCCCTATTGTAATAAGCGGCCGAGCGAGCAAGCAAGGCTCCCATGCTCAATCCAGCTGTAGCCCCTCTCGCTATACTAGCCAACCTTCCTCCCCTTGTCCCGCCCCGAATTCGCATCCAACCTCCTCAGACCACTTTTCCCAACACAAGCACTGAAGTACACGCGCCCAAGACGACGTCGGATGACCGACGCTGCGTCGCCCGCGAAAACGAGAAACACTGGGGGTAATGAGCCTGACTCTGCAATAAAAGAAATGACACAAGACAATTTGCCAAGACACTACCCCATGGTATCGCAGCCCTACTCGGTCCTTATCCTGACTGACCTCTTTGCCAGCGGATGTCCATCTCTCGCCGCCTTTTACTCGTGGAAAGAGCGCCTCTTGGCCTCCTTCTCGACCTCCTCCGCCACCTTCAACGTCTGCTCCTGCTGCTTCATCTCGCGCACCTTGGCGAGCACCACCTCGCGGAAGATGGCACCCTTCAATTTCTTTTGTAGGTTTCGCTTGTTTTCGCTGGAGGTGGAAGCGGAGCCGCCGGCCTCTGGCTTGGGGCTCGAGTTGTCCGATGCCCTGCCCGCGGCAGCGAACTCTTCGGTCGGCATGTCCGAGTCCTCCTTGTCGTCTTCCTGGATCTTGAGGGCTTCGATCCTGTTGGCCAGCTTGACCATCTCGATGCCTCTTCGAAGGCGCGCCTTCGCCATGTAGGCCTTGATCTCGGGAATCAAGTTGTGGTCCGTGGCGTTATCACCAGTCAGCCAGATGTGGTTCAGAGCCTGCGATGAGGACCACCGGTCTTCAGGCTTGGGCTGCAGCAGGCCCATGATGAACTGCTTGGCGTCTTCACTAACGTCCTTCCAATATCTCTCATGGAAGGTCACCTTCGCGTTGCTGCACTCCTCGATCAAGTCCTGCAAGTTCTCGGAGCGGAACGGCGAGTAACCACACAGAAGCGTGTAGGTGATGACGCCCATGGACCACATATCGACGGGTTTGCCATGGCCCTTCTTAAGCATGACCTCCGGCGCCGCGTATCCGAACGAGCCTGCCATGGTGGTCAGGACCTCATCCTTGCTGTCGAGCATCTTGGCGATACCAAAGTCAGCCAAGACGAGGTCTGAGTCGGCTGCCTTGGTTAGGTAGAGTAGATTTTCGGGCTTGAGGTCTGCGATGTGGTCAGTGATGCGTCCTCTGCAGAGCTCTCATTCTGGGGCCGGACTCACCTCTGTGAACGACATTCTTGCTGTGCAGGTAATCGACAGCCCCGAGTACCTGCTTGATAGTCGCGGCAGCATCTTTTTCTGTGAACTTGCCCTGCTCGCAGATGCGGTCGAAGAGCTCACCACCGGTCGCCAATTCCGTGACAATGTAGTATTTGTCCTGCAGCCCGTGTAAGTTATAGCCCAGCGTCCCAGACAGCACTGCCCCATTCTCCAGGGTGGAATTCTGCTCACTCTCGACTCAAACCAATCGACGAACCGGACAATGTTGGGGTGCTTTAGGCGCTGAAGCATGTCAAGTTCGTCATAAACCATTCTCTCGTTGCCCTTCACATTCTTCTTGAGGATGATCTTCACGGCCACCTTGCCAGTCGGGCTGTCGGCCTCTCTAACGATACCATAGGTGCCTGCGCCAAGTGTTCGGCCGAATCGATATTTGGACCTGGCAAAGATAGTCAGAGGGGGCCGTTCTGGCGCCCACAGAGGCAGGGAACGTACTTCTTGTCGTAGCTTTCAGGTTGGCCATGCAGCCGATTGAGCATGTTGGAGACTGACGCGCGGGGGGATCTGGTCAGCATGGTGAAGGAGGGGTGAGAGAGGACTATCAGGTTCGTGTGTCGACATGGGCAACTTGGGGATAGCTGCTCAGGACGCAAGGCGAGACCGATAGGTGGATAGGGGGGTGAGAACGAAGCGCAATAGGCAATACTAACAACTCATCTTGCCGCGACTCGGTCTATGAATTCAAGAGCTGGTTGCCGAAACAAGAGCGACTTGGAACCGCGCTCGCTGTGTCCTAGAGATAATGGGAACCTGCTCAAGGAGCTTCTTGAAGCGACAGCCTGGCAGCCAGGCAAGTGCGATTGAACCAAGCAGATAGCAGTCGTCAGGAGGGAGGAGCAAGGAGCAGACAGAGGTAGACAGTCGCGAAGGGGCGGTGTTGTCTGGCTAGAGATCGAACCGTCAAGAATCTGCAGACGCGAACAGAGCAAGAGGAGAGAGTGCACACAGGAGGTAGTAGCTCAAGTGGTCCCTGGCTAAAAAAGGAGGGGCTCGAACGGCGGGCGGCTGTGTGGAGAGGGAGGAGCTCAGACGGTTCTTGGACTTGGATTTGGACTCTGGCGGGAGCTTGAGGAGAAAGCTTCGGCCGTCAACGACAGTGGACACTGGTAAAGTACTGGACGAGCTCGGGAGGGCAACGACAATGATGGTGTGTGAGGGAATGCCTTGCGATGAGAGGGGGGTTGGCTCGTGTCACCAAATGATGATGGCAGCAGAGGACCAAAGGACAGCCCGACTGCTCAGCCGCACAACTAAATGGACCTGAGTGTTGCTTCGCCGTCGACGGGCGACAGGGCAGTCAACCCAGGCACAAAGCATGGGAGAGGGAGGGGCTCCTACTACGTAGAGAATCCCCCTCTCTGCCCAACAGCCCAGGTGCCATCCCGCCGCTGCTGGTCTGGTCCTTGGCGGCGCGCAAGGCTGCCCCACCACCGGCCTAGCACAGCCATCTTCCCCCCCTTTTTATAGATGTTGGCCTTCGACTTGGCCGTGGAGGCCACGAAGGCCCTGATGGATTGTGAGCCATGGGAGCCGTGCACGCGGCAATGTTATCCGAGAGCTTCCACTTTACTACTGCGATACAGTCACGATCATGAGAGGCGGGGACTTCCAACACAGTGACTGACTGCTCATCAACCGGCCATGGAGGATCTGCCGTGTCGTTTTGACTCTCAGATCCGATGCGGGCACAACCTGCCCCTCCATAGCAGCAGGGAGCCTCGCCTGCGCTTATCTGTCTACCCTAGGTACCTAGGTAGATATAGGTCGTCGTGGTTGATTGATAGAGGACGAAGCTACGGTACGCTGCTGCAACGGCAGGACGGCAAGACAGTGGACTACCTAGCCTATGTCGATCATGGAAACAGTGATCGTTGCTTGTGACTAACCACCCGGGCAGGCTAGCGTGGTTTCCCCAGCTTTCCAACTGCCTATGAGCAGACTGGCTCTGGCTGAGCGGACCTTCGCCAAGTCAGGAGGTACATCGTACCTACAGTAGTGATTGTGTACAGTACCTACCAGAGTCCCAAGTTACTCGCTACCTTCAGTATCTGGACCGCTTTCGAAACCCACATCACCCTTCACAGCTCGTCTCAATTAACCTGGTCGCCATCTGTCTGCCGCAGTCTGGTTGTCACAGTTCAGTGACTGGCGTGCGGCTGGCACTACTGCATTTCTCGTTCCTCACTTCCGTCCCACACCTCTCGAGAAGACACGGCGGCGCCCCGGCGTGGCTGCAGTCCCCCCGTCTCCCCCTCCGAACCGGCACCCACCTAATCACCTACAGTCCCTGGCCCTGACGTAGTAGCCGGGGTCTTCTCCCACTCGACGGAGCCATTCCACCTCCACCAACACCGACTACCTTCTTCTCCTTCACTTCACCATGGGTGCCAACTTTGCGCAGAGGCGGCTCGGGAAAGAGCTGACAAAAGTATGTCTGAGTATCTGAATGCCTGTCTGTCTTCGCGCGCGCGCGGCGCGAGTCCGCCGCAAAGCTGCTCCTTTGCTAGCTTCTGCCTGCCCTCTACCCCTGCCGCTGCGCTCGAATCTCGTGAGCTGACTGAAGTGTTGTGATAGATTACCGACAACCTCCCGGCGGGCATCTCTCTTGTGTCCGCCGACGACCTCGAGACGTGGTACCTGGACATCAAGGTTCTCGACGACAACCCTCTCTACCCAGATGTTTACAGACTGATGTTCAGGTTTGGACACCAATATCCAATCGGTAAAGAACCTCGCACATGGCACCGATCTCTTCGTGGGCGATCTTGACTGACGGTTGAACCAGAGCCCCCTGAGGTGACCTTTGTCCAAAAGCCCGACCGACCAATACCGATACACCCCCACATCTACTCGAACGGCATCATCTGTCTCGACCTCCTGGGCCAGCAAGGATGGAGCCCGGTGCAGAACGTTGAGAGCGTGTGCATGTCCCTGCAGAGCATGCTGACGGGCAACACCAAGAACGAGCGCCCGCCTGGTGACGAGGAGTTCGTCCGGAGCAATCGACTGCGGCCGAGGGACATCGATTTCTACTACCATGACAACAAAGTTTAGATGCGAACGAGCATACGACCGCTCACTTTTCATAAACCCGGCGTTGATGACACGGCTTTGGCACGCGATATGGACACATGAAACGGAGACATTGCGTTGTGAGACTGAGACTTCAGCGATGCTTGGTTGGAGTTTGGTTGGTTGCCACTTTCCTAGTGCTCTTGGAGGAGGCCTTGAAGTTCAGGCACCTATTACAATATCCGTATCGAACTCGGGCCCCAGCTCGAGTTGCTTTAGAGGAAAGCATTGCTTGGTGTGAGCAGCACCAAGTGCTCTCAATTTTCTCAATTTTGGGGTCTACAAGTAGAAAGCTGTTGCCCTTGGTGGGGTGAGGATACAAGACTTGAACAGAAGTCGCCCAGTCAAAACCTGTGCCGCCTTTTGATGTGTGTGGCTTTCTGTGAGATGTTATGGAAAGTTACGTGCCGTATTAGGTACGCAGGCCGAGACTTTCAGAACCTGGCCGCCGCCGATCAATAAACACACATTTATACCGACCCAACGCAGGCGTTGTCATTTTAGATGGAGGCTCTTTTATTGTTCTACCCTGGACCAGGGGTTCCTTATCGAAGCATTTTGTTTATCGATTGATCGGTCATCCGGCAGGCAGGCGGGTGCTGGATGTGGGGCCAGGCCGTCTGTGACAGGCATCTAGCTTCCCTCCAACGCGGTCCTCCTAGCTCGGGGTTTACGTAGGTAGGTAGGTAGTCTGGAACTCAGCATTGTGACCACTGCGTGCCTCCTTCACGTTGAAATCTCACCTTTTGTCCATGGAGAGCCCATCATGGCTCCTCCACTTGGCTTCGACACGGAGCAGATCAGAGATAAGGCTAGGAAGGACCTGCTCTACCTTCTCTCGGTAGTAAGTAAGGCGCCCAACACGGCTCCCACGGCAGTGCAAGCTCATGACCAGCTTCATTGACTTGGCGCGTTCGGCCTGCTGCTTAGGTCCAGGGCAAGAAGAACCTCGTCATCGAACAGAGCCTCGCCGGCCCCATCGGAACAATCGTCAAGGTGCAAACCTTGCAGGACTATGGTGTCGATAAATTCTTCTTTTTGGAAAGCGGCAATGTGTCGACAACCCAGAGGAATGTCGTCTTCATCGCGCGCACAGCCCATGCTCAGGAAATCGCAAGTCAGTCGCCATCTCATACACCATGATGCAGCCACCGCCGCCACCCCTCTTCTCATACTTCTCTTTTTCAGTCGCCATCGTCTGCTATCGACTTGTCCCCAATCAACACCTGTGGCCACGTGCATGCACGGTGAGAGCCATCAGAGCGAGCTGACATCCCCGTAGACCAGATAAGGCGAGTACAACGTGAGAGCCAGACATCGCATGAGTTCCACATCTTCTGGGTGCCACAGCGCACGATTGTGTCCGACAAGATCCTCGAAGAATCAGGTGTTCTCGGCGACGTCAACGTCTCCGAGCTCCCTCTGTACTTCTTCCCACTAGAGCGAGATGTCCTTTCCCTGGAACTCAACGACGGGTTCAAGGACCTATACCTGTCGAAGGACCCCACGCCAACATTCCTGCTCGCGCAGGCCCTGATGGGCATCCAACTTAAACACGGCTTGTTCCCCCGTATCACGGGCAAGGGCGATGGTGCTAAGAGAGTCGCCGAGTTGCTCTCGCGCATGAGACAGGAGCTTCTGGCCGGCGAGGTGGCCAGTGAACCCGACAAAAGCGGCCTCAGCCCGAGCACGACGACAGAAAGCGTTATCATCATCGATCGCGAGGTCGACATGGTCACTCCTCTCCTCACCCAGCTGACATACGAAGGCTTGATAGACGAGGTCTTTGGCATCCAAAACAACCAGACAGAAGTCGACTCCACCATTGTAGGCGGCGCCGCGCCTCAGGCGCCTCAGAGCGCATCAGCAGCACCGGCGTCTAGTCATCAGTCTAGAAGGCGCAAAGTCCAACTGGATTCGACAGACAACATGTACGACCAGCTCCGGGACACGAATTTTGCTATTGTCGGAAATCTGCTCAACAAGGTTGCTCTTCGCATACAGAAGGATCTAGACAGCCGGCATACGACCAAAACGACGGCAGAACTGACAGATTTTGTGAGAAAACTGCCAGGCTATCAAGCAGAACAGCAAAATCTGAAGATACATACGAATCTGGTGGAAGAGATCATCAAGTACACACGCACCGACCAGTTCAGCAAGCTCCTCGAGGTCCAACAAAATCTTGCGGCGGGCGCCGACCCCTCGTCCCAGTTCGACTCAATCGAGGAATTGGTGGCTCGCGACGCACCGCTGCCCGAGGTGCTCCGGCTTCTATGCATTTACTCTTGCATCTCTGGTGGCATCAAAACCAAAGAACACGACCAATTACGCAAACTGGTCCTACAGGGTTACGGATACCAGCACCTTTTGACTTTGCACAACCTGGAGAGGTTACAGCTTTTCCTCCCCAAGTCCTCGCCTATGGCGTCGATGATCCCGATGACCGGCTCCGCGGGCACGACTGGTGACAAGACCAACTACTCGACCTTGCGGAAATCCCTAAGGCTCATTGTAGACGAAGTCAACGAGCACAATCCCAACGATATAGCATACGTTTATAGCGGGTATGCGCCTTTGTCGATACGGCTGGTTCAGTGCATACTTCAGAAGCAGTATTTGCTCTCCATGACCAAGGGAAACGGCGTGGCAGGTGCTGCAGTTGCGAGCTCCGGCAGCCATGGTTGGAGGGGTTTCGAAGAGGCTGTCAAGCACGCGCGGGGCCAGACCTTTGATGAGCTTCAGAAAGGAGAAGACAAGGCGGTCAAAGCCCGGGCGCTGCTCTCTGGCAACGGGCAGAAGAAAACGGTGTTTGTTGTGTTCGTGGGCGGAATCACTTTTACAGAAATCGCAGCACTGCGCTTTATTGCAAAACAAGAAGAAGGTTTGTACCATCCTGCCTGTCTGCACAGTCGTGGATCGCCCCTCCCATTCTCACAAGCACCGAGTTGCTGACTCTGTTGGGACGCTACAGCTCGAAGAAACATCGTTATCTGTACGACCTCGATTATAAGTGGAAACAAGATGATGGCTACGGCCATTGAGAAGAACTCATTTGGACAGGCTGCCGCGGCTGCGCGGCCTGTCGATGGCGCAGGACGATAGAGATGACAGAAAGGTCAGCGCAGGCTGTAGGGATCTGGCACTGGGTCAATCCAGTTGAGGTGCTGCTCGGCTGATGGTTTATCTCTGGATTGGAACAATCTACAGAAGGAACGGAGTTGTGATGGGCGGAAAAGGACTAGAAGCAGTAAAGAGAAACAACCCCCAAGTGTCGAGGGCAGATTACCGAGATTCATTACTAGGTATATCACGTGATCGTCCACTCAACTTGCAATGGACGGAAGAGCAGTCCCAGAAATATGCTGTTCCCCCTCGGTGCCAATTGTCTGTATAATTAACAGCTGGGTATATTGGCTGGCATGTTCCAAAATGCAGTAGTTTTGCATGTGGCTGCACGGTTCTGCCTATGGATGGCCGAGCCAGGGCGTTCCGGGAGCTGTTGGGCGAGGTGGTAGACCTGACGTTCCAGACCAGCAAGGGCCGGCCCTGCTTGCCCCTCCCCCCAGCGCTGGTCTGATCTGCACTACTCATGAGACTGGCATCTTCTGAATATCAAGCACCGAGCATCATTTTGATGCGGTATACCTGTTGACTGACCGGTCTCCTGCAGTGTTCGGACTACGTTTCAATTACAGAATGGGGCCGCCTGGTTTCATCGCATGAGATATCCAGACTCGGTTCGATGGAGACGACCGATGAGATTGGCGGCGGCGATATCATCAATTCCAACCTCTCGAGCCCTCATCACCAGCGATTGCATACGCCTTCATACCCAAGACAATCGATACCCCCGCTCTAGCCAAAGTCGAGTCCCGACCTCATAATGGGAGCGAATTCGCGCAGTGCTCGATCTGGACAGAAAAGTGGCATTGGAAAGAGACCTGCACGGAGCAGCAACACTGGCTCCGACCCCCAGGTCCCGCACTCATCATCTGTATTACTCTCACCGGCTTCAACCTCGTCGTCCCGGACCACCTCCGCACCAAAAAGGAAGAATCTGGCCCCTGGTTCATCATCGCGCCGTAGCAGTACCAATTCTCGCGCATCGAGGAAACCTTCGCGGCCATCAGCTGCTCGACCAGAGCCGGAGGAGGAAAACGACGAGTTCATCGCCGATATCATCGTCGTGAACACAGACTCACCAGATCATTTCGACGATATGGATGATGTGGTCTCCGAGACGATGATATCGGGGGATGCCATCATGTATGTTCCTTGGTCCTCCCGGCCCTCACGTGACCCGGTCTCCGTCTGTATCATACTCGCCGAATATTGCATTTGAGCTGTTTCCATGTCTGACGCAATTGTCTTCAGGTCGGATCCTCACGACTCTTATGCTCATCAACAGTCTTCGCCTGATCCCTCCGTCTCTGTTGAGGCGGTGCCGGAGCCGGCTAAAACGGGTTCAGAATTGGCAAACACTTGTGGTGTTGCAGGCGCGAATGCGTCTGAGCCAGCAGTCATAGAGGAAATTGCACAGCATCCGATACCTGCGAGCGAAAGTTCTGAATGCGCGCACCTGCCAGACTCGATAGACACCGATGCAACGCCCTTGAAGCCGTCGTTGGCGGAGCCGGATGCCGTTGATATGGGCTTTGCTGCACCACATGCGATGAACCAAGACGAGTCCTCTGAGTTGCCATCTATGTTTTCAACTGTTCCAGACGAGAGCATCGCCGGGAAGGACTCTATGGTGATCGGACCTACTTCCTATGAGCCGTCGGGGGTATCTGTGGCTGATATATCACATACCGAGACAAACACCGCAGATGTGGGAGTCGAAACAACGGAGTCCGACAGAACAGCATTTACACCTACAGAAATGAAAACACCAGCAAAAGTCAATGCAATGGTGGATCAGGAAAATCATCGCTCAGATGTGAATGATTTTGAACCGTTTGTTGTGGACGACACGGTGCCCGCCACCTCTACTTTACCCAGCTGTCCAGATCCCGCACCTCTACAGTCTGCAAAAACAGAAGCCGTGGAGAGTGCTTCTGACGAAGCAGAACCTATTCCTGCTGAGCCGATAGACGAACAATCGAACGACCCGATGCCCGTCGAGAACAATGGTAGTGGGCTGGAGCCCCACAAGGAGGTTGCGAAGGTACCTGACGGACGCATCAAACCAGCAGTCTCAAGCTCAGAACTGAGCGACCTCACTGACATGGACGGCATTACTTCACCAAAAGCCTCGAGGACCTTTGGAGAAAAATTGGAAGTGGAGTCAATGGGTGAACACGTGGACGAGGCTTCTTCAGAGCTCAGCGATATTGTCTCCGCTGATTTAGTATCTCCGGACGCAGCGCTCCTTGACCCAACTCCAGCAAAGTCCGCAATCAGCCACTTGATCGGGGAGTCACGACAATCCTTCGCCTCATCGGCGTCGGCCCTGACCGAGCAGTCCGGGCTGTCTTCGAAACCACCCTCCGTCTCTAGCAAAGCGACGACTCCCTTTGACACCGGTAGTCCCAGAGAAGCGGCAAGTCAGATCACCACGCTGACTCCCCTTTCAACGCCCATCGTGAAGGTTCAGACGCGATCGCGGAGGATACAGTATAATGTGCGCCCAAAGGTGTCTATTCCTACAGATTTGACGCCGCAAGAATACGCCATGGAATGCATTGAGGCTGCGGAGCATTCACGTTTAAATCCGTACGCATTACATCAAGAAGAGTATCAAATACTACGATTTCATCTCAGCCACGCACAGGTCACGACCTATTTGAACATTCGAAACGGAATCCTCAGGCTCTGGGTGAGGAATCCACAGATCGCCGTAACGAGAGAAGAAGCAATTGGGTGTGCCAGGGACACCCGTTGGTTCGATGTTGCAAATGTGTGTTTCGATTGGCTGGTTCGTCGTGGTCTCATCAACTATGGCTGTGTCGAAATCAGACAACACAAGAGGAAGAATAGCCCCGTCGAGGACTCGCAACTACGGAAGAGGAAAACTGTAGTGGTCATCGGGGCAGGCTTTTCCGGGCTTGGATGCGCCAGGCAGTTGGAAGGATTATTCACGCAGTACTCGAAGCGATTCCGTAACATGGGCGAAGATCCGCCCCGGGTGGTTGTTCTAGAGGGCAGAAACCGAGTCGGTGGAAGAGTTTACTCGCGTGCTTTTCACACTCTGCCAGATACTGCGCCGGGAATATTCCGGGGAAAGCGCTTCACCGCGGAGATGGGCGGCATGATCATCACTGGATTCGATAGGGGCAACCCCTTGAACATTCTTGTGAGGGGACAGCTGAGCTTGCCTTATCATTGTTTGCGGAGCGACATGTCTCTCTATGACACCAATGGCACGGCCGTTGATCCTACTCGTGATGAGATGGTTGAGCACCTCTTCAACGCGTGTCTCGACCGGGTGAGCGAGTACAAGTTCAAATCACAACCGTCCAAGCTAATCGAAGGAAACCACGACCTCATTGACGAGGGGCGTGACAGCACTGCGGAGGGTCACAAAACAATTGCTTTTGAGGAGGAGAAAGCTGCTTCCCAACCTCATGCCCCGCCTGTCTCACAGCAGAATGTCACGCCTGAGACTCACCTGGTGCCAGTGTCCACAGACCGCATGACCGGGAAAGTTCACGTCGAGCCCGGCACTCCTGGATCCACTAGGGCTGCATTCAAGGCCAAGTCGCTCGGTTGGAACTTGAAGCCTGGGGTGCCGGAGACCAGGGATATTGACCTGGATGCTGCGGCTAGTGATTGCAGTGCCACGTTGGGCTCAGTAGTCGACGAGGCACTGATGCAACACAAAGGTATTCTTGATCTCAACGCCCAGGACTTCAGGTTGTTGAACTGGCACATTGCCAACTTGGAGTACAGCAATGCCACGAACCTCAACCGCCTAAGTCTGAAAGGTTGGGACATCGATGCCGGCAACGAGTGGGAGGGGAAGCACACCATGGTAGTGGGCGGGTATCAAAGCGTTGCCAGAGGGCTTTCGATGCTCCCGACACCTCTCACAATACGACAGAAGGCGCCCGTGAAGCGTATCACGTACACCACTGAGGCTACAGCTGGACCGGCGAGGATTGACCTGGAGGATGGCCAATCGGTCGAAGCCGATTATGTTGTCAACACTATTCCGTTGGGTGTCTTGAAGCAAGGGGGTGTCGAGTTCCAACCTCCTCTGCCTTCGTGGAAGACCGACGCCATCGGACGCCTGGGCTTTGGAGTTCTGAATAAAGTCATTCTTGTATACAAGGATGCATTCTGGGACAAAGACCGAGACATCTTTGGGACTTTACAGACTCCCACTAATCGTCTCAGCTTGAACCAGAAAGACTACGTCTCGCGCCGTGGTCGCTTCTTCCAGTGGTTCAACGTCAGCAACACGACCGGCATGCCTTGCCTACTCGCTTTGATGGCCGGCGATGCGGGCTATGACACCGAGATTACTCCTAATGACGAGCTGATTGCGGAGGCCACCGAGGTCCTGCGGATGCGATACGGTGCTCGAGTGCCATCACAGCCACTCGAGGCTGTTGTCACCAGATGGGAGTCGGACAGGTTCGCGCGCGGGAGCTACTCGAATGCCGGGGTCAAGATGCAGGCTGAGGACTACCAAATTATGGCCCGGTCAATCGGCAACCTGCACTTCGCCGGGGAGCACACCATTGTCACGCACCCTGCCACCGTCCACGGTGCCTACCTCTCCGGCCTACGGGCCGCATCCGACGTCCTAGAGGAGATGCTCGGCCCCATTGAGATACCCGTACCTCTCGTTCTCCCTCGGGAGACTTCTACCTCGCTGAAGCGCAAGGCCGAGGAAGAGAACAAGGACCCCGTGCAAGCTCGCCTCGAAGCCTATGAGATGGAGATCCAAGAGCACATCTACTCCAAACTCGGGCCATATCCCATCAAACCCTCCAAAGTGGCGGGGAACCCGTATCTCTTGTTCAACAAGGCGCACTACGACGAGGGGCGGAAGCGGTGCGAGGAGGGCCGGCGCACAGGCAAGGGCAAGCCAAGCCCCAACGAGGTGCGGACCATGACGTCCAAGATGTGGAAGGAGGCCGCCCCCGAGGTGCGGCAGCCCTTCGAGGATGCCGCCGAGGAGCAGAAACGCAATTATGCCCAGGCGGTGAGGGATTGGACGGCAGCGGCAGCCAAGTGGGACAAAGAAGCCATCGAGCTGAGGCAGGAGTATGTAAAGGAGCACCCCGACGTGCCGGGCCCGGAGGAGCTCGCCGCGGACGGCGGCGGCCACGCGAGTGGCGGGAGGAGGGCAAAGAGGGTCGAGAGCTACGCGGAGGAGGACAGTGACCTCGACATGGATTAATGTCGACGGCGAGCGACCGAGCGTACTTCCTGTCTTCTGCCCTCCTCGTTGCTGGGTTCTTCTGGATTGGCGGCCGAGGGCCGCTGGTCATAATGTGTCTTCCCAGGAGGCACGGGAGTGTTGTCAAGGGAAATGAATTGCATGGGGTGACGAAACGGATCATTTATTCACGCATGGTTGGTGTTTTTGGGGGAGGTGGGCGGGCGCACACGCTGGACAATTACATGCTTTCTGCTTCCGTTCCGTCTCTTTGGCTTCGGGAGGGTCTCTCGCTCCCAAAAAAAAACGCCACATAGCTAGAACAGAGTACTCATTTCAATGCACTTGTTCTAGAACTCCCGTCTTCTGCATACGATGCCAGTGGTTTGGCCTACCGGCCGACCAAACATTTAGAGATCCCCTCACCGATGCCTCAGTAACTGGGGTGAAGGCCACCAGGGCTACTCGGCCAGACGTTCACGTGGTACCTCCAGTTGACGCGAGATCGGATCAGGGTTGCAGGTATTATGACAAGTGGCCGCAGAATCCGATTGGGAGCTTTCGGCTGTTTAGATTGGGCATTATCCCTTGTTCGGCTGGCTGTAGACGAACGGCGACGTGTTGTGGTTGCGGCTCATGGTCCAAGCCACGGACGGTTCCGGGCTATGTCAGCGCCGCCTCAGAGGGGTAGGTGTTGGCCTATGTTTGGTGCGTATTGTTCCTCATATCTAGGTAGCTATAACGGGCGTGATCAATATCGGAGGGCCTGCTGTGGCTCACTCCTGGGGGTACTGTCATCTACTGTGTGATTTAGACTACTGGGTGCACAAGTGGACCAGAGGTGGTAGTAGCCGGAGGTGATTCACATCAGCGGAGGGCGGTCCGCGCAATTTACCCGGAACATTGCGAGGCAAACAATTCCACCTCTCGAATCACTCTCTCTTATTCTACTGATCTTGGTACACGGGCCGGACGAAGCCCGTTGGTATGTGTTGTCACAAAGGGAAATTTGTTAAGATTCCGTCCATGCGGACCTCGGCAACGTGCCCCAGCAACTCTTCTAAATCTGCCGCTCTGGATTTACATGTCTGCCGAGGCAGTGGCACCAGTGATAATCTCGACCAGCTCGCCGGTAATGACGGCTTGTCGGGTTCGGTTGAAGAGAATCTGGTACTTGTTGATCATCTCGCCAGCGTTCTTGGAGGCGTTCTGCAGAACGGATTAGCACCTAATCGGATATCATCACGGCAGGGTTTGTCACTTACGTCCATAGCGTTTCGGCGGGCAGACTGCTCGCAGGCGTGACCCTCAGCAAGACCCCAGTAGATGGCGTTGGCGAGAGCGTACTCCTGCAGGTTGGGCAGGAGCTCCTCGTCGATCTCGAAAGCGGAGAAGTTCTCTGGGAGGGGCATTAGCAACAGACAATCACAGGCCATTGTTGGCGTTCTGTTTCGACAGGGCTCAAGCACGTACGTGAAGCCTTGATAGCCTCCTCGGAGAAGGCATCGATCTCAGCGGGCTCGTAGCTCTGGGCGTTGAGGAACTTGTTGTAGAGCACCTTGATCGAGGCGTACTCGTGGGGCAGGTTGACAATCTGGTCGGCGATGGCCTGCGCGTCGGCAAAGGTGGGAACGTCCTTTCCGACACCAGCAAAGCTGAGCTGGATGTCCTTGGCCTGGGTTCGCGACAGCTGGGCCTTGCACTTCTCACCGAGGATGACGAGCTCGTAGGTGTTGGGCTTCTCGGCGAAGAGACGGCGGATGTAGCGGGAAAGACCGGAGTGGATACCGCCGCAGAGGCCCTTGTCGGAGGAGCAGACAACAATGAGAGTCTTCTTGTCCTCGCCCTCGAGGGGCTTGGTCTCGGCCTGGTCAAAGACCTCCTTGGAAGTCTCACCGTAGACCTTGGACTCGTTCATGGCGCGCTGGGCGCGGGTGAGCTTGGTCGAGGCCACGATCTTCATGGTGTTGGTGATCTTCTCGATGTTGCGGATGGACTTGAGACGGCCCTCGATTTCTCGCAGCGTCGCGAAGCCGGCGGCAGCATGAGGGGCGGACGTGACGGCGCTGTTTTGGTTGAACGAGACATGTCAGCTTGTTGCTCCCCCATCACAATTGAAGACTTCTGCATCGACCCATCCAAGGGCATCCAACATCGAGCCTCGTCCGTGCTTTTCGTAGAGGTAGGTAGAGGTGGGCGCCCATGCAGAGTCGCGGGCCCGCCTGGCAGCGTCGAACACCTACCGAGAGGGAATTGCAGCTCCAGCTCTCAGAGCCGGCCGCGCAGCTCTAGACAGCATCTTGTCTGGTGGGGATCTGAACGTGAAATGCTCTGCCGGCGGTGGCTCAATTGAGCAGTGACAATCGGAGAACCAATTGGTCGGGCGGGGTGGGTGGCAGGAGGGTACGCGAGAAGCTCTCTCCGGTCTCTAAGTCTCTCAAATGATGCTGCTGCAGGTCGCAAGCCGTCTTCTTTTCGCCCCGTCCCCGAACCGGCTTGGGGCCGTCACGTGTGCTAGGAAAACGGCAGGGGGGTAGCGCCAACAGCGTCCTGGCAGTCTGGATCCCCGGAGGCAGGCACTCGGGTCGGTACCTAGGCAAGGTACCTCCTCGCCATTGCGCCAGTCAGTCTTCAGTCTTTGCGCGCCCGCCCTGGCCATCGATTCCCTCTCCCTCGTCCCTCTCTTCTCACTTCAACTTTGACTTTACTCTCTTTGGTTTTTTGGCCCGTCTATATCTTCGCAACGCTCACTGCCCACTGCAAGTTTCCACCAAACAAAAAAAAACTTGAGCTGCCCCCAACGCCACCCGCTCAGCCAGCTCGGGCCCCGGTGACTTGCTCCTTCACCATCCTCTGCGCTTACTTTCACTTCCCTTTCCTTTCGCACTACCGAGTATCTCAGACCTCCTTCCTTCCAACCACCGCTGCCTGGGCTACCCTCGGGACACGGCAGCACACCCCACCCTCTCGAATCACTCGACTCGTCCAAATCACCAGTCATGTCTTCGTACGGCGACTCCGACGATGACATGCCTCTGGCAAGGTCCAACGGCAACCACCGTAAGTGACCCACCGACCCTTTTCACCTGCCTTTTGTCACCTCGACCGCCTACCACTTTGCCCTTACTTGAAATCGACTTCCAAGGAGCTGTGATTCACGTTGCTGACCGATGTCGATGATTTCGCGAAGTTTCAGCCTCCAAGATTTCGAAGGCCGAAGACGAGGCTATGGACAAGTCCACTTCCAAAGCACAGCATTCTGCCACGGGCATCTCAATTCGAAATGGCCCAATCGATGATGATTCAATGGACGTAGATCAACCAAACGGCACTGCGAAGAGGAAGTCACGATCATCCGTCGGCAACAATGTCAGCTACAAAGACCAATCCGATAGCGATGACGAGATCCCTCTGGTAGGTCCTTGCACATGGCATTTTGGAGCGCAGCAAAGACACTACTCTGGAAGCGCACATCTGGGCTGACATGAGAACCAGGCAAAACGCCCGAAAAAGGCGCCCAAGGACAGCGACGACAGCGATGATGAGCCCATAGCAGCCAAGAAGCTGCCACCATCGTACAAGGAGACTGCCCTTCCTAGCGACTCGTCCGACGATGACAAGCCTCTCGGTGCGAAACTAGCCAAGAAGAAGGCTCAGATCGAGAAAAAGGCGGAGAAGGAGGCCAAGGCCATTCGAGCGCACGATGCCAAGGTGAAGAAGGCTGCCCCGAAGAAGGCTGTGAAGAAGGAAGAGTCATCGGACGATGAGCCGCTGGCCAAACCTGTCAAGAAGCAGTCGAACGGAACCGCCTCGAAAGTCAACGGTGTGAAAACCGAGAAGAAGGCTCCTGTCAAAGGCAAAGCGGCGGCGCCGACGAAGAAAGCTCCGGCCAAGGCCAAGGACAAGTCGCCTGATGAGGACGAGGATGACGAGGTTCACGAGTGGTGGAACGAACCAAAACCCGAAGACGACAGCATCAAGTGGAACACTCTCGAGCACAATGGTGTCCTCTTTCCTCCAGCATACGAACCACTGCCAAAGAACGTCAGGCTTTTGTACGATGGCACCCCTGTGGAGCTTCACCCTGAGGCGGAAGAGGTTGCGGGCTTCTTCGGTGCCATGCTCAACTCGACCCAGAACGTCACCAACCCCGTTTTCCAGAAGAACTTCTTTGGTGACTTCAAGGAGATCTTGCAGAAGACTGGAGGCGCTAAAGACAAGAACGGGAACAAGGTCGACATCAAAGAATTCTCAAAGCTTGATTTCAACAACATTTTCGAGCACTACAAGGCGATATCTGAAGCCAAGAAGGCCTGGACCAAGGAGGAAAAGGCAAAGGCCAAGGAGGAGAGACAGAAGTTGGAGGAGCCACTACAGTACTGCAAGTGGAATGGACGCAAGGAAAAGGTTGGAAACTTCCGCGTCGAACCTCCTGCATTATTCAGGGGTCGCGGCGAGCACCCCAAGACTGGCAAGGTCAAGAAGCGGGTGCTGCCTGAGCAGATCACCATCAACATCGGCAAAGAAGCAAAGGTCCCTTCGCCGCCACCAGGACATAAATGGAAGGCAGTACAGCACGACAACAAGGCAACCTGGCTGGCCATGTGGCAGGAGAACGTCAACGGCAACTACAAATACGTCATGCTTGCTGCCAGCGCCTCTGTCAAGGGTAAGGCAGACATGGCCAAGTTCGAGAAGGCCCGCGAGCTCAAGAAGCACATCGATTTCATCCGTAAGGACTACACCAAGAAGCTGAAGAGCGAGGTCATGCAGGAGCGCCAGATGGCCACTGCGATGTACCTGATCGACAAGTTCGCGCTCAGAGCTGGAAATGAGAAGGACACGGACAACGAAGCCGACACCGTGGGCTGTTGTTCCCTCAAGTTCGAGCACTTGACCCTTCGAGAGCCAGATACGGTCATCTTCGACTTCCTGGGCAAGGACAGCATCAGATTCTACGACGAGGTCAATGTCGACCGTCAGGTCTTCAAGAACTTGAAGATGTTCAAGAAGCCCCCAAAGGAGGACGGCGACGACATATTCGATCGCGTCAATGTGAGTGCTGCGCTTAATCCGATGTGCAGGGCAAGAAGTACTGACAGTAGCAGACGTCGCAATTGAACAAGCATCTGTCCAACTACATGCCCGGACTTACAGCAAAGGTGTTCCGTACCTACAACGCATCCTACACCATGTCAAATCTCCTGCAGAATCTGGACCCCAAACAGCACAAGAACCTCACCGTCAATGAGAAGGTCAAGCTGTACAATGATTGCAATCGGGAGGTCGCCATTCTTTGCAACCACAAGCGTACCGTGGGTGCTAGCCACGAGCAGGCAATGGAGAAGTTGGGAGATCGGGTTAGTCCGCCCCTTGATGATCAGTCCCCGGTCTGAGATCTTGCTAACGCCCGAGTCCCACAGATCAAAGGCCTCAAGTATCAGAGGTGGAGAGTGAAGATGATGATCTTGGACGTCGACCCCAAGATGAAGAAGAAGAAGGGGGCGGCGTTCTTCGAGAGAGAGCCCGAGCTGACAGATGAGTGGGTCCTCAGCCACCAGGCCTTCCTCGTCGAGGACCAGCGCACCAAGATCAACAAGAAGTTCGAGAAGGACAACGAGAAGCTTGTGGCCGAGAAGAAGAAACCACTTCCGGAGAAGGAGCACAAGGAGCGGCTCAAGGTGGCGGTCGAGCTCGAGAAGAAGTTCAAGAAGGAGAACAAGACCAAGAAGGTCGAGGCCGAGGGCAAGGGTCCGACCGTGGCCAAGCTCGAGGCAAACATTGTGAAGATTGAGGAGCGGATCAAGAATCTTGAGGCCCAGTCTGCTGACCGTGAAGGCAACAAGGAGGTTGCCTTGGGAACTTCCAAGATCGTGGGTACCCTCGGTTCAAGTGCGGGTTGCCTTGTACTAATTTCTGGCAGAACTACATCGATCCACGACTCAGCGTCGTCTTCTCCAACAAGTTCGACGTGCCCATTGAGAGGCTCTTCCCAAAGACCCTCCGCGAGAAGTTCACCTGGGCCATCGCCTCTATCGGCGAGGATGATGCCTGGGAGTTCTAGACCTCTTCCCGCCTGATAATCAGCAGCCACATTCAGTACACCAGTACGTATTAATTGTCGACTTGGCCGAATGCCACGGCGCCCCCACTGGGGCCCCGACCCGGCCTGAAGCTCGACGACACATTTCTTAGCTCGACAGGCGGTCTAGCAACTGCCCGGCATACAAACCTTCTGACTAGACGACGCGGCTGGAAACATTCTGCGAGGGCCATCCTTTGCTATCCCGATAAAACCATTTGAATGCTCACCACTTGATAGAGAGGATTCTAGATGCGCTTTAGAAGCACTCAGACGTTCCCGGTTCCGTCCGCAGAGTAGAGACAAGGTTTGTGGAAATCATGCTGAAGCAGCAACCAAACCCAAACAAACAGGAAAATTGCTAGAGGAAGCGATGATTTTACATACTTAAAGAGTAAATCGTTTTCATCAATCCCTCCTTGATCTAGCCCGAGTGAAATGTGTACTGTCTTGTGCTTGTTCATGTGTACTGCTGCTTCTGTACCTAGCGAGACGAGGGGCTCAACCTGTAGAAGGCCTCGAGTGGGAGAGGAAACAGTGTCTCAAACTCTTTGGCGCAGCTCACCGTGCCGAGTCAGGGACATGACGGGTAACTGCAATACAAACGGCACCGCCTGCATGAGTACGGCAGCTGTGCATACTGTCAGGCCCGCCCCTACCATGGCCGTTGTCCGCCATGGATGCTCAAGCATGTGACACCCCTAGGAGACCCATGGAGCTGCCTTGGAGCTGCCTTGGAGAGCTCCAGGAAAACGGTGCCTCTAGCTCGGCAGAGCTCGAGGGGCCCTGGATGACAGTCTATAAAGGCGTCTGACGTCAGGGGAATTGGACTCGAGCTGCGACAGTTCCAAGGGTCCCTTTGTTGCTACGGTGGATGAGGATGGAGTATTATTAGTCGATTCATAGAGAAACCGTGCAAGTTGGGTGGCCCACAATTTCGCCGGGTAGTGTAGTCAGCTAACAGAAATGTGCGGCTGAGGTGGGCAGACTCTGTTAGGGGGCTCGGCTGCTCCAGCCCCTCCCAACCACCTTTATTTCTCGCCCGAAATGGAGGTGATGATATGATGGGCAACGGCCGGCGGCGCCAATCAAAACAAACACCTTTGGGGCTTGGGCAGGGCAAGGATCACTCACACCCACACCCATGCTTCCCTGGCACCTCGGCGACGTGGTCGTCGCGGTATGACGCTGACTGTTGTCTGTTTGGGCCTGGTTCCGGACCGCCTTGTTTGATTTGGTGAGGCTGGGAGAGGGCAGCATGTGCCAGTTATAACCCAACCCACAAGGCACGACCCGATCCCATGTGGCTGCCATGTCGTGTCCCGAGACATCCTTTTGCAACTCGCACCGACGTTCCTCTCACAGCCAGTCTTTGCTCTGTATCTGCTTGTGTTTGCCTCCTCTCGCAGAGGTGCATTCAGTTGGCTGTGCTGTAGGCTAGACCATACAAGTACTTACACAGGTGCTTGTCCGGCCATCACCACCACTCGTCTACTCTCTCTCGTCTTGCTGGAGAGTAGAGAGCCCTCGGTCCAGGATAATCCCACCGTCTCCTGCTCTGCTGGTCCTCAACACCACCTGCCAGTCTCTCCACCCAGCCAGCAACATGTTCTTCACAAGGTCATTACGGGCTGCTGCCACGGCGGCGCTCCTGGCCGTCTTTGCAACGGCTCAGACATCTACCGACTGCAACCCCACCCAGACAAGTAGGTCGCTCGCCACAGCTCTGCCATGAACCCCTCTGACGCCGTGTATCTAGCATGTGACGCCCAGCCAGCCTTGGGCATGGCCATCGACGTCGACTTCACCCAGGGCGAGGTCAACTCTTTTACTGCTAGTGGCGGTACGCCATCATATGGCTCAGACGGCGTCACATTTACCATCAGCCAGTCAGGCGATGCCCCGCAGCTCAACAGCGTCTTCTACATCATGTTTGGCAAGGTCGACATCACCATGAAGTGCGCACCCGGGACCGGCATTGTCACCTCCGTCGTGCTCCAGTCCGAGGACCTCGACGAGATCGACATGGAGTTCCTCGGCGTCGACAACTCCCAGGTCCAGACCATGTATTTTGGCAAGGGCCAGAGGGCTCCTGACCCGCTTGTCTACGCCTCCGCCCCTAACAACCAGGATGAGTTCGTCACCTACTCGTTCGACTGGACCTCGGAGCGCATCGTGTGGTCCGTCGGCGGCACCGACGTGCGCGTCCTCGAGGCGTCCTCGTATCCAAGTTACTACCCGCAGACCCCGATGCAGCTCAAATTCGGCATCTGGGCCGGCGGCGACTCTAGCAACTCGGAGGGCACCATCGCCTGGGCCGGAGGCTCCACCGACTACTCCCAGGGGCCCTTCACCGCGACGGTGCAGAAGGTCTCCGTGACCGACTACTCCACGGGCAGCAAGTACTCGTACGGCGACATGTCCGGCACTTGGGAGTCCATCAAGAGCGAGGGCGGCGAGATCAACGCCAACGCCGACCAGGCCGCCACCGTCACCACCGTGTCCGGCGCGACGGCCTCGACTGGCTCAAACAACTTCCCCGGCAGCGGCATCGCCGGCGGGTCCTCGACCAGCGCCTCGAGCGTCGATGCCATCCCCAGCGGCTGGCGCATGACTTCGAGCGGCAAGATCGTGCCCAACAGCTCGACAGCGGTTAGTACGTTTAAAAAAAATCAAACTCTTTAAAGGAACCCTTTGCGGTCCTTGCCCCTAGAACAAATTTCAAACTCGCCGAAAAGACAAGCAAGCTGACAATTCTCCGCTCATAGGGCCCCCTCACAGCCTCCTCCTCGCCGGCATCCTCGGCCTCTCCGTCCTCGCAGCCCGGGGCAGCGGCTCCTGGCGGTGAAGAGACCATCACCACCCGGGACGGACAGGGCTTCGCAACCACCATGACGGTCCCCTCCGGCTGGGCGACGGCGACCAGGAGCTACGACGACCAGGGCTTCCCCGTGTCCACGAGCGCGCCCGAGGCCCCGCCCGTCGCCGGCGGGGCCCAGAGCCAGCAGCAGAACAGCAAGGTCGGCTCCAAGAATGCCGCCTCGAGCGGCGCCGGGTCGTCCGCGGGTATGATGGCGTCCTGCGGGCTGTGGCTGTGGCTCACGGCACCGCTGCTCATGTTCCTTGCTGGCGTGGTCGTTATATGAGAACCCAGAGGAAACAGACTGTTACTTACTGGATGAGCTCACGACCCGCTATGCAATGAACGCCTTTGTACGAAATGAACGATAATTTGGTTTAGGACTGGACATGGGGCGGCGGTATTATTCAAGGTGCCAGGATGGGATCGGAAGCGCCTGTAATACCTGCTATAGACTACATAATAACGGCGTTTGGGATCGAGGCTGGTCTGGCTGCGGCGGAGCGTCGCCGGCGAGCCCGGGTGTTGACGAATTCGCCAGCAGCGTATACGTACATAAATCTAATCAAAGCTCTGTACATTTGCCAAGGATGATGCCAGCCGCCACCATCTACGCCCTCATAGCGACGAATAACTTTCTGTGAACGATGAGCGGTGATGTGATAGCTGTATCGAAACTCCCGTGTACGACTGGAGCCGCATTGGCTGAAGAGGGACCAGAATCGTGCTGCATCTGCTGTGACCATTCTCGTGCATATGCTGAACTCAATCATCTAGATCAGATCTCAAAGCAAACTTTGCTCAGAGATCAATGGCACGCGACATGTATCCATAAGAGGACAAAATGGAACACCGGTGTAAACTCTAAACAGTGCTGTCATTGAAGACATCGTGAAAATCATAATCGTCATATTAATAGTGGGTCTACCGAGGAGCTACCAAAGGCCAACAGGGAGACAGTCTGTTAAGGTAATACTACGCATCTCCCCCAAGCCTGGTCTTCGGGGCCAGTCGCCGGTGTTTACACGATTCAAAGCAGGAACACAAACATCCAATCCTTTTTTGCCCACCCATGGCTACCCGTGTCCAACCAGACCGAAACGACAGAAAGAATATGTAGGGAAATAGGTATCCGCAGTGAAAGAGTTACGACAGGCTCGACGACCGTCAGTCTCAAAAATCGCTCTCTTTCTCTTACTCCTGGCTGCGTGCATCAAGGGATGATGACCTCAGCGACTCGCGTGAAAACATGCCTACCCGCCCTCTCTAAGGGTTCGGAGTGGGCTCGCGGCTGCGGGCGCTGCTGCTCTCCCTCCCTCTTGCCAGGAAGCTCCGTCGTGAGAAGGCAGACTTAGGGCTGCCCGGCGCCAGACTCCCACCACCGTTGGCCTCAGAGGAAACAAATGTACTCTTTACTACAACGGTGCCTTCGCCAACGCTGATCGTCTTCTCGCTTACAGAAGGCGACTCGTCAAGAGGGAAAAACTGTTCGCCCAAGTCCTCATCGCTTCTGAGGGTGTGGTTCTCCTTGGCCTGGATAGAGAAGGCGGCGTCAGGGGTGCAGACACACCTGAATGTCTCTCCAAACGTGAATGTGCCTCCTGAGGCCTTGTGATGTTTGGTCTTGCCGATAGTCTTGTTCTTTGGCATTGTCTGTTGGACAACGATGAACAAGTCCGAGGACGGCGGGAAGCCTGCGGCAGAAACAATGGTGAACGTCGCCGTGCCAGCCCCCGGCCCGGGTACTACCGCACTGTGTGTGGACGCTGCGCCAAAGCTCTTCGTGCGGTTGTGGTTTCCATTGGCGCCAAGGGCCGGTTGTGGCGAGGCGTCCGGTGAAACATCAGCATCGGAGGATCCAAGGCCAGTCGATCGCTTGAGACCACCAGGTGTCGATTCAGCACCGTTGATGACCACGGGCGACTCCTGAAGTCCAGCGGACGGTGATTCTGGTATAGAATCGTCGTCTTTCTTCCAACCTGTCAAGCCCCGCTTCATGAAAGAAGCACCTTTACCAATGCCGTGAACAATGCCTGTGGCGCCCTTGATAGGTGCACCGGCAACGCCAGTAACTATCCTGCCTGGTGCAGCGAATGTACCGGAGAATGTCGACGAGCCTTGTCGGGTTCTCGTCACGTAGTCCGGACGGAAAAGCAAGCGTAGTCTCAGGACACCCGACTTCCCGTCCAGGATAAGCTTGACCTCCTGGGCCTTGAACGGGTCCAGCGACTCCAAGTTGATGGCCGCGCCGCCGAGGAAGTCAGGCTTGTCTGCAAAGTCCCAATCCATGACCTTGACGCTGAAGTCGGCAGCCGTTCGAGAGGGAACTGGAACCTCGAAAAATTCATTCCACGCCGGGTGGAGCGTCTTCTTCTGCACCTTCGTCTTGAACACCTCGCGGCCATTCAACTCGAACTTGCAGTAAGGGTCACTCTTTCCGTTCGAGTCCGCGGAGGGCAGCTCGGCAGCGTCCAGAACGTCAACCCGGAGATTGCCCATGTTGTTGATGCTCTCACTAGCATCAAGCTGCATCTTGACTGGAACATACTTGAGGCTGACTTTCACCGAGCTCGGTTTTCCGTCCTCATCCTTCATTATCAGCGTGGTAGGGTTGTTCTAGAAAATGTCAGCCTTGAAATGATTCGATAGTACCATTATGGACTCACCAAACACTGCTTCAGTGTGTCCAGAGTATTCCCTGAGAGACGAGCCAGCGTGCTATCCTTATCGTCGTCGCTGTGCTTGCCACCCTTCTCGCGGACCTTGATGGTCAACTTGGAGAATTCCAGCTCGCGAATGAAGCAATCTCCGATTTCGTCGAATTTGTTGACCTTATGTTTGGCAGTTGACGACACATACGAGGGGAACGCCATGTCGTCTACGTACACCTCGATGTGAGAGTGGCTCTCGGGCAATTCTGCCTCCATGAGTTTGAATATAATGAGGCCAGAGTCGTACTTGACAAGCTCTTGAGGAGTAAGATGAACCTTCGGTGGGTGTCTCTCCTCTCTCGACTTCCGAGGAAAGCTAGGGGAGACAGGTGTGACGGGCGACTTGGGCGGGGTTGCGTCCTTGCCTTTGTCTCCATCAGCAGAAGCACCCAGTGAAGAGGAGAACTTCCCGGCTTCTCCAGAACGTGGCACATCGAGTGACTGCTTTGCGTCCCCGTTCTGAGATGCTGCGCCCGAGCCCTCCTTCTCTTTCTCTTCCTCCTCTTCGTCTTCAGGGTCAGCAACATTAAGCGTAGGATAGAACGCGACGGTATAATCAAGAAGTCCCTTTGGAACACCCTTGCCGTGCATTCGAAGGCCGTCTTCACGAGGCGCTTTCTTGTCATGGACGAGATATTCGCCAGTCTCGTCCTGTGATATGAACTCGCTTGCAGGAATCTCAATCATGCCAAGGCTTCGATCTTTACCCATTTTCTCGAAATCCATGACCTCGACCGCCAACTTCTCACGCGCAGAATGTACGGGAATGTAGATGACTTCATCCCATTCAGGGTTCAAAGTGTTGCGGTGGTGCACTGTTCGTCCGCGCTCAATTCCAGAGAGCAGGACACGCACATACGGATCAGACTTGCCCATCGCTTCAAGATTACGCAAGTTTTTGGCGCTCTTGAAATGGAAGCGCATAACGCCGATTGGGGTTTGGTAGCCTCCGGTCCCGGCAACGACCCCGGACAAGGCCACTGGTTTCCATTGAGCCTGCATCTTCACTCGGCCTGTCGGTGTCTGAGAGAGATTGTACCAGTCTTGTCCCTTGGCCATCAACTCAAGCATGTCGTCTAGCTTGATCTGGTAGGTTCCCAGGATCTGGTCTCCAGCTAAGTCACGATCATCCTTGATGGCGACGCCGAGTTTGGCACTCTTGCGATCTGTGATGAGAATCTCCTTGGAGCCATTGTCCCAGATTGGGTTGTTGGTCCTCTTCAGCTTCTTCGTGGCATGAACCTCTTTGCCGTTGAGCAGGAGGTTCGCATACGGGTTGAGCTGGCCGACGATGCTCTTTGAGCCATCCAGATCCTTGGCCTGTTCGACGTTGAAACGCAGAATACCCGTGTTCGTCTCTGGGGGTGGCTCTTCATTCCCATCCTCGTCCTTGATAGGTTCCAAGACTGGGAAGAAGCGGATATCACACATCAGAACACCGCGATCTTTTCCGCCAGACCTGACCTCCAGCCGCTGGTTCTCATGCTCGTAGTCTTCTTCGAGGTTCTCGAGAGCGAATGATGCAGTACCGAGATCCTTGTCTTTGCGGAACTCGTTCCAGTCGTAGATCTCGACGTCCAAGGAGTCATGGAAGGATGTGATAATGATATAGTGGGTCTCATTCCACCGTGGGTTAGGCGTGTCCTTGACAACCTTGGTCTGTGCCAGTGGCTGTCTCTTGTTCACAGTGACCACAGCATAGCCGTCAGGGTTTCCGGAGAAGTTGTCGGGGTTCTTAAGCCCCTGGGCGCCGTGCAGAGTGATCGCGACGACACCAATGGCCTGGTCGACTGGGGATCCAGCAAGCATCTTGGCAATTTCGAGAGGGAACACATTCGGCGCATACATCATTGGTGCCAATGTGCCGTGGATCTGTTCAAGTATAAAGCTCTCGAGACCAGGGATGAAGTTGATATCGAATCCAAGGGTCTCGCCACCGAGGGGCTTGCAGACGTAGTCTATGGTCGGACGGTCGAGGAAGCACATTTCAACTTTCTCGATATGCGGGAAGGGAAGCTGTAGCTTCATTTTCAGGCGCATGATGCCCGAGAAAGCCATGTCTTCAACGATGACATCGAGACCTTTGCTGATCATGGCCTTGCCGACCCTGATTTCGAGGACGACTTTGGGATTGATCTTGTTCTTGACCTGGCGGGCTGTCATATCGGCAGTGTCGTTCGGGGTGAAGCTGAACTTCCAATCCATCAAGACCACGTCATCGTCGGCCTTGGGGTAGGTCTTGACGTGCTCCATACGCGGTGGTTTGGAGCCGAGCGTGAAGGTCTTGAGCTTCAGACTGTCGAGAAAGCCGGGCGTCGCACCACTCAAGACCTGATCCACCGAATTGATGATGGTCTGCGCGAGTACTGGCTGGTATATGGGCCAGAACTTGACGAGGAATGAGTTGATCCACTCGAGAGACTCTGTGTCGGTCTCCAGTCGCTTGAGCGAGAGCTCGCGGTTCAGGTCGTCCCGGAAGTTGCGGCGGACTCGACGGAGCGAGGTCCGGTAGTAGGTCGCACAGACAGCCATGATAATGAAGACCCAACCGAGGCCGCCTCCAAGGACAGCCACAAACCACGACGATATGCAAGCAAACGCGATGACGGCAGCGTTGTAGTACCAGTCGCCGTAGAACTTGTCCGGGACCTTTCCCTCCAGCCAGGTCTGATGGTCGAGCAAGCTATCACCCTCCTGGATAGACTCGACAGGCCAGCCGAACTGGGGGGCCCAACCGGTCATGGGCCCCATCTTCGCACCCCCGTCATCTCCGTTGTCCTCGTTTATCGTCTTCCCGTCGGCGTCTTTCGAGGTCTCAATAACGCCGGCCTTGGAGGCTTCTGGTAGATCGTATTGCGCCTTGTTACCGTCGTCTTGGTCGGTCACGAGCGCTGCGCCTTTGCGCCGCTTCGAATGGAAGCCCTCTGGGATAGCCTTTGGGGGTTTACGGTTAGTCGAGCGAAGGCTGGACGAGGAGGTCAGGTCCTGGTGCTCACTTCTCTGGCCTGGGCTCTCTTCTGCTCCGGGCTGGCATCTGGATCAAAGGTGAAGGCAGCCACGCCGGCCGCCTTGCTCTCCTCAAGCATCTTCTTCTGGGCATCGTCGGCTGACACAGAGCTCTCAGGGTTCTGTGCCGCCTCGATGGCGCCCTGTTGTTTGAGCTCGGATGCCGCTTGTTCGGTCGCCATGTTGGGTAGACAACACGGCTACGAAGTGCAGCAGCGCAAAGGGGATTCAATTGACACACACGAGGCTGACGCAGGTGAAGCTCTGGAGGTGGGATGATTTGGGTGTCGGCGGAGATGCTGGCCAGGTGACAAGGCTTGACTGTCCTGAGCACAAGCAGCCTCCCTGGAGAGATTGTGACGGGAGGAGGGGAGATGAGCTAATGTGATGACACGACGGAAGGCAGGAGGAGTGAGGGCAGGATGGTCGTCGGCCTGAAGCAAAAGAGGGACAGATAAGAAAGTGCTGAGGTAGCTTGGATTGGGCCGGGCAGGCCAAGGCAATGCTGGAGGTTGGTAGTAAGCTTCCTGGACTGCTGTCAATGCCTTGGTTGGAGTCCCGTCCCAGTGGTCTTGTCTCGGTTCGGAATCACAAGAAGCTCAGCTAACGACTGGAACCACATCCACGCTTGCAAGCCTGCTTTGTGGCAGACCAAGCAAGCAAGCAGAGCGCATTGGACAGCTGCCCCTGGGGTCCCTTGGGAGCAAGCTTGCTGGCTTGCACTGTGATGTGACGTAGGCGCCCGGCCGGGAGACTGGGGGTCCTGGAACTGGGAGACGGGTCTCCAATGTGGCTTAGATGGTGGGGACAATCAAGCTCGTGCAGGGATCCAGAGTGCAAGAGCGAGAGCTTCTGGAAGCTGGGGGGGCTGGAGGCCAGACTTGTGCTGCCCGGATCTGCAATGCTGTCTGTCTGTTACAAGGCAAAACCAATAACCACGCAACATATACGTACTGCGCTTACACACACAAACACACAGCACAGTGCCTCGAGAAGGCTGGTCTTCTGGTGATTGTCCCATGGAGCACTAGGTATACTGTACTACAAGAGGGTCAAGGTTTTCCCAGAGGAAAGTGTCTCATAGGGTTTATCCCACAGGAGATTATCCTACAGGAGGTTATTCCAGAGGAGGCTACCCCACAGGAGATTAGGTCGTGGCAGGTTATCCCACAGGAAATTGTCCCAGACGCAAGGACGACAGTCTCGGTTAGCCGGTCTCCAGGTGCGAGGAGATGGGATGTCGCCAAGAGCCAGCGGCTGCTCAGCTTCTCGGCACGCAACCGCCTGCCTGTCGCAAATATTGGGCCGAATAACCACGAAACTCTGAATGCACTAGTCTTTTATTTGGAAACGAATTGGGCCGCGATCCCGATCGATGACTTGTTGGCCAGGGTATCATCGCCGGCCCTGCCACCACCTGTACTACAAGTAGTGCTGCGCTATTAATCCATCTGGCATGCTTTGCTTGAGGGCGCCAACTGCACGAGGCCTCACTCGTGCCAAATACTCTAGTTCAGCAAGCCACACACATCTGGCGCCAACATATCCCACTTCCCACTGGAACCTGCCAACTGGGTCCCCACACGAGAAGCAGGGGAGCGGGCAGCAAGAACAAATAGTAGCAACAATTGGGTTCGTGCGAGTCGCACCCTTCAGAAGGCGGGGCTCGCAGTAGCCTGTTCCAGAGCCACCAGTTCGTTCTGCCAGGGAGTGCCCCGGAAAGCTTGTTGAACTTACTTCTTCCTGGGCTGCCTCGGAACGATACGTATTCCATATGATGATGCCATTGCATTTAGCATACGAAACGCCCGCGAGGACTGATACACGTGGATATCTAACCTGATGCAGATATACAGGCAGTCTGTATTCAGGTCATCGCTTGTGAGGTAAGGGCACTGCTTCGTACAGTTGCGGATATCTGTGGGGCTGGAAACCCGGTACAGTAACCATTCACCTGTCACTGCTTGCCATTATACCTGCGCGAAGCACACGGCCGAGTCATCAGCCGCCGCAGATCCTTCTGTTCGACTCACCGTATTCCAGGGTCGGCAATAAATTCTGCTCGGTGGGGTCCATCAGATCAGGACAGATATTGAAAAAAAGACGATACAGGCATTGAAGGTCGGTACCGAACGCTGCTCGGTTCCAAGGTTGGTCGACGTGCAACGGAGTACTCTGCCACGTTTTATTCAGCAGTGACATTGTGCACAGCCTGCCGCCCCGAGGAAATGGAGATATACACCGGAGAATATCTATCTTCAATACGTCCGTACACAGGCAGTGTAGCATGTGTAAAACCTGAGCACAATGAATTGGGGTTCGCTATGCAGATTTATAGCTTTCATAAGTAATGCCATCTGGATATATGTCCATTTTGTAGCTTACAGGGGTCTCAAAGAACATATATCCAGTCCCTGTTTGTCAAGTGTAGGAAGTAACAACACCGGCCTCATGAAGTACAAGCGGTGGTACTCAGGGAGTTAAGATTACCCTGCAGGATGAAAGATATACCCTCTCAGGAGATTTGTCCCAAGGAGGTTATGCCAGAAGAGACTGTCACGGAAGAGGTTATGCTGTCAGAGGAGGTTGTCACAAGAGGAAATCATCCCAGAGGAGATTGTCCCAGAGATCATCCTACTGGGGATGGGTTGATGATCCTCACAACCCACGTTTTTGATCCCTGCAGGATTTACTGTCATAGTAGTCTAGACATTACTGTACGTACCGAGCGAAGCCTCGACGATTCTGCTTACTAATGGATTGTGGCGCAACTTTTTCTTTCTGCCGGTATCGATATCGAAGCTCCAAGATGTGGCTGGGTAAACTCCCAGACTTCACATGCGCTACGCTCAGTGCTGAGAGCTATCTTGCGATCGAACTGCCGCCTCTGAATAGTACACGACGCCCAGGCAAGACTCAACTCTGAGAAAGACCACCCTTCTTGCATCACCCGTCGCCGCCAGCACATCGTCACCATGGCTCAGTATCTAGCAAGTATCTTCGGAACCGAGCAAGACAAGGTGCGCGTCCCCCAGCAGCCCTCCCCCCATTTCCGCATCGCGGACTGTAACTAACAGCGCAACAACAGGTCAACTGCTCGTTCTACTACAAGATAGGAGCCTGCAGGCACGGCGACCGCTGCTCCCGGAAACACGTCAAGCCGTCGTACAGCCAGACGATCCTGATGCCGAACCTGTACCAGAACCCGGCCTTCGACCCCAAGAACCGCATGAACGCGTCGCAGCTGCAGAACCACTTCGACGCCTTCTACGAGGACATATGGTGCGAGATGTGCAAGTACGGCGAGCTCGAGGAGCTCGTCGTCTGCGACAACAACAACGACCACCTCATCGGCAACGTCTACGCCCGCTTCAAGTACGAGGAGTCGGCCCAGAAGGCCTGCGACGACCTCAACTCGCGCTGGTACGCCGCCAGGCCCATCTACTGCGAGCTCTCCCCCGTCACCGACTTCCGCGAGGCCTGCTGCCGCCTTAACAGCGGCGAGGGCTGCGTCCGCGGCGGGTTCTGCAACTTCATACACCGCAAGAACCCCTCGGACGAGCTCGACCGCGACCTCATGCTCAGCACCAAGAAGTGGCTTAAGGAGAGTGGCGGCGCCAACCGCAGCCCCACGAGGTCACCCAGCCCCGAGCCCACCCGCAAGAGGTACTAGGGGGCCATCCGAGGAGGCTAATTGAGATCACAAAGTCAAGCGGGGATTTTGAGAAGGACGGGGAGCCGCCCCGCCCCTGTGGCAGACTGTTCATGTGGGAGGACCGTAGAAGCCTGCCTGAATTGGTCGGCAGGGTGGGTCCAGGCTCGAGTGTATTTATAGTCAGGCACGCAGAGGACACAAGAGAACTCGTGCGGGCGAGTGATGAGGGGTGTCAATGACCCAAGCGCATGTTTCTCAGCATTGCGAGCGGGCGGGTTGTTGGGACACGTGCTCTTCAGTGATATCACAACGGTTGGGGCGTCAGGAGTCTATTCAATGATTTCTCCACAAGGATGTGCTTCAAGGGAAAAGCCCATGTCATTAATGAAGTCAATCCCATGCTATATTTCCTTGGTCGAGATCGCCAACGTGATGCAATGTGAAAGGAACCCTCCACCCTCCTTCTCCACGCTTTCGTTGAACAGGCGGATAAGTGTAGCGCCACGATGTTTCCTTCCATTCCTGCTTTGTAGTCGACCTCTTAGTCTGTCATCTACAAAGGTATCGACTCATGCGTAGTCCCGCTTCTCCGGGTTGGGCAAACCGTTGCGGGCATGCTCGCCTACTCCTTCGCATCTACAAAAAGTTCATTGGAACCGGTCGTGTCGGATCTTCGAACTTCAGGAACGTTCTTCTTCAGGTCTTCGTGGAAATCGATCAGCGGTCCTTCAGATGCCTTGCCGGTAGACTTGAGCATCCCTGAAATCTCCCCCGTGCTCTCTACCTTGGGGTCGTCCTTGACTTGGTGTTGTATCGGCTTGGGAAGCTCCGCTGGGGCATCATCCTGACCAAAATCTATCAAATCATCCTGCTTCGGTTGCGGGGGTGGAGCCTCGCTGATGCTCGCCCTGGGAGGAATCGAGCGGGCCGTGTTCGCTTTCTGACCTGGTGTGATTGGATAGATGTCCAGAATTTGTTCGATTTGTTTCTTTGGGTCAGTGAGGTCGCTATTGGAAACGTCAGCAGCAAGTTTCGTAACAGGTATAATCTCACAAAGTACTCACAGTTTGGCGTTGATTATCCATTCAAGGTCCTCCTCTCCTTCCTCGGAGCCACCAGGACCGCCCCTGACTCTTCTGAAGAGACGAGGGTGCCACTCAACCCCTTCTTGGGCCCTCTTGGCAGCTTCATCTCTCTGCGCGTCCTCGATCCTGGTCTTCTCGTCCGTAGCGAGTTCGTGGTTCCTGTCCTTCACGGCTTGCGCGGTCTTGCGCCATAGTCGCTGCGACTCCTTCTCATCTTGCTCTTCTATGGGTCTGACCTGAGGAGGCGATGGCTTTGAGCGGTGCGCATTGAAGAAGGCATCCTTGTGACCAGTCTGCTCCGTCATTAGCGTTTCTGTCTCATATCGCGTATTCTCAAGGGTGGTCCTGTGTCTACCTTCAAATTTTTGATGACCATCTCATCACTCCACAACCCTGAGAACTCGTACAGCGCCTCGCCCGTCTTCTCGTTCCTAATGGTGCCGCCGATGGCATTGTACGTGCCACCAACCCAGCCCTTTGTCTTGAACTCCAAGTCTGCCACAAGGCCCAGCTCGGGGCATCGGACGAAGCTGTGATCACCGAGCTCATACTTCATCTTGCCAAAGAGAATTCCTCTTGCGTACATGTTCGGCTGCGTGAGGAAGCTAGAGTCTGCAGTCAGTGTCAGTTGGCTGGTAGAAATGCGTAAAACCTACTATCGCTCGCCCTTCTGAGGGTCCTTTCCCCTATTCAAGAATGTGAGTGTCGCGGTTCCCTCCATCAGACTTGCTGCCGAGTTTCCCAGGAATTTGCTCTTGGGTTTCAAACAGCCGTCCACCCTGATGTGGTGGTCAGGAACCATGTAGAAGTAGCTCGATTTCGGTGGGTGGTGAGAGGTCTGCTCGGAGATGTAGTATGCCCTTGTGTTGTCTGGGAAGTCCCAGTAGCAAGTAAAGATTTCGCCGAGAATAGGGTTCAGAGGTTTCTTTACTCCCGGGGGACGGATATGCCAACCGCTCAGGTAGAATTTCACAACGGATACGAATCTTTCGGTGGGATCGTCCATCTTTGGTATGGGCAGGAGCATTTCGGGGTGGCACATGAAGCTATAGGGCAGATTGTCAGCCGGGGACACTTGGTTGCTTGAAGGCACGGGGTCCCGATTTACTTGGTTATCCGCTCCAGCATGCTACGAGGTTCCAGAATGAATGTTGGGAGCGTGACCCGGCTCAGGTCTGCACCGGGTCTGAGTTGGGATATAATGTGCCCGAGCACTGCAGTCGCATATATTAGCATCCACGAGTTTCGGTGTGTCGGCGGGATGTAGACGCACCATTTCCCTGATCGGCTTCTATGACGGTCTCATCTTCACCTTGGTCCCCTCTACCCTCGTCGACAGATCCTCGGCTGCCTACGGGGAGAACGGGGGAGAGGTTAGCATTCGGGTCGAGCTTGGCGCAGGAATAATCACAACGGCGGCGGGATGCACGGGAGGTGGTTCCCAAGGTAGAGAAATATTGTAGATTTCACGCACTAGCATTTGACGTCGCTCGCCGGCGTGCTCCAGAGACAAGTCCCATCATCGGCAGAGCCCAGGAGAGAGGCCTCTCTCCCAAGGAAGTCTATTCACCAAGGAGTTGTATGAGCTCGCTGCGTCGTGACGCACCTATGGAGGGCAAGTAGCTCGGAGAAGAAGGCTAGGAAATGATAGCAGAGGTTTCGCTCCTGAGGCAAAGGGGAATGTTCGGGATGGCCGGTCAAGTGGATATAGTCCTGACCGCGAAGACTTGGGTTATCGAGATGACGATGCAGGACAGGCAGAGCTGAGGGAGCAGGCAGGAAAGGGTGAGCCCGACGTCGCCGGTGGGAGGTAGTAAGAAGCCTACAGGAGCCTAGGAGCTGGGTATTTTGGCGGGGTCGCCACGCCCCCCACCCACCACTTCACCTTCCGCACCCCTGGCTCAGCCCGGCGCGCCAGCCGTACAGCACCTACGTACTATGTAATCTGCTCTTTCAAGGTTAGACCCTAACGCTGCGCAGTCACCGGCCCATGACGTTGTATGCCGATGTCATCCCTCTGGGTCTCTGATCGAAGAGCTGGCAGCGACTGTGCGCAACCCAGGCCCGTGCTGCCCCGCATAGAAGAAACAGCCGCCCATGCCCGCATCTTGGTCAGGTACCGATTCATCGGATTCAACCACGGTCGTGTGGAGCACAATCGGACGTCTATACATAGAGCCTTGGTGTTTCTCTCGCCATCCCTGGGCAGCCAGTCAGCAGTTGCATACCGGCAACGTGACTTCATGTCGCATTGCGCCCTGCATGTAGAGACTGTGTGCTTGCAGCTTCCTACCTCCCCCTCCCGTTCGAGAAGAGTCGATTGCTGGTCTTTCTGTAGGGGTCCTCGTGGTAAATGCACAACCAGAGAGTCTGCAAGGACTATGGTATCACTTGTTGTGATGTTGAGAAGTCCGGGGGGTTGGCGAAGACTGAGTCGGCTCTCCCAACTTTAGAATGTACAACGCGCCGCCTACCTAAAGGTACTTGGTTACCTCATAAGCCGGGCGGGAGGACTACTATGTCCTCGTTGAGCGAAGAAAGCCACATACATCAATACGTATTATGCGTATCCATGCTCCGCATGCACGACAGCCTGCTTAACTGCTGACGACGTGAGGGGCAATAAAATACTCTTGTTGCCACCGCCCACGGCAAAGGAAGCAACGGTGCTTGTCTTCCATGTGTCCCAATATACAGGTACCTAGGTAGTCTTCCAGTGGCTTTCAAAACACAAATCTCATTTACGATGCCACGGAGTGCGTAACGCTTCTGAGATATTTCTCTTTCTGGATCAAGTATATGGGACAGCCTTTCGGATCTGACAAGATACAGCGTCTTCTACGGTAATAAATTCCATGTGAGACTACCCATGGATCGAAACCTTCTTGAGATTTTTTCCCCGCAATCCGCCTAAGGATGATTTATCCGGGGATATCTTCGGTGAGAGGAAAATGCTGAGATTCTGATCTCTAGTGGTTTGAGAACGCTACATATTGACGAGCTGTGCAGAAACAGCTATCAATGTCGACGGGAATTGTAGGACCTAGTAGTCGATTTTGAAATGCTTTCAAGAAACTCGCCCTCGCACAGGAACTGTGTCTTGCCATATGTCGGCTTGAATCGGCCTTGCTGTACTCATGTGGACGGAGGCCAAGACATAGTCAGCACCAGGCTGCCACAATGGAAGTGAGTATCCCATGTGCAACACCAATAACGGTTTTCATGTGCAACGCTCGCTTAAAAACATTATATGTTCAACATCGGCTTATCATATGGCAGCTGGGTCGTTGTTCGTGTCATTGGCACTGATGCTGAGCGTGTCTCGGAGTCGCCATCAGACGTACTCTCTGTGCCCAGGTTGTCTCGTCAGCATCCCTGTCTACAGCAACGGAACAAATTACTCGTAGACGGCTGCTGTTGTTTGAAAAATCGCAGTAAGCTTTCGGTGTCATCTCGTCTGGCCTTCTTGGGCCCTTTCCCAGACATGTGCCTCTTGGCAGCCTTTTAGGGCAGAGATGCCGGCGGACTCCCATGCTGCCCAGCTCTCACTGACCTCTCGCAGTCGCGCAATCCCTGATCAGTGCGATTCCCCCGGTCTCTCGGTCCATCTGACTCAAGAAATTCGAAAGTTCATAACTAAAACAAAGTTATCTGTTATCCTTAGGTAGCTAGACTCCGCTCTGGGCTCAAGTCAAGCCTTTTAGGAAACACCGGGCTGGTGCTGCCTCTACTTTCAATCGGGTTTTCAACACCCTGGAACGAATTTTTAGCAAAGTTGAATTATGAGAGCCGTAGGGTTTTTATGAGGATGGAGACGAGGCAACGCACGAGGAGCAGCACATGGGAGGGAAGGCTTCAATCTCAATCGAGCATGTCCTCCGTTAAAGTCGCGAAGTCTGATATGACTTCGATCTATGTTAAATGTGTACAGAGAAAGACAAGAATATGAGGGTGGGTGGATGGATGAGCAAGAATATACAGACAATCTACATGCACGTGTCGGGGGCAGAAACGGCGCTATGGAAAAGCCTAGAGCTTTGTCTTTCACCAGGCCTTTCTTGTGTCGTGTGACTCGTTGCCAGTCTTGGACTAGATACTGTGCGTATCTGTGACCCAAACCAGCTGAGCAAGGAGATTGCCGCCCACCATGATTTCAGACTGGTAACACTGGCAGAGCAGAACCGAGATTCGCAGGATGCGTACCTTGGTAGTAGTGACCGCTACCTGCACTGGCGGAAATAACAAGGTGTTGTTGGTCCTTTGAGCTCCCGGTGACGCCTCAATGTGGAAGCCACCACAATCAAAAGGTGGGCCCCATGTTTCCCTACGACTCGCAGGGGTTTCTCGAAAATGTGCTTTGTCAGGTGCGAACTGACAGTTGATATGTACTGTCATCCACGGCCACCCCCATGGGATGACGAGTTCCGCTAGTTGGGCTGATCGGCCTATCGAAATAAAAGCCATTGTCTCAGACAAGCTAGAGCAACAGAACAGAACAATAAGGGATCAGCAAGAACAGCAGGTCAGCGCCAGATCGTCGAGTCGAGTCGAGGGCGGCTGATGGCCCTGGCGAGGCTGTTATCTAGGCCCGGGCGGCGCCTCTTGGCATAGAACCGTCGGGAATTGTCGAGATTACGGCGTCGACATTTTCAACGTGAAACAAACAAAAGGATCTGCCCGTTGGTACTGGCATTGTGGGCAAATAAGCCTCGTGCATCACGGCTCGGGGAGCAGGGCCGGCGCGCAGAGGCGGGGGACGGGAGAGATGAGAAAGAGATAAGGGTTTAATTGTCCTTGGGCAAGCCTTTGGAGAGGTCTGGACACCGGCTCCCACGTTCCCACGTTCCCACCGAGCCGCGGCAATGTGGTTCTGTGTGAAGAGAGTCGACCCCGTTGCTGGGACTGATCTACCTACTGATCTGCTCGGTAAAACAGGGCAAGAGGAGAGGCCGGTGGGCCGTCGCCCTCAGGTCATCGTCGATGGACAAATGGGCCGGCCGCGGCCTGGTGGTTGCGAGGGACTCGGCTGTGAAATTACTGACTGTGATTTACGACGAGTATCCTCCGTCTCCCACTCGCTCTGAGTACCTGGGTATGTAGCGTCCTACGGGAAGCTCCCGTGGGGTACAAGTGCATTTGCGGAGCACCTGCACAGAAACATGCTGTGGATACCCAACCCCCTGGGACAACATACTTTCTCGTGTCGTGCGGAATAGTCTAAAGGATATCGTACAATAAACCCCCCAGTAGCCACCTAGTCCAGGTGGATTGGCCTTCCGTGGTCCCTCTCTATTCTGCCTACTGAGATTGACTATCGTCCAGGCGGCGCGCCATGCCGGCAATAAGGCAGACAGCATCTCCACGTTCAAGGGTACTTTAAATTTCGAGGCAGGGGTGGGGGGCAGCGCATTCACCGATTGACTGTGGAAACATGGGCAGTCCAGTCAACGTGGAGACCCATCGGTGCCTGAGTATGCGCCGACGCGACCGCTGCCGCTCTGAAAGCCTCTAAAGCATCGCGCAGGCCCATCGACGGAGCAGCAATACGAAGTAAGCCATGTCCGTGGAAAGGATTTTGAGGCCTCTCCCCGTCAGATTCGGAGGCCGAGGCCAACGAGATGCTTGCCTGCTTTGCTGCTGGTGGGCTGTTTTGTCGCTGAGCTTCTTTTCTACTGCTGCACGGCTGCACTGCTGCGGCGAGGCGGGCGAGGAGGCACTGATTCATACAATGCCCCTAATTTCAGAAGCGCCTCAGCAGCTGGGAAAAAGGGGTCCAAAGCTCCAGCTCAGGAACACAATGGGGTGGAGGCCAAGCATCATGCTGCGGACGTCTGATGTGAACCGTGGTGGGGTCCCACCTGCGCGGGTCAGCACCCAAGATACCACGGTACCTTTGTACCCATGCCCACGCAGCCCACCCAGGCGGCCAGATAGATAGGTACTCACGGGGTAGTACCGGTGCTGCGAGGAATGCGTAACGGCGGTGCGGATGGGACATGGGAACACTGGCAGCCCAGAGGACGCGCGACAAGGGTCCCAGGGTATCCCAACGGCCTTGTTACAGCAGAGCCAAGTACAGTTCACCCGCCTGCCCGCCCTGTGAGGGACGACGTTGCTGAAACGGCCACACCCATGGGCTCCTCGTCAACCTCGAGCCTCCTTTAACAAGTACTACTATCTCGCTGCCAATGTACACCTCCGCATAAATTTAGACCCGAGATATTTGTCCTGCATTTACACTCGCAACTTTGGCCCCGGCATCGTGTCTTCCTGACGCCTCCCACTCCACGACACCTACCTATCTGACCTGCCATTTATCGCGGCCCTGTCGCCCACATCTCGAGGGACACACACCACACAACCCTGTGAACGTTGCTGGCCTGGGCCTCACTTTCCCTCCTTCCCCGTGACACAATGCCCCCGAACCGAGCCTGAGAAGCACGAGTCATCTTTTCGTTTAAACTACAAAATCCTGTCCTCTTCTTCGCCCGCCGAACCTCGAATATTCCCATCACGAGAACCGGCGACAGCGTACAACAGTCATGGAGCAGGACGCATATTCCAAAAGGGGCCGGCTGATGGGCAAGCTGTTTGGGAGGGATCGCAAGACATCGAACCCAAGCCATTCCTCTGGAAACGAGGACCTGAACAACTTCTTCCACGGCTCCCACGACAACCTCCCCGTCACGGTTAACCACCCCGGTCCGCAGTTGCTGGCCAAGCTGGACACCTCCACCGCCAGGCGATATCCCAACGCCGCCGAGTACGGTGCCCAGCAACAACAACAACAACCCCAGCCGACACTCCAGCCAAGCATTTCCATTCGTACGCGCTCCCACAGCCCACGGGTACGAAACAAGAAAGGCCTGGTCGTCAGATTCGTCGATACTTTCCCAGAGGTCATTGGTGATGGCGGCGACGAGTGCAACGTCCCTACGGCTGAGATTGGGAAGAGGAAGAGGGCGCAATCTGCCCCGCCGCCGGCGCAGCTGCAGAAGATAGCTCGCCTTCGTGAGGGAGAGAGGGAGAGGGCGTATTCGGAGACTCAACAACAGGAGGAATTCGTCCCGCAGCCCATGAGACGTACACAGACCGGTTTCTCCACCATCTCGGATTCCCCTCCACAACCAGCACCTCCTGTGCCCCCGGCTCCAGAGCCAAGCCGTGAGCTGCCACCCGATCCACCTCAGAATGCGCCTGTTGTGCCTGTCATGCCTGCAGGGACCCCCCAAACCTCTAGATTCCTGGACACCTCGGTGGTTTCCAACGACGAGAAGAGGAAGTCTTTCATCGAAATAAATCAAGCGAAACAGCGCCAGGCTGAGGGCATGGCATTCGCACAAGCTGTGCGCCAGTCCTCTGCCCACTCCCTAGAACATCAATGGGAGGAAATCAGGCAGAGCGGCGTTGGCCCTGGCACACCTACCGACTCCCGAGCATCAGCAGCATCGTCAGTCGGCGCCGAGTCCCCGGAGAGCCAATTTAGAAGGCCACCGGTAGAACAAAGCCCTGCGTCATCAAACTATTCCCACACATCAACCTCCAGCCCAGTCATGTCACAGCGGATGCCGTCGACCAGAGAGCCACCCAGGCCGAGCGAGTCTCCGACGAAGCGAAACGTGGCTGTGCCTGACGCTGCTGCACCCGTCGACGACGCTTTGGACATTTTCGTTGCTCGAACCCGTCACTTATTCGAGCTCTTCCGTCTTCACGCTGAGCAAGTGAAGCCCATGCTTTCATGTTCGCCAGACGATCTTGCTCGAGCGGCACTTTGGTGGTTTTTGAAGGGCAGAATGGCACTAGAAATGTCTATCAGGGAGACGCCGCAGACACCGCAGACTCAAGGGCAGGTCTCAGCAGCTCGTCAGCAGGCATACGCAGACCTGGCCAAGGCGTTTTTCCTGTTTGAGGAAGTCCTGCCCGAGGTGATGCGCCAGAAGAGCAGCTCTGTCGATGCAGAAGTCCAGGAAGTCGGTCAGGCGATAACGTCACAGCTGAGAAAACTTTCCTCATCAATGAAGCGGAACGGATTCCTGCCACCAGAGGATGCCCTGTTGCCTCAAACACTGGACCGATCGATTTGGGTAGAGTATCCTGCCATCAGTCAAGATGTTGTCTCCTTATTGTGGGGCTCTCGAGGAGGGTCCCTTGCACTCCAGCAGCCCGTGACCAGAATGCCACTGCTCGCAGCTTTGCCACTAGGAGACACAGTCGACCAGTTCTGCTATGGCCGCTACTTTGTGGACGTTTTCCTCATGGAGCAAGGGATGGAGAGCCACCCGCTTCGTTTCCCCTGCCTCCTCTCTGTGACAAGAGCAACAAAACTATCCAGCCTCGACTTCTGTCTTGCAAGCCAGAACGGCGCAGTCCAGTTCCGCATACAGAGCAACAAAGCGGCGGGTCCAACGTGGGAAGACGTAAAGTGGAGAGTGGAGAAAGGCTCCCTCGAGGTCAAATTGCCCCGTGGCTTTGCGCTTGCTACCCAGTGTAGGCCCCAAGATTTCAAGATCCTCTGGAGCATGCAGGACTTCAACGCCAAGTCCCTCGCGACGCTTCAGCCGCGGCCAGAAGAGGACATTGTTTTCAAGTCGACTCTGCGCAGCTTCCAATATTTCGATTCCAACGCTCAGTCAGCCGCGTTCCCCAGAGAAGCAGTTCGAGCTTGCGAAATCGGCCTCTTCGAGAAAATCCTCAAAGAGTCGTCACCGACAGGGCAGAGAAGCTATCATCGGGGCTTCCGTCTGGCCGTCGTGACTGGTCCAAGCACGAAGGTACTGAGTGCAGTAAATCACGTATATTCTCCACAGATGCCAGTCCAATTCGGATTTTTACGCGGCGAGCATAACGAACCTGCTCTTCTGCTCAGGTTCGACGATGGAAACTCATCGGGCAGAATGGTCATGGCATTTAACGACGAACCTGAGCGTCTTCGTTTCCACAGCATCTTGGTTGGCACTGTTGTCCATCATGACGAGAAAGTCCACTCGGAGGTGCCCATTACCGGCTTCGCAATGTCTCATACCGTAAAGACAGGGCCTATGAAGGGCTTCTCTCAGTTGCCTTGGTCGAGAGTGAGGATTATCAACGAAGACGCTGAAGACGAAATCCCGGAGACGGTACTGGCTGAGAAGCTCAAAATCGTGGTCGACTTCAAGTGCGGTACCATCACTGACCGAGTCAACGTTGAACCTGGAGAGTTGAAGATCAGATTGCCTGTCAAGGACAAACTGAGCCTTTCCATTTTACGGCAGCCACAAAAAGACCTGACAATTTCCTTGTCAGAATCCCAGGTTCCAAAGCAGACCCCAGAGGAAATGCATCAGGCGCTGCAGCTGACGAGTCGCTCGCCTTCGGTGCGGACGCTCACGTTCACCAGTCAGAGAAACCTGCACGAGTTCCAAGAGGCTTTGACGGGGTTCAAGGTGCTGTTCGATGGAATCGCCGCGACGCTGGCCATCTCCAGGCGGCGCATGGTGGTGCCGATTTACAAGAAGTGGGAGGCGGGAGCGACAAGGATCCAGGTCGTACAGTCAGAGAACATCATCCAGGTATTGGCCTTCTTCGAGGACTTCCACCATGGTGAAAGCATGAGCTTCCCCCTGAAGCCTACCGACATTTTCGAGGCTGTAAGCCGCAACAAGCTGGCGGGCATCAAGATTGACGATGCAAAGTTCCCTCTGCCTCGCAGGCCGGAGGAGCAAGGAGAGTCAGGGGACGACCTTGCATTCGTCTGCTTGGATCTGCCGGAGATACCAGGGGAGCATGACGATATTACGATACTATTTGAGAGTGAAGAAGGTGAGTCTCACATTCCGAACGTGACATAATTGAAAAATGGCTAACTAATCGCAACAGCACGCGATGATCTGATCAAGTGCCTGCCAGCACCAGTAAAGGGGTCCAGGATGTCAAGGATATCCGGAAAGTAGAACGAACGGGCACGATGAGGTGCAACCGTCTTGGTGGAAATATAGGACAAAACACCGTACAAGCTTTGAGCGGCTGATAGCTACATACACTCTTGCATTTGCCGCATGAGATACCCCCCCTGCTTGAAAGTTGGAGTAGATGACACCCCTAGCTTCGGAGGAGGAGCGAGGCGAGGCGAGGCGAAGCAAGCCTGGGAATGTGAGGACGCAACTGTCGCGAGGGCGAGCAGCTCGGTTGGACATATTAAGGAATAGCGAAGGCGATTCGTCTATCCAAAACAATACAATAGGGCATCATCACCCATATCAGACTTATCGTTCCCATAGTATTTTGGTCCTTGGGTTTCTGCAAATACTCAAGGGGGTATCCTGTACGGCTAACTCAAAACCAGAAACACACTTGCTCACAAGCCTTTTCAATCTAACCATAGCCCGCGGCGCCTTGCCAAACATACCAAATTAAGACTTCGCAATGACAGACCAAGCAGACACACCAAGTCTGCTCATTCCTCCTGGCTCAACTTCAGCAGCCCCGAGCTGAACTCCCGTAGCCTCGCCATGTCCATCTTCCTCCCGTTCTCCAACGCTACGACGCGCTGCTGCAGCTCACTGATCTTGGCGTCCCGCTCGGCGATGATTGCCCTCGCAGCCTCCCGGCCCCGCACAACGCCCCTGACGCGCATCTCGTGTCGCTCAATCGCCGCCTTGAGCGTCCGCTTGGTGGACTCCGAGACAGGCTGGTCGGCGAGCAGCGAGAAGACCTCGTCCAAAATCTTGGGGTAGTCCTCCGCGGCCGGTGCTGTGTTCCCTGCGCCCGTCTTGGCTGCTGCTGCTACTGGTGTGGTGGTGGTCTTGAGCCCGGCAAGTGCGTCGGTCTTTCGGTACGGCGTGGGCGTCTCCGGGTCACCCAGAATATTCCCCGGCCCGGGCTGCGACTGGGTCTCGTCATTGTCGTAGTCATAGTCGCCGGCACGCGGGGGTGGCGATCCGGCGTGCCGCTGCCGCTTGGCCGAGCGCTCGCGCTCATCCTGGCCGATGAGCAAGCCAGGTCTCCTGCTCACTGGTGTCGGGAGCCCATTCGGGCCGACGCCGCCGCGTGCGGTGGGCGTATCGTAGACGTCCCGCGTGCGCTGCTGCTTCCGCGCGCTCTCGTCCGTGATGGCGGCGAGCTGCCTCTCCGTCTCCGAGTCGTTGAGGTCGTCGCCCCCGAAATCCTCGTCGCTGTCCTCCAAGAAGACGCTGCGCTTGCGCTTAGCCGTGGGAGTGACCGGATTCGCCCTGCCGCCGGCGCCCGCCGCTGACGCGTCGGAGTTCAGTGACTTAGACGACACCGAGCCGCGCAGCGTCTGGCTTGGCACAGGCACGTCGGCGTCGTCGTCCGTGTCGCTGGACTGTGAGGGGTAGCTCCCGCGCGGTGCGTCGAGCCCCTTGAATATCCTCTGCTTGGATGCCCCGGGCCTCTCGAAGTACTGCGAGATGGTCGGCGCAGCTGGTTTTGGCGTAGGCAGGTTCAGAGGGGGCGCTGGCTCTGGGGTCTTGGCCCGCACGCTTGTGGTGACGCCATTCTCCGAGTTACAGTTATGGAGCAGTAGCGCATCGCGCTCGCGCTTCATCGCCTCTTCCTCCCTGCGGTTGGTGTGAGCAAGTGTGGTTATTGTTTGGGCAAGTGAGAATGCCAGTCGTGTGAGAGACCTACCAAAGGAAGAAGTCGCACTTCTTGGGGTTGTCCTGACATATGTAGAACCGCTTGCCCTTGTTCGGGCTATTCTTCTTGACCGTCAGGCAGAGGGCCGGCTTCCGCGGTGTGCACTCGCCTGTGATTTAATGGTCAGATACATGAGGCAGTCAATCGCACGGCTGTGGTGACGAGGTCTTACAGAGCCATTGACCGTCTTCAAACAGACCTGGCTTGCGAGGTGTAGACGGCTTCTTGGCCGAGCCGCCCCTTCTGGAGGGAGTGTTGTAGGGCATCTCGTCGAATCAATGCAGCTTCGACGAGGGTGGTGATGTTGTCATGCGAGGTGTATGGAAGACGAACTTGGTAGCCAGAACTTCAAGACTCTGGGCTGGGGGCTCTACTTATTATGCTTGGTAGGACATGTCGTCAAACGGAGACCGTTTGTACTTACATAGTAGAACTGGAAGCTGGATCCCGGCCCCCCGCACCAGCCCAGCCACCTCTGTCCACCTTTGTCTTCAGCAAGCAGCAAACCCACTGCACTAGGCTGGATCTAGGGGTGCTAGGGTACGTAGCTGCTGCAACGGCCCGGCGCGCTGGGTCGCTGTCCCCACACGAACCACGTTGTGCCAACCCCCCAGGACCCTGATTTGTTTTCTTCTTTTCTTTCCCGTTTGCTCTATATTCATGTACTGTGCGCATTGCGTCTCCATCTGGAAGTGTCCTGGTTTTCGGTAAAAACAGGCACCTCTTGAGAGATTGTTCACATGCCTGAGATGTTGTTTCACGCTCATGCTCAGAGTATTTGATTCGGCGGATTATGATACATGTTTTGGGGACAAAGTTCAAACAGACGTATTATCGCTATGCTGAAGACCATTATGACGACTATAGTGATATGCAAAACCTGAGCGCATGCGTCTCAAAGCTCTCGGAGCTCTTCGTCTCCTCTGCTAAATCGGGGTATACGCGTTGACTAAAAAGGACTTGACGAGAAATAAAGAAAGCAAGCATTTGCGGACTGAACTGGTCGATCGCCACGGTTGTGGCGAGACTAAACCTCATAGAAGTAGTTGTCATCCAATCCCTCCCTGCTCGGCACCACGCCGGCACCAGGGGGTGGCCCCTGGTAGACGGCGTCCACCCTCACATTAAGCAACCTGATCTTCAGGCCGTAGTCGCTGACAAGCGTCACCAGCTTGTTTGTCTCCGCCGTGATCGGTGCCTGGTTGAGGAGCATGAGCAGGCCGTCCAGCCATTCGGACGCCAAGGAGTGGTTCAAGGGGAACAGTGTCAGGATGGCCTGCTCTTTGGTATCGCCTCCCTTCGCCGCCTCCTCCGGCCTCACGTAGCTGTATATGGTGATCTTGGTTGTCGTCTTCGGTGCGGCACTGATGCCCGCAGTTGCACCGGCGTTTGCCGCCTGGTTCTTGAGCGTGGACCCGCTAGATACGCTCCGAACGTCCTCGTTAGGCGCAGACACGTTCGACACCACTGAGCTGATGGTGCTCAGGTCGATCTTCTCGGCGAGGGAGTCTAGGCCGGGGTCTGGATCCATCTTCTCTGCAAAGTCGGCGTAATGAAGATACCGCCTGTTGTGGGATAGCTTCGCAAACCTCCATGGCTTTGGCTGGTAAAGCTTCTTCTTGCCCGAGCCCTCCTCTTGTTGATGTTCCGGCTGGTCGCGCCGCGGTAGCGGTCTGGAGGACCAGGCCCCCTGCAGCAGACAGCGAATGCGCTGTTCCTTCACGAATGACAGTGCTTCGTGTTTCAGTTCTTCGCGCACCTGGTAGAGGTGTTGGCCCCACTGGTCGTCGAATGACAAGTCAAGAAGCTCCATCTGTAGCTCCCGTAGTCGCGCACAGTCTTGCTCCTGGAGCTCTTCCTCGACCTCCACCACGTCTTTCATCCTGCTGGCCTGGCCGACTACCTGCTCGATTAGAATTCGGACCAGCTCGGCCACCTTGTCAAAATCGTCCCTCTCGGCCCCTGTGGCCTTCCACATCCGGAAGAAAGCATGAAGGCCAGCCGTATGCAACCGCGACCACTGGAGCAACAGAGGCCTGAAGATCTTGTCGTTGTTTTTCACATTCTCAAGTGCCTGATAGCCCTTTGTATCCTCGAGATCTGCCTTGTTGACCTCAAAGTGCTCGAATAGCATTGTCGTGACTGCCAAGCTTGAGCGCGCGATCGGACACCTCTCATGAAGTGGTCTCGTCGACTGTTCCAAGAGCATCTTCTGGAAACCGTCCTCGTTCTTGCGCACGTAGTCTGTCAGGTCCATCATGCCCAGGAATCCAGCGGTGCCGAACTCTTGTGCTGGACTTTCTGTCTCAAAACCGAGCCTGCGCCATTTTTCTGGGTTATGTTTCCTGTTGCCTTTCTCCCCGTCCAGTGCCACCGGCGTGGTGGAGCCGGATCCGTTGCCAAATGACTTGTCCGGCGCGCTGGCAAGATGCAGACCTTTCAGTGCCCTTCGATGTTCCGGCCGCTCCAGGTCGACCTTGACTTCCTTCCACCTCCTGAGAAGCACCTTTGTAAGCGTTTGGAACTCGAGCAGAGGTGCGGCAAGGTCCTGCATTGCCGAGCTCTGCATCAGGTTGTATACCGCCTTGATCAGACCAAGATCCTGTAGTTTCTTTATGAATTTGGACCAATCCTCGTTCGCGCCTGACCTGGAACCATTGGCGCCACTCCGCGGTTCTTCCTTCGACACGGCATCGCGAATAAGTGCGTTGATCAGCATCAATGCGTTGGCGCATAGAGCGTGGTCAGCGGATTGAAGCTGGGAGATGACATGCTCGAAAAGCTGGGGATAGACGGCGACGGCGGGCTTGAGGGCGCGGAAGCCAAATGTGCCGGGTGCTTTCACAGAGGCTGCGATGTGGTTGGTCCTGGGTGCGGACTGCGAGTGGGACACGAGGGCAACCAGTATGGACATTGCCCCTCTCAAGATGTTGACCAGGGGGTTCATGACGATAAGCTCGACTATGCGCTCGACGAGGTCGGTGGCCATGTGACCCTCGAATATGTCCCATCCCATGTCGACCTCGAGCAGCCTGCTGAGAGACTGGAGCGAGTACGCGAGGGTGTTGCCGCCGGTGCTCATGATGAGGCGTCGCAGGATGACGAGACCGCCTGCGGAGATGAAGACGTCGGCGAAGGCAGGGTCGTTGATGGATGACTGGAGCTTGAAGACGGCCATTTTGCGGGCGGCATCCTCGTCGCTGGCCAGGCGCGACAGCAGCGCCGGCACGTCTGCCTGGTCCATGGCGAGATCGGATCAAGGAGGGCGTCCGCGAGCGAGGTCAGGCGAGGCGCGGGCGAGGGCAGGGCAGGGCACGAGCTCGTGTAACGGGGCGGGCTGCCCAGCTGCAGAGACACTCTCGATGACGCAGAAAACAGGAAGACGGTCGTACAGAGGCCGGGTCTAGTGTCATAAATGCTGCATGTCTCGAAGCGGTGGTCTTTGCGGCGGGTGTATCGCGAGACGCAAGTAATTGTTGTCTGCGGTCGTGTGCTCTGGAGTCCGAAAAGCAGGGAGTTAGTTCAATCTATTTCACGGACGGCACTCGGCCAGTCCAGCCTGTACTGTGTGGTAGGGGGTGGGGGGACCCGCTGCAACGTCGGATTCTTGGGTGTGATTTCCCATACTCTTAAGTACGGAGGTCCATACCAAAAGTTTTGATTAAGCAAGAACCTTATTTAGCCTGCAGGGGGTATTTTCAAATCCCAGCAGAGCCTAAAAACTAAATTTGCCCCTTTTTTTATTAGCACACCTCTATTTTCGTCTCCTCTCACATTAAGGACTAACCTTAATACCTTCTCATCGCCATCAAAAAACAAAGCTATTCCCAATAGTAAAAACCAGTAATTATAAGACCGCCACAAAGGCTTAAGTCCTCAGCTTTCTTACAACTAGAATCTCACCCCTTTAGATTTATAAGCAAACTGCTATATAAACTCAAATACAACAAAGATAGTAGAATAAAGCAGTTAGGCTTAAATTCAACCCTTCTTATTACCTACTATAAATACTTAATATCTAAGTAGCTAATACCCCCTATATAGGCTACCCTTAGAAGTATAATAAGCATAAAGATAAGGTTCTTACTATTATACATAAAGATTGTTACAAAAGAGAGCTAATATATAAAAAGATCACCATCCAAATAAAGGGAATAGAGACTATATTAGTCTAGTATATCCTTAAAAAAGCTAGTCTAAATAAAACCAAACCAATAAAAAAGCCAGAGCTAACTACTAAAATATAAAAAGCATACCTTTAATAGTACTTACACTACCGCCACTAAACTATCAACAACTAGCGCTATATAATTTAAAGCAACAAGATAGCTATTATACTATATAAGCACTATAGTAGGTATCAAGTATAGCAATCTAAAGACAAAAAAGTTATTAAATTATATATTTAAGAGTATTAAAAGAGGTATTTAGAGTTTATATTTTAAAGGTGTTTTTCTTATAACAAAAAGGGGCCTTATTATATATAGCGCTTTAAATCTACTACTAAAAAGAAGGCTATCAATAAGGACCTTAAAGCACTAAATGCTACCCTTAAGCCTATACTAAGGGCAAAATAGAAGAAAAAAGAAGCTTATTAGTATAAGGAAACAAGGGCAAAAGATTCTAAACATACCTAGTACTAAAATTAGTACTTTAAGGAAGCCACAAGCAAGCTAGTATACCAAGCAAGATATAGTATTAACTGGTATAGGTACTAAAAGGAGGTTATTATTAACAAATTAATCCCATTTATAAGAAAATTAGAGCTACAAGCAATTATATAAAAAGATAAGGCGCCCAGTCATACTTACCAGTTACAAGCCATAATCTACTTAATAGCAGGCATTTAGCAGCTCCTCTAGTACAGCAATTTACCAGATTTAAACACAATTAAGCCTTATTAATAGTAGATAAAGAGGAAAACTATAAAGGCAGGCACTCCTTAAAATTATAGCGTTAGTAAAAAGGTCTAGTAATTAATATAGGCTAAGCTTAATTAGCCTTAAATTCGCATATAGATTAAAAGGGTTCTATAGTATATAAAGCAAATAATCAATTACAAAGGGGGAAATAAGTACCTTAAGGGTTAAAAATAACTAAAAAATACCCTAAAAGAGAAGTTTTTCAGATTAGAGCTAGTAATATTTGCATTTAAAGGGTTTAAAGTATAAGTTAGTAATAGCAACAACTTGCTGGCTATAGGGCTTAGTTTGGCTAGTTATACCCCCCTTTAGGGGGGAGGGTAGGGGCAATTTTTAAGGGTTAGGGGAGGGAAATAAGGTTCTCACTTAATCAAAACTTTTGGTATGGACCTCCGTACACGCTCTCTGCTTTCCCATTGCCCCCCGGGCCAGCCTCCCAATAGTCGTCACGGAGAACTTGTTTTAAGCTTTACCAACTCCTGCACTGATATTCGCAATCATGCTTGGGCGTTGGACCCGAGCCCTGCAGATCTGCACGCGGTGCAGATTCATACTTTGTGCTAATCCAAATCTCCAGAGCTCAGGCCCCTGGTCACTGGGCAATATTTGGTTAGTCGACAGTCGAAATTCGAGAGCCGAGCCGTTGTCTCGTGCCTCAACTCACACCAGGACCACGAGACGGTCTCGTGTCCCCCAGACAATGCTGAACCTTCAATGGAGCATGGAGAAGCACAACGGCTGCTTTGCCCAGGCTCCCTTTCGGGCTTGCGGACGTGTACAACCGAGACCGCCTGCTGTATGCGCTTATCGCAAGCACGCATCAGTCGATTCCTGCACCCCAGCGGTGCCTCGGAGAAGCACCTCTCAAGCTCACACTAACCAACCACCTGCTCTAGCCATTGACGAACCAGAATCGTTCAAATGGTGATGTGTAACACACATGGCATCGACATCATACTTGCCCACCAGCAGATAAGACCACTGTGCTCGACACCGCGAGCACCTTGAGTCTTGCCGTCCATAGATACAATGATCAAAGCTCCTCATTCTTTGGCCTGTCGTCGTGTCTCTTGTGAAGCATCACTACACGCCGCATCTTGCATACTCGTGCCCGCAAGGTGAAGCCGCTCGGACTTGCCACCATGGATACCACTGAAGACTTCAGCCCATACCGGCCTGATGGCAAGCTTGTGAGTTACCAGGCTTTGAAAACTCTCCGTGATACCAATTAAACCCAAAATTAACAAAATTCGAGTACGGCTTCGTTTGCGTCGTCACAGGTACTTCGCAACCTGTTGGCAAGGCCATCGTCCAGGAGTTGGCAACCCACGGAGCGGCTGCGATATACGCCTGTGACCAAGCTACAGCCCAGGACACGGACAAGGACTTTGTTGATGATCTGTCCAAGGACCATCCTCACACGAAGGTCATCCCGTATCCTTTCAACATTGCCAAGGAGGAGGACACGGTAGTGCTCATTGACGAGGTCCTCCACGCCTTTGGCCGCCTCGACGTCTGGGTCTGCTCATCCGGCCTGCTCGGCCCACCTTCAATCCATGATACCACCCCGGCCGACCTCCAGCGGTGCTTCGAGGCGCACTCCATGGCACCGTTCTTTGCGCTCAAGTACGCGCCCCCGGCCATGGCGAAGCTAACCAAGAAGCAGTCGTACCCAAACGCAGCGCCAAAGTCGCAGAAATATGGCAGTATCATCGTCATTAGCAGTGTAGCATCCACCTATGGGGGCTGCTGGGGCCCGAGCTACACCATGGCCACCCACGCGGCGCTCGGGGTGGTCAGGGCTGGAGTTGCTGTGCTAAAGGGCAGTGGTGTGAGAATAAATTGCATCTCTCCAGGCCAAGTTGACGTGGGCGTTGACCTGAATGGGGTGAGCAGCCGCTGCCAGAGATATAATTGTCGTCCAAGTTACTGAGATATTGCCACACAGACGGATATGAGAGGGCTCACGGCGCAGTTCCCACCGGCGTCCTTACAGACACCTGAGGTCAGCAACCCATCGACACGTAAGGTGCTCTACTTGTTTTGGCTAATGATAGTTGGTGTGTGTGATCCAGGCTCAGAAGCAGACGATCCCCCTCGAGCGTGCTGGACAGCCGAAGGAGGTTGCAAGAGTTACCGGTTTTCTCGCTTGTGGGTTCTCATCCTACGTCAACGGGGCAAATATGGTGGTAGACGGAGGGGCGAGTGTGATGAACCCCATGATCATCCCAATCTAAACAGGCATTTAGACTTGAATATGCCATGGGGGGTGGGACATACAAGAAATATTGGTCGTATGGGATAACCTCTGTTGTGAGATGCCAATTCTGCAGTCTACTAGGTGTGTCCTGTGTGCAATTCTATTGCAGGAAGGTTTATCTCAAAAGCGTCGTGCTTGCAGAGAGCACACATGCGCATTGCTATGTGCCGGCGCCCACAGCATATCAAATGCAGATACCTTTAAAATGCATCAAGCTCTCTTCGGTCAATTGCAGTGCATCATAGTTAAGTCAAGGTGTAGAACGCGGCCCGGCGGCCTACTGGCTGGTCATGGTTGTGTCATTCAGAGAGAGCCGGTTGCATTGACGATTTCTCGTGAAACAACCAGGAAATGTATACACTTATACAAACATATTCTCACTATCAAGGCATATAAGTTTTTGATCGCATAGGTCTTGCCAAAGGGTGAGAACAGTCCAGCACAGCTGGCCGACTTATCTTGTCGGCTGGCGGCGACTACCGCACTCCACATGAGTCTTGATGCTCCCTTGAGGACACTAAAGCCGAACTTCTCTCACTTATCAATCTCAGCGTTTCAATTACGGTATTGCTTCATTTTGTCTCATTCCTTACGAGAAAGAGTAAATTCTGTTCAACCTGAATACCATTGATTTCTTTTCATTTTTCTGTGAGCAATCACAGTACTAATTACATACTGTCTCATACACCACTTAATCTATCGTCAAGCATCCGGACCCCTGCACCTGCACCTGCACCGTCACCAAAAATGGCACCCCAGCCGCCGCCGATGCTGTCGAGCATCAACGAGCAGCACATCGAGTCGACCGCCGAGACCTTCGGCCTGACGCCCGAGGAGATCAAGACCCTGCGGCACCACGCCGTGGACGCCAAGGGGACGGCCTACTGCCCCTACAGCAAGTTCCGCGTCGGCGCCGTCCTGCTCACCACCGCCGGCGCCTACATCCCCGGCGCGAACGTCGAGAACGCCGCCTACCCCGTCGGCACGTGCGCCGAGCGCGTCGCCTTCGGCAAGGCCATCACCGAGGGCCACCGCGGCTTCAAGGCCGTCGCCGTCGCCACCGACATCTCGCCGCCCGCCAGCCCCTGCGGCATGTGCAGGCAGTTGTGAGTCCCCCCCATGCCCATTCTGGGCTGGAGTGTGATATGACGAGGTTGCTTAGACACTGACATGGCTGCGTCTCTCAGTATCCGGGAGTTCTGCGATCTGAAGATGCCTATTTTGATGTTTGACAAGGATGGGAATTACTGTGTTCTCCGACTAGAGGATGTAGGTCCCTGATCAGACCGTTGCCCCCTTGAACGTACCCATGCTGACCGAGGATGTCTGCGTGAAGCTGCTTCCCATGTCATTTGGGCCGGAAGACTTGAACGGCACAAGACAGCCTGCGAACTAAGCAGGAACACCCCTCAACTCCATGGTCAAGCGCGCGGCGCTGTGATGTTGATCAGAGGCGGTCGACAATGGTCGCCTGGCAAGACTTGCCTTTGTTGAAGAGTCTGTTCATCTGGCAATCTCGTCGGACATCGCCGCAGCACGAGACAAGTGTCGACAGGCAGGTAGGCTCCGAGAGACATGGCCTGTGATTCGGTCTCAGCGCATTTCGCCGTGCCACCAATTTCAAGTCATCGCAGCTCAGGCAAGTCTCGGGTCAACCGGACATGATCTATGTCGTCCGCAGCAGTCTTACTTGACTCGATGGCGCTCACTCCAACTTTCTGCCGATCAAGGCGGGACAGAATTCTCCCCTCAGTCTCGGTCGATATTGATCGTGCCGGTGTAGCCCTAAAAGTCCGGGATTTGAGGGCATGACGACCATTTCGTGCATATTATCAGTCTGACCGACGGCGGAGCGTGGGATTGCTGGAGAGCATTGTGTCAAACGAGACGTCGCCTTCTTGTGATAGAGAGGAGAAGCATATTTAGAGTTAGAATCAGAAGAAGCCAAAGGTCAGGATACGGTGAGCATACTAGGTGGCGTTTAATTCGCATTCAGTCTGACCCTCTGCTGCTTGGCGCTTGGGACAGCATGCTGGTGATCATGATTGCCGTACAGACCATGACAGGCACTTGAACCTGAATGGACTCGCGCTCGTTCCTGTGAATAGACCCAGGCAAGACACCCACAGTAGCGGCCGAGCAAGCATAGGAAGGAGATAGTTTCTTTGGTCTATAGTATAATTTCTGTACACAATTGTGAGGCGGGACTCCCCAGAACCCAGCTAGGATACCAATCTTGGTCGCACTGAGAGGGTACAGTTTCGATGCTTGTCAGTCAGGCACTGTCCCATCCTGTGCCTGACGCTCATGCTGGTCTATCACCTACCATCATCTACGAAATGAAGTCACACGCCCGTCCCAGGACGTCAGGTATGTCTCACTGGTTTCTAGCATGTCTGTCTTGCCCAATCCTGTCACCAAAAAAAAGAAAGGAAAAGAAAAATAGGCTGATAAGTTTGTGAGATGTGAGCGCCAGATCGGGCTGATCAGTCCGCATTGGGGTCAGATGTCATGCTGTATCGTGCGCACTCTCGTCGTCTCAGTAGGTGTGTGGCGCTCAATGGGCTCTGAGACTAAGACCAATGGACTCGGATCGTGGGGCCTCAGATACTGACTTAGCCCAAGACAGGCAGCCCACTCTCCTGCCGGACTTCGTCCCTGTGTCAATCATGGATCCTCCCGCGGTGGCATCCTCACTTACACACAGTACACCAGATGTTGTCACGCTGGATGGGTACCCTGGGTCTTCACAAACCGGGCCCTACTCACGCGCACTAGCACCCTGTTTGTGCTTTTAAGTGGTTTCCTTGAGGATGGCGGCCATCGTCGACGAAGCCAGACTACTCAGGAGAGAGCAGGTAAGCGGATAGCCTGGGCGTACGATGAGCCATTTTCTGCGGATAGTCCCCTCGTAGTATACTGCTTGCACTAGAAGAGCTCCACAGCGAGGGAAAATCTCCGGTTATTTCTTGCATCTCCCGTCTCCTCAGAAGCTGCAGGTCCCATTGCGTCCTCTTGGACCCCGGGCAGGCGGGACTGTCGTGGGGTCCCTCGATATCTTGTCGTTGGTCAAATACGACAGCTTTCCTGCAGCGGGCAACCAACTCGTACGCGAAATCAGCGGCTCTAAGTGATGGCCCGCTTACACCGTTGTGGGCATCGTAAGATCTGAGGCTCGGCTCAACGACCCCTAGTCCGAGCTCAAGCCGTTGAGTGTTGCATATGCGATGCGGGATTTATCCGCTGGTAAGACAGAAAGAGAGACAGTGTATCAGCTGTGTTTCTCGTGCTGGTGAGTACTATTTCCCGCACGCTACAACATGTCTTGAGTTTTTCGGCAAAGTCATGCCTCCATTGGTTTTTACCCGGTAGCAGCTTGTTCTAGCCGCAATCATGTCGCTCGCTCCCTAGGGAATACCGACCGAGTGGTAAACCGGTGCTACTCGAGTCCGTCTCCAGCTTGCCACTGGCGCTCGTCGTCTTTCGGGGACGGCAGCTCGGACCTGACTAAAATGGTTCAGGGGTAGAGACAAGTGACAAAGAAGAAAGCTAGGATTCGCCGCCGGCAGGAGGACGCGCCATTCAAAATTTCCTTCGGATCAATGGTCTACGGGTCGGGTTGGCTGTGCTCTGCCATCCAACGGTGGATTACGTGCTTCCTTCCGTGGTGGCCGGGTGGTGGACGGCACCGGTCCTTGGAATTGTCTACCCCTTGCCCGAAGCCGTAGCGGTGGTACTGGAGCCAGTCCTCGGTTTGGCCGGCCGAGCCGGTCCCGCGGCTACGGTCAAGTGACCGCTCCTCTTGTGGGGGGATCCACCCCGAGGACGACGGTCTTCTCGCATGAACCCTGCCCGTTAGGGCCTATTCCTGTGCACCGCAGTGCTACCAAATAGCGATCTGACGCTCGGGGCCTGGCAGGCTGGCAGTCAGGACAGAGGGCAGGCTTTGACGGTTCGTCTTGCGTTGCCCCGATATGTCGTCAAGTCGAACTTAACCCCCGTCCAGCATATCCTTAGTCTAATGAGGTCGACAACGACGTCCGCCGGGGCTTTCGCAGGGGTCGTCCTCGACCATGACTGTGGACCTCTCTCAAGTCGAAAGTCCACCAATCAAGCGGGTAGCTCCGGGACCCTGGAGGACCCTGGATTTCGGGAGACTAGATCCTTGGACGTTGCTGGACGTTGGCAAGTCGCTGGCCAGGGAATGACCATTGTTGATCGGTCACGAGTGGTGCGGTGTATTGTTGGTGGACGACTTCCGAGCAGTGGGATGGATGGAAGCAGGATAGAGTAGCAGTTTAGTATGTGCGTTCTGTGGATCTCGTGCAGCATACAGATCGCACAGATCGCATGACGCCAGAAGGGAGACGGGGGATACGGGGGGTTTGTGTGGGTGGGAGGAGTTGGCTGTCTGGCAGGTTCCCAATGCAGTCAGCCAGTTCACTGTGGTAGCTTGTTCTTCCTTTGGCGCCTCAGCCGCCAACCCCCCATTCTGCCAGGCCCGCCCAGCCGACAAGCACCAGGAACAAAAGGCGGGGCTCGGAGGCTGCAGGGCCCTGAGGACTCCGTTCCACGGCACGCTTGTCATGCATGGCCCATGAAAGAGGATGCAGGCGGTGAGTGAAACGGCCGCAGATCACCATCGTCCCTCCTTTCTGCGTACCAGCCAGCGCAAGTTGACACGCACATCCTCGGACAATCACACTAGACTATGGGCTAGTATCCAAGTCATGTTATGTGTGTTTGCCGTGGAGAAGATGCCAGCCAGTGGCCGGTGCTGCGGCAGTTGTTATAGGCCCGGGGTTTTTCTTGTATGTTCATGTAAGTCTGCTCAGCGCGAGCAGCAGAAATGGGGAACGACTCCATGCGCATGAACAGAGTCCAAGGCCAGTGGGGGCGAGCTGGGCACAAGGTATGAATCATGAGCATGAACCGCCCCAGCTCCTGCAGCTCTGATCACTGCAAAAGAGTACGGGCCAGACGAGCTGCAGGAGTCGAATCTGTGCACAGCGCCATAGTGTCACATGTGGTGTCAAGGAGCGTAGCATCGTGACTTCGGCCCGTGATCGAGTCTTTTTGGGGGGGCAGCATATCCGGGAGAGGCTTGGGTGCACTGGGTGTGTTTGCCGTGCTGAGCTGGGCCGACTGGCTGTTTGTGTGGGTGTGTGTGCTGCCTGCCATCTGCCTTGTTGCGCATTCCAGTGCATTCATTCCGTCTATCCGCCAGCCGTGTTTGCCAAAACGTCGTCATGGCAGCAAGCTTTGGGTTCCTGCTGGCAAGTGACGACGTGCATTGACTCGGAGAGATTGACCATGCGAAATAAGAGTACCTGAGGAAGCGATCGCTGGCGTGCGCCGCCAGGGGATCGCTGCTTGGTGCGGCACCTGGGCAGACGGAGAGCAGATCTACCTGCAAGTGGACTGGGCGTACTAGGCTATCAGACTATCCACGTAAACGTCCGAGTTAGTTGGTAGACAGGCACGCGGCAGAGCGGTAGAAGACGTGCAGAACGAGCCAGATCCAAACGGCCAGGCACTAATATCGGTGACAGCCCTGAGCCCTGGGATCCCAGTTCTCTTTTTTAGCCTCGCCTCCCCAATCACCCCTTCGCCGCCAACATCCCGCTTCTGCCCTCTCCTACCACAAGTACCTACTTGCCCGTCCCTACCTCGAAATACCTAGACAACAACCTCACTTTCTCCTCGCTCGCCGTCTCCCTGCTACCACCACGAGGCCGCCTCCAAGACTTGCTGCCACCTCGTCGAATCTTGCTGGGCCCGCAAGCACGACCTTTCCAGCGCTGCATCGCCCTGAACCCATCGACTGACCTTGGGCGGCGTCCAGCTGAGATGGACTAAGACATTCCTCAGATCGGGTCTCGAAACCACATCTACCTTCTACTTGAACTCTACGGGTCACACTGCAACCCGTTTCAATCCGCCTCGACATACTCTTTCTGTCCTCACCCACAGGCCACGTGCTGGCGTGTCTGCACGGCGAGAGACCTGACATCGAGCCTGTTGCCCCTCCACCAATCGCGCCTCCGGCTCCTGCACCTGCTGCGACGACTCCACCATCACACAGCTGCAGTCCGCCTCCAGACCACACCGCGCCCTCCTATTCCTCCGCTTTCTCCATGCATACGACGCTCCGGTGATTCTGTTCCGGGCTGCTAGAGGCATCATCACCATGGAGCCTGTCCCGGAGACTGAGAAACTCGAGGAGTTCCGTTCAGGCCCCCTCCCTTCTCTTCGACTACAGCACTCAAACTACAACCCACAACCCCTGGCCTCTGAGCCCGAATCCCCTCGAAAGCCTCCCACCATGCGTCGCTCCACCGATCCCTCGCCTTCCTCGCCAATCTCACCCACGTGGAACGCCGCTGCTCTACCATACCGCCCGCGGACGACCTCGCCTTTGTCAGGCAACCATGTCAGGTCCAAGTCTGCTGCTACTCTCGCGCCCCCTCCCATGGGTCGTGCCCAGTCCATGCCCGGTGTGAACGGGCTTGGCCACATCCTCATACCACGTCCCCAGAGCCCAAAGGGTTCGCCACAGCGGCAGCGATCCTTACGCAAACCTGTCGACGAGATGTACCCTCCCGCCTCGCCCACACGCACATCGGTCCTCCCCGACCGCCAGCTTTCGGAGAGGAACAGCTCTCCCAACCTGGGCTTCAGCACGCCTATGGTCCGCCAGCGTCCTTCCTCACCTCTCCGCCACCTGCCGAGTTCCAGCACAGGCTCGTTGCCCAGCTCTTTTACTTCATCATCCATTACTTCCTCGCCGGTCCAGCGACCTTACGACTTACTGAGTGACAAGGACGGCTACTCATCCTCTGGCGGCTACGCGCCGTCATCATCCATGCCTTCTACACCGATTTCTATGAGGTCTCGAAGCCCCAGCATCTCAAGTCTGGAGACGATCCCGGACTCGCCCGACGCTGAGGAGGCCGCGCTCGAGGCGGACAGGATTGCCCAACTCAAAGCCGCTGCTGACGCTGAGGACGGCGGTGAGCCTAAGGGCCGCAGCAGCCTGGATGCCCCAGTTCGCGGGCGCACGTTGAGTGGTTTTGGAACAAGAGACAAGCGGAAGCGGTGGAGTGTTTGTGGCGCAGAGAGGAGAGGAGACCTGGACCTGGAGACTATTTGGGAAGATTGATGATGAAAAACAATTTGGTCTGTCTGTGGCCATCCTTTTTGGTACCGCCAGTTGATTCAATCAACTAGCGAGGGTGCAATTTCTCGCGAGCCGGTCGGCTACTCCTTCCACCTTTTCGAAGGCTGTGGTGGGAGGTACACTGTATAAATTTCAGCCACAAAGCATTCTAGGGCGTCTTTAGGAAGCAAGGCATGTCTGCATTTTGGGATCACGCAAGGGAAATGAGGGGCGTTTCGAGTGAGCCTGTTCGATACCCTATCGCATCTGTTCTTTGATCGATCAACCGAGGGGGTCTCACATCTTGGACTGTACTATACGGCAACCGTTCCTTTTTCTTTTTCTCTTAGGGAGCCTCACTCAAAATAAGCGCTAGGTCATCAAGGGCAGGCGAATTCATAAAGACTCTGAACCGAGACAGCATCCCTGATGTCAATTGCGTGGCGATCGTGAGTGGGAGTGATGTCAAGGTGGAGACGTCAAGACGGCATGCCGGCCTCGTGATGGAGTGAGTGGTGGTGTGGTGGTTTCTCCCTTGCTGGAAAAAAGTGTGCCCATCGAGCTCCCCTTCCCAGCCTCAGAGGACTAACCGCCCTCGCATGCCAATAATTGCCTGGTTAGGTCTGAGAATACTATCCCTTGTGAATTGGACATCTAGATCCCGATAGACCTCGAGAGATAGCAAACGGCGAGGGCGTCTATAAGACTCTCGCAGAGAAGCTCGAGATGGCAGAGAAACACTCAGCACATCATCAGCAACAGCCACTCGCTTTGCATACACTCTCTTAAGGCCCCGTCCTCCTGATCCCTCGGATCTTTCTGAATCGCTCGTTTCTGTGTAATTTTGTCTTTCTGGGACAGAAGCATGCATCACAACGTACTTCTAGTCGTTGCAGGGCTCCTCTGCAGCCCGATATTTGCAGCACCCAATGTGAACAATGTATGTGGAATGAGAATATTAAAAGAATCTGAGACACAAGCGTCTACCCTTTTTTACTGGAGACCACCTCACACTGACACTGAACAGCGACTCCATGCCCGTAAGGGCCACCGTCAACGGCAGGTTCCCAACGCGTACCAACCTCCGTCCTACGGACCGCCTCCGGATGTGAGCGTGGCACCAGCAGCCGAGACGTCCGCGGCGCCTCCCAACAGCACAAGCATCATCAGCGTTGACCCTCTGCTTCCTCCCCTCCCCACCACCTCGAGCGCATGTTCCGTGATCAGGATCACAGAGTACGTCACCGTGTACGGTAGTAGCACGTCCGCATCATCCCCGTCGAACTTGACGTCTGTACCACCCTATGGGGCGAACTCTTCGGTCACCTCGTCGTACCTGACCGGAACTGCGGTGACCACCACAACGACAACCGAGCCCTACTTCCCCATCTCTAACTCGACCACCACGACACCCTCTGGCACGGGCGAAGGCACCAGCCTCCCTACCTTTGTCAACATCACCACCACGGTGAACTCCACGGCCATCACTACTTCGGCATTGGTTAACTCCACCGTCGTCCCTACTTCGATATATGTGAATTCCACCTTCATCCCTACTTCAATAGTGGTCAACTCAACCGTCGTCCCTACTTCAATATATGTGAATTCCACCTTCCTCCCTACTTCAATAATCGTCAACTCTACCGTCCTCCCTGTCATCCCTACTTCGATCCCGGTGGTCCCCTCAAACTTCACATCCTTCCCCAACATCAGCACATCAGTAATTGTCACGCCCGTGCCCCTGCCTTATCCGACCTCGGTCAGCATTCCAGGGAACTTCACCTCCTTCGCCAACATCACCTCCACGGAGATCAGCATCCTGCCCATCCCGACCTCCTCGTTCGCAAACGTCACGTCCGTGCCGGCCGAGACGACCACAGAGGAGCCCTCGTCAGCTGTGGAGCCGACAGCAGTGTCATCCATCACCGTCGTGCCCACGGAGACGACCGTCATCGTCGTGCCAAGTGTCACCGCGACGACCTCGACGATCACCTCGCTCGTCATCGACCCCTCCGAGACCCCGATCGAGACGGCGACGGAGACCACGTCCACGAGCTCGCCGACGCTCGTCATCGTGACGACGCTGACCCCGATCGCCACGGCCAGCTTCACGCCGTCCGAGTTCCCTACGACGGTTGTCACGGCCACCAACACCGTCTCGTCAGACAACGCGCCGACAGGCACTCCGTCTCCGTCGGTCATCCACTGCGGCATCAGGGGTGTCGCCCTGGGCACGTACTACCTCGCAACGTACGCCTACAACAGGGCCAACGTCCCCGTGACGCTCCAGGGTTGCTACCAGTTCTGCAGCGTGAGTGTTGAAGAATTCCCCGACCCCTACCAACCATCGCCCTTATCATTCCACTCCGGTGTGCTAACAATTCTGTGTGAATATAGGTCGCGGTCGAGCAGTGCTTCAGCTACGAGTTCTACCTGGAGCCCGGCCTGGGGTCCCCGAGGTGCAAGCTGTACGGCGGCCTCGTGGCGTACGAGGTCACGTCCATCGACCCCTTCCAGCCCTACCAGTGGTTCGACCTGGCGTGCGGCGACCCGACCAAGTTCGGCACGTGAAGAAGAAGAGAGGTCGGCGGTCCGCCGTCGCAGGGGCGCGGGCCGTGATGGCTCGAGCCCGGAATTCCTTGCTCTTGTGCTTTCCTCCTCTCTCGTATCTCTGCTTCTGTCTCTCATTCACACTCATTTACAAGTGCCAGCCGAGGTAATCAGCGTGCGGTCTTCTCTTTTTTTTGCCTGTTGTGTGTGCTTCCTACCATCAATAGATCACATGATGTCGCTGTCCATTCTTAGAATGCTTTCGTCGGATTCATCAAGTATACATCGGGACTAGCTAGTTTTGACTTGGAAAATAGCATAATCTGAACTTGCTTAATCTGAATATTGCGTCGTGTGTCCATTGCTCTTGAGGATGACTGAGAACAGTAGAGAGCGCGAAATAGAGAATGTGTTTCGTCGCCAGGCTGGTGGCAGTAACACTCTCTTCGATTGCGCTCAGAGTCGCACTGGCTGGAGCTGCAGCTTAGTGGATTGTTTTGTGCGTAGCAGGGCCCCAGTCAGACATGCTGATCCAAACACATCTTTCTCATTTCGCGGTGGATTGAGGGAGTCTACCCTCATACTGTCTCGTAAGCTGTAACACACTTACAGTCACGCGTAAACACTGCGAGGTTCCCAAAGCATCCTCATTGAAGGATGCTTCAATCGAAAGGAATCCTACGCAGCGTCTCCCCCTTCTTCATCGCCTCCATACCGGCAGCAACACCGCTGGGGACCTTGATACCGCAACACTCGCCCCATCCGTTCTGCTGATGAACATGCCGGACGTCACCCTCGTCAAAGACCTGGACCTCGCCGCCCTCGTCATCGTCCTCCTCGTCAGGAACCCCGGCCTGGTTTTGTTCGCTCATGCCGTCCACGGCCGGGACCAGGGACCCGAACAGGAAGTGCTGCATGACAGGCAGCTTCTTGAGCACCTCGGCCACGAACATGCGGCGCATGCCGCCCTCGACCTTCTCCCACGACTTTGCGGACGAGATGTCGTCCAGCATGGGGCTGTGCCACCGCAGGCCCTTGACCGTCTTGGTGCTGTTCACGAAGACAATCTGGTTCAGGTACAGGTAGTCCTTGCCGAACTGCTCGAGCATGAGCTCCTGGTGGATGGCCCGCGGCGTGATGTACTTGTGGTGAGACAGCTGCGACGCGCCGAACAGGAACGGCAGGAACTGGTAGTCGTCCAGGCCCCACACGCCGTGCGACCCTGCCGGCTCCAGGTAGTATAGGCACTGGATCACCCGCATGACCTCAAGGTAGCGGGTAAAGACCTTGAGCACCAGGGGCTTGAAGTCTGCGCGCGTAACGATGCGGAGCTGGTAGAGACAAAGCAGCCAGATCATGAAGTTGAGCTCGTGGCCGGAGCCATAGTCGATACGCTTCCGGTTCCCGAACGACTGGCTGAGATAGGTCGAGAGCTCGGCAACGGCATCTGGGTCGTCGACGCCGAGCTTTTGGTGCCACGTAGTCTCTTGCGCCCTGGCCTTGTCCAAGAAGTCTCTGAATCTCTTGTTGCCGAACCTGGAACCACCCTGGTCGTCTGGCGGGTTTTGGTAGACAAGCTGCTCCACCTCGTCGAGGATCCCCAGGAGTGTCCGTATTGGGGTGGTCAGTTCGTCGTCCTTCACTGCCGAGATGGGCGTGTCGGCGACAGACTCGGACAGGCTGAAGATCCAGGACAGTATCAGGTTAAATGATGGGGAGGAAACAAACAAGTCATGGTCCGCTTTCGACAAGATGCGACGGCTCGGTACCCGGAACGGGCCTGGGCTTTCTGGGGGTGGCTGGAGAGCAGGCGTCTCGGGGAAAGGGATGGGATTCTCAGGCTGTGGCCGGCGCCTCCTAGGCTCGAGCTTGGGAAGCTTCTGCCCCAGGCTCGGTACTCCTTGAGGCCCCGACAATGGTGCTGATGCCGGTGATGATATCGGCGGCGACTTGGTGTCTGCCGTTTGTTGCGTGGCCTCAGCCATTGCAGTAGGAGCCATGTTATCACTGTGAGTTCATAAACGACCGGTTTGCGTGGGTGTGGGCAAGTTGATTGATGTTCTGATGGAGTCTGGTGGTCCCTGACCGGTGATGGTGGTTGTTGTCAGTTACAAAGCATCTTGGCAGTTGATGACATTTAGGTACCTAGGTACATGTCGTACCTACCTAATCTGCCTGGGTGCATACCTAGGTACCTACCAAGTAGGTAATTCTATCTGCGGGATTCAGGTACTGTCTGCCTTGGGACCCACTAGCGTAACTCGATTAGTGGTGGGGCTCAAAGCTCTCCTGGCCTATGAGTTCATTCCAGTCGACTTTTTATTGTTTGCGATGCTAACCAGCGCTGGTGGAAGCGACATTCTTTTCCGTGCCAATATCAGCCTGTTGCAGTGCCTCACTTTGCCTGTAACTGCTCACACACTGGCCATCATTCACAATGACAGTGTCGGCTAAGCCCGAGGCCGTCTTGTCGCCGTTGCCCAAGGCCGACGGCTCTGCTACGTACTCATATGCTGGCTACACCATCACAGCCTCTGCAAACGGTCCAGTTGAGGCCCAGAAACGGGACGAGCATCCCTACGAGGCTCTGGTGGATGTCGTCGTCCGACCAGCCTCAGGAGTCGGAGGTCAGTCTGCTTGGCACCAAGAGGATCCTGCCAGAAAACACTTGCTCATGTCTCTCACACAGGTACTAGGGAGAGGCATCTGGAGTCACTGTTGCAACAGTCGCTGCGACAGCTCATCCTGGTCAAGAACTTCCCTCGCTGCGTCGTACAGATCGTCCTGCAGGTAACAGAAACGCCTGCAAATGAATACGTCAACACGAAACTCGTCCAGGCGAGCTCGGTATGAGGCTTGAAGAGCTCCCCGGCGCCCCCTCCCCTGGTATCTTTGGTCAGGGCTGCTGCTTGGACATTGCTGATTCTTCCTATCAGAACCTGCTCATCATCCCGGCTCTGCTTCAGACCGCGGTTCTGGCCCTCCTATCTGCTGCAGTGCCAATGAGGACCACAGCTACTTCTGCTGTTGCGGCTGTCTCGCTCAGTGACGGCAAGACTCAGATCACGATGGACCCTTCTCCACGAGAGGCGGACAAGTCCCGATCCGTGCACGTCTTGGCATTCACATCATCCAGCGAGCTTCTGCTTGCTGAAAGCGAGGGTGACTTCACCATGACCGAATGGGATCAAGTCTACGAAACCTCGCGGAGCGCGTGCTGCGGCGTGGCTGACGGTAACGGGATCCACGCTGTTTTGGATGAGGCCCAACAAAGTGGCCCAGATATGCGTCAGTTTGTCAGGTCGGCGGCAGAGAGCAAAGTCGCGGCAGATCTATACTGGAAGTGACTGCAATCACATTGATGACTGAGGCGACTCTTGCGCTCCAGACAAACATCGTTTGACACCCTCTATCGTTGTGTCTTGCCGCATGAACAACATTGGCCGGGGCTGCTGGCCCGCTAGCGGGATCACGACGGCGTTCCATGCTACAACGCAGGGCAAATACAGACGTTGTGTAGGATGCCGGTTTGAGGAGGCGGGGTGCGATCAATACTTAGAGACGAGAACGCGGAAGGTTTGATACGATGTTTGCCTGCCTCCGCACAGGCAACTGTCAACCGGGGACATGGGCTGCTTGGGAATCTCCAGCAGGGGACGCGAGCCTCTCGGCGTCGGCAGCCTGACATCAGAGTGAGAGTCTCATATGCATCGCTTCCCTTGAAACCTGACTCGTCACTTGGGCTGTTCGTGGCGATGGCGGTTAGAAGGGTCGCGTTGGCATCCTCAAACGTCCCTCGTGGATTCTCTAGCGACGGCCGCGTCTGGAGCAACGAAGAGGCTTGAGGGGCTGTTTCAACATATCAGATCGCTGCCGAATGGGTCTTCGGCAAGCGGATCTCCATCGACACACAGGCAAGTAGACCAGACGAAGTCAGCAAAAATCCGATGTCCAGATGCAGGACAACATGCCCAGTCGGGAACCAAGGTTTAAACCACGTGCTATTCAAGAAAATCTCAAGTTTTACCTGGACGGTGATCACTGTTGAGGGGCCTCACTTTCGCCTTAGGATGAGAAGAGCCTCGGCCTTTGGTGGCCGTGTTATCTGTTGTTGTTTTTGTTATCGTCTGCGTACGTATGTTGCACACCAGTTGTGTGTGATCCGCACGGGTCAAACGAGACAACCCGGCACCCACTTGCATTGATCGGACACCAGAGGCAGATCCTGCCAAACATCCTTCAACACGGGCGGCAAAGGCGTCGAGATACGCAGGACTGTTTACGCCGCGGATCGAGTCAGGCCCACCGAAATAACTAAGAGCAGGGCAATGGTATATTTGGGCTCCGCCCGGGGCGCCCTGCCTCGTGAGATGAGACGAGCTGCTGCACTAGTTTTCCCGCAGACCCTGGCGACCCGGACCTGAGACTCGACTGGACCTAGCGGTCCCAACCCCCTGGAGCCTCTCCTGTCAAGCCGCAGCGTGCATGCACAAAACAAAGTCCTGCCTATTACTGGGCCACTTCTCCACGACAGCTTCCTCGGCATGCCGATTATCCAGCAGAAAGGGGCTGTCAGCAAGAAGAATACGGATCGGTCGGCACCACATTGTGTATAGTAACATCCACAAGAAATTCTTCTGCACAGCATGCGGGAACCAACCACAGTACCGTAACAACAAGATCTGACGTATCAATGCGGACGTTCGCCAGAAACCGACAGGGGGCCAGGATCATGGAACTTCCGTTGGTTCACCATTCTCCCTATTGCCAAACAGAGCATCTGGTCCTGTGGTACACAACGGGGATCCGTGCTGGCTGTACAGATCTGATTTGGCGGGCCAGGCCGCCAGGCCCTTTGACGGCCTTTGTTCTGGAACAGCGGGGACTATGCGGGAGAGCAGCGCCGCGCTCCACGACATGCTGCCCTCGTCGAACCGGCCTTGTCTGCCTGTATGCGCCAGCGTCTCCTGTCCCAGCTTCCACTCAGATGCCACGCTGCCTGTGATAAGCGGACGGTCTGGGTTCTCACCGATCCTTGCAGGTCATATTCACGGCCCGCAGACAAATATTCAGAGTGGGCGGGCAGCATACTACAAGTAGCCTGTTTCGACGCAACCTCCTTTGGGCAGACACATCAGAGGGCACCTTTGTCTATAACTTCTTTTCCTCTCTCTCCTCCCCTTCTCCCAAGACGGCAAGCTGTAAGCAGAGCTCTGGTAGTTCTCTAGTAATTACCTTGCCTCCGAGCTTGTCCGTCCCATCTCGTTCTCTCGCCACTTTCTTGAATCGCGCCGGCGTCGTTTCTTACCTTCTTTTCAAACTTGGCCTTCTTTTCGTATTTTGGAAGCAACCGTTTGCCCCGTTCTTCAACTGCTCAGTCTTTTCTCTGCACACTTTCCAGCTACACCGACTGTCGTTTTGATAGCATCGCCTGCATCAGCATTGTTCAAAGACCTGGAGTCGACATCCTACAGCATTTAATACCCGGAAGACCGAGAAGTTGCTTTTGCAAAGATACCCATCGCATCTTCGATTTGTCCAGCAGCGATCCATTTCCAGCCATCTTCGTCACGAGTCTTTCAGCTACGCGCAAGTGTCTCTGCACCTCGGATCACATCACACTGTCACCACCTCAATCAATCAGAGCGACCGAGCCTCCCCAGATCACGGTAAGCAGCAGAATCCTTCAGACTTCTGGTGGGTGGTGCACCGCGGCCGGGGGCCGTTACCCCTGTTTGACAGGAGTCCACCTGGCAGGTCGCACAATTGCAGCCATGAATTGGGAAATCGGAGAGACTATGAGACTGACGACTCGTGTGATGGCCTCTACAGGTCCTCTGCCGGTGTGGTCACCTCAATCCAAATTTGCCTGCTTTCTTCGAAAGTCCGCCAGATCTGCGAAGACTGTCTCGGCCGTGTGCCCAGACACTGACGGCAACAAACCTGTGACGTTGCATGGTCAACATCCAGGTCACCAACTCAGAGCACTCACACAGAGTGAGGCCGATCATTCGGGCCAGACCTCTAGCCATAAGCTGGAGCCAGTAGAGCAGCTGAACTCTTCTCTTCCTCTCATCGACGAGCCCACCAAGTAAGTTCCACACAGGCTTGGTTGGTTTACCCCCCACCTGATAGTCCTGACCCCGTCCACATCCCGCTGTCTCACCCACAATCTCGCCTCTCGCTCCCACCCGCCAAAACATCCCCTGTTCCAGTGCGGACCCACTAGACAGGGCCGCACAGCTGCACCAGAAGAGGAAAGGGGCGCCGCTGTTCGTCCTCTTGTGTCCTTACAATCAACCCCACCCCGCTCAGCGTTTCGTGCCGCGGACAGCCCGGTTCTAACGGTATTAATGGGCAGGATTTGGCTTTATTGCTGAGTCGCAAGCTCCGAGACAGCTGAGTCTAGCTTGCCCGCATCTTCCAACAAGGTTGCTGTGTCGTGCTGCAGAAGCATCCTGCAGCCCCGGATCTTGCACACGCCCTGCGCCTGCGCCCGTGCCTGCACCTGCACCTGCAGACACGCAACCAACACTTGTCACCAGTCCAAGCTCGACGATTCCCGGCTGCCGGCAGATCTTTGGGGGTCCTAACTTCGTCACCATGTCGGACCAACTCCTATCCCCGACCTCGATCCACCCAGCCCTCAGTAATCCCGCCGCGTTTCCGCCGTTGCAAAAGTCCGAGGAGCCCAACGCCAGTACTAATCATAATACCCTACATGACCGCCCCAGGACCTCGTCGTCAACTTCCTCCGGTCCTACCCTGACCACCTCCATACCGTACCCGCCTTCCCTGCAGCACCTTTCCCTGGACGAAGCAAAACAGAACCTTCGACATGTCGATCACAACCAACCCATCTCTTTATCAGCCGCTCTCGTAGGGGGAGACTCCGAAGACTCCGACCCCAGTCCCTACGCCAAAGGCCACAGGAAGAGCTCGCGCTCCATCGAGTCTATCCCTCGCCAGACTCTTTTCAAGGCTCTAGCCTCGTCAGTCTCACGCAATAACAAGCCAGAGGCCCTATCCCTGCCCTCCATGCTGTCAGCCTCGCAACCCAGCGGGGCCAACGCCCAGCGCGGGACTTCATCCTCCCAGCTGTGCGATGCTCTCAACGACCTTGCGCAGCGCTCCCTCACACCTACCACAGCATTTCCCGCACTGCAGTCGCCATGCTTCTATCACCAACGCTTTGACGGTATTGTCGACATCGACAGGGTCCTGGAGGAGATCAAGAACGACGAGTGGATGTCGCACTCACGCCTGGTCCAGACCGCCACCGGAGTCCGTGAGGTGTCCAAGCAGCTGCAGAGGAGGCCCATCAAGCGGGCGGTGCGGAACGTCATGATTGTAACCAAGGCGAGGGACAACCAGTTGGTCGTCTTGACTCGCGAGCTGACGCAGTGGCTACTCAGCACGCCGCGCTATGGGTCGGATCTCGGCGTCAACGTCTACGTGGATGCAAAACTCCGCAACTCGAAGCGATTCAACGCGCAGGGGCTGGTCAACGAGAATCCTCGCTTCCAACACATGCTCAAATACTGGACACCGGATCTGTGCTGGAGCCAACCCGAGAAATTCGACCTGGTCCTCACCCTGGGAGGCGACGGCACGGTGCTCTTCACCTCATGGCTCTTCCAGAGAATAGTCCCGCCCGTGCTCTCCTTCAGCCTGGGTAGCCTGGGCTTCCTGACGCCATTTGCATATGACAGTTTCAAGGAGCACCTGAGTCGCGTAATGGGAGATGACGGCATGAAGATCAACCTCCGGATGCGATTTACGTGCACGGTATACCGGGACGGTCAGCAGGGCCGCGACCTGGAGGAAGGAGAGCAGTTTGAGGTCCTCAACGAGCTCGTTATTGACCGTGGCCCGTCGCCCTACGTCTCCAACCTGGAGCTTTACGGCGACAATGAGCTTTTGACGGTTGTCCAGGCGGATGGTTGCATCTTTTCCACGCCGACTGGTAAGTTCCAATATTTAATCGATTCCCCGCCCGTGAGCTGCATCGCTAATCTGCTCCACAGGATCGACCGCGTATTCTCTCTCCGCAGGTGGTTCCCTTGTCCACCCGGACCTTCCTGCAATCCTCCTCACTCCTATCTGTCCCCACACACTCTCTTTCCGACCCATGGTCCTATCCGACACCATGCTCCTGCGCGTGACTGTTCCTCGCAATTCGCGCGCGACGGCCTACTGTGCCTTCGACGGCAAGGGACGCGTGGAGCTCAGACAGGGCGACTGTGTCACCATCACCGCCTCGCAGTACCCCTTCCCCACCGTCAACCGCACCGACACCGAGTGGTTCGACTCTGTCTCCCGGACGCTACGCTGGAATACCCGTGCAGCAACTCAGAAGGGCTTCGACACGGGCAGCGCCAACGGCAGCGAGGCCTGCGATGAAGGCGAGGGCGATTGGGACATTGACACGGATTCTGCCTGTTATGCCTCCGAGGAGGGGAGTGCTGCAGCGAGTCCGCTGAGGAGGCAAATGAGTCTTCTGGGAATGTAGGAACCAACAGCCTCACCCAGCACCCCCATTGATGAAGTGCATATATATACATACTTTAGAAACTTATATAGATAGACACAAGGGCGTGGCATTTTGTTGGATATAGCATACTCACAACGCTCGCTACATGGCAGCGAGGAGGCATTTCTTGATTGCGACCAAGCCATGGAGGAGTTCTTCAAGCGTTGTTTTAAGAAGATCTCGCGAATTCCATGTCAAAGTTAGCAAGAACATGGCAGAATACAGCCACTTTTAGTTCCATCTCAATACAGATAGAAAGGGAATCAAAGCCCCCTTCACCACACTCAATTACTTCACGGTGTCTTTTGACGTGCGCAGTACAAACTGTACAATTGTGCCTTACTACTCCCAATTTTCAGTAATTCGGTACACTGATTTTTCTAGAAGCATTACCGAAAGTTATTGTCGTAAGGGGCTCTGCAACCAGCCATTCTGTCATCTGCGCGCGCAGTCACTCAAAAGCAAGGTTGACTTTTCTTCTCCCGCCTTCTCATGACTTCGGCCCCTGTTTCCAACCGTTTCATGCAATCACTGTTTGACAAACACGACTAGCATGCAGACACAGACAGACAGAAGCTTAAAAATAGCAGAACGAACAAAATAGACGTTGGTTTCGTTTTATTCATAGATGACATTCGTTCGAGCCCGAAACTCATGCACACAAACAATGCACACAAGCTCGTTCTCACACAGTGTATACACACTCACTCACTCATCACGCCGCGCCCCTCCCCGGCGCCCATTACGCATGAACCTCGGTGAGTCCCCAGGCTATGGTACTTACTTACTTTACACACCCACTTTCACTCACCGCGCGGGGGAATGAATTCAGATGAGATGTGAGATGAGATGGCATGAGATCCCCAGGGCGCGGGCCCGCGCACAATCCCAACCCTCCTCGCTTTTCCCTCTTCCCCACAATTGTCTTATTTCGGCACATAAGCGAAGCTTAATCGACATGTCCGGAGTTTTCATCCAGATAAGTCATGTTGGGTTTTGATGCGCGCGGCCGCCTGACCAGTGCAAACTGCCCGATCCATATCCCGACCGATCCTCAGGCTCATCATTCAGCCGAGATAGGCTTTCGGGGATGCTAAGGTAGGAATCTGACCGCGGACCCAGGCGACGGGCAGAACAAAATACACAGAAACTCTAGGCGGCGGGATTTCGCCACGGGATGACAGACGTATCGAGAGGTGAGGCATCAATCGACATTTGGACAATTGCAGCTGACGGCAGGCAACGAGGCTACTAGTAGTAATACAACAGTCGCAGCAAAAGGGGACGGTAATGCTCGTCGGCAACAATGCGTTCGCTCGGCCGCTCTACCGCCAATTCCCCTGGCTCAGGGCCAGCAGCCCCGCGATCGCGCTAGCCGCCCCCTTCTTGCTCGGGCTGACCTCGCCGCGCATGAACCTCTCCACCTCGTCGTCCTCGACGGCGTCCCGGCCGTGCTCCTCGTTCTCGCTCTCGCCCTCGGAGGCGTCGGCACCGGCCTCGGACTCCCCACCGGGCCCGTCCTCGAAGATGCTGACCGGCGTGCTGCCTTTCTTCCGCCTCGAGGTCGGCGCCGTCCTCGCGCGGCCCAGGAGCGACCTGCTGTTGCTCGCGTCCCCCAGCACGCGGCCCACGCTCCTGCGCGGCTTCTGAAGGCCCGCCATCTTCGACGTGGGCTCCGAGGGCAGCGGCCGTCTCCCGTTTGCGGGCCGTGACGCGCCGCCGAAGATGTGGCGCACCTCCTTGTCGGGGCTCCAGTTCTCCTTGTCCGAGTCGTTGCCACCCGGCGAGAACAGGGTAGACACCTTGCCCTTTTTCAGGTCGTCGACATCCACAGGCGTCTGCTCTCGTCGAACGGGGGGCTTTTCCGTCGTGGTGTTGACAAAGTTTGTCTGCAGGCGGCCTACGCTGCTCGAGGCACGGCTGAGCTTGGGCTTCTTGGCGCTGTGGTTCGGTTGAGCATTCGGGCGCGCGTTCCGTTTGGCGCCGTTGGGCTGGAGCACGCCGCCGCCGTGGCTGATACCGGAGTGTGAGCTGGAGCTGAGGGTCCGCAGCAGGCTGATGGCCGCGATGGCAGAGCCCGAGGATTCGCGGGCCGCATAGGCCGTCAGCTCGTCCCGGGGCTCGATGTTCGCCTCACAGGCCATCTCCCACGCGTGCACATCTCTGGAGCGGCTACGGTGCAGGCTCTGGGGCAGTCGTGGTTGTGGTTGCTGTGAGATAGGCGCCTGTATTATAGGGTTCGAGGCGTTTGTGTCAAGAGAAGCAGTCAGGGTCGAGATAGGCGGCAGTGTGACGCAGGCTGCTGCACTACGGCTACGGTGAAGGCTGGGGCGATCAAAAGAATCAGGACTATCAGACAAAGCCGAGGGAGAGACCCGAGGCGGCGATGGCTGTGGGACAAGCTCTGCCTTGCCCTCCACGGACATGGACAGGCGGAACCCTGATGATAGCGGCGGCGGAAGCACAGGTGCCGTAGACGACGGTCGCGCGGCAGAAGAGAGGAACTCATGCCTACGCACGTTAGCAAGGCTCTGTGGCAGTGTTGGGGCATTTGGAGTACGTACCTCAGTGAGTCCGGGCTCCGGCGGTTAGCCTGGTAAGACGTGCCAGCATGCAACCTATTGGCAAAGTATCCCACAGAGGCGGACCGGTACAGATGGTGAGGCTGGCCGGCAGTGAACTCAACCGGCTGGGAGGAGGACATAACAGCGGCTCCCATGGAAGCTGCCGACTCCCTCCGGTTGTGATGCGTCTCGGGCAACTCCACCGCGGACTCGGCCGCCGCCTCGGGCTGGGCGTGCTCCACGACAGCTTGTGGAGACGCGTCCGGCCCCTGCTGAGGCGAGGGCTGCTGGAAAGGAGACGTATTGGGGTTGGGAAGGCCGGATATCTGGGGCTGGCTGCTGCCGTACGGAGCCGAGTCGGACGAGAGCACCTGCATTCCACCATATTGCAAGGCGGCGATCTCCTGCGGTGACAGGGGGCGCGACTTGCGCCTGTCATTCTGCCGCCGGTTCTGGAACCATATCTGGGGCGCGGGTCCGGTCAGTGATGCTCGTCACGGGGCAGGAGCTTACCAATTGAACGCGTGCCGCGCGGGGGAGGCTCAATTGGGCTCATGGAACTCGTACCTGGACCTCCTTCTCGTTGAGGGATACGCGCTTCACGATATCCAGACGCGCTGCCTTGTCTGGCTTAGGGTTGGCGTTATATGCTGCCTCAAGTATTGCCTTATCCTTTGCACTGGGGCACGGAGAGCATTGGTTAGTAATGGACCGTCTCGCACCGCGTCTACCAGTTCGCGGGGCGTGTGGGCAACATACGCGGTTCTCTTCCTCTTGCCCTTGGGGTGGCGCTCGGACGTATTGCTCTGGAAAGACGAGTCGGCATCCACTCTGTCTTTGGTCTCGTCGATATGCACCGCAGAATCGGCGGTGCTGTGAGGTGAGCTCGAAGGAGGGCCATTGCTCTCGTTCTGCTGCTGCTGAGAGCTCCCCGGCAGTGGGCCGGGGGAGGTAGGTTGGCTGGACATATTTGGTCTCGGTATATAGATATTGACCGTGTTATTGAGGGTGATGGGGACGAGTATTTGAGCCTCAGCAAGACATGATTTGACAGGACGAGCTCATGAAAACATTAATTGCCTTGCGTATGGTAAAGTAAAGAAAGAGGAAGGAATGCTGGAACCAAAGCGGAAATGCAAGCGAGACAGAAACACAAGCAGAGGAGAGGAGGAGGTAGTGCAGCAGATATCAAATTTCAGCCGCGTCGAGTAACGCTGACCTGCCCCAGACCAAGCCAGACGAGACGCGTTGAGCGAGTTTTGGTGGAGACCAGGGTCGTTTTGACACCGACAAGGATTGTCGTGGCACGCGGTGGGGAGCTCCCCAAGCTCCCCCCCGGGCGATTGGCCTAGGTGCAGCTCGTTCCTCTTGACAAGGAAAAAAATAGGCCATCGTGCAGGTGCTTGCATACGCGATACACGTTCGAGGCAAATCAAATGGGCATAGCCCGGTCTTTGCACCCGCCTCCTCCTTCTCCAATGCCCTGGATGAGCGGTGTATTTCCACATACGACGACGCGATCTGATCCTACCTACCTCCACGGTCCCTCTGGCTTTAGCAATAAAACCAAGGACAAGACCGCAGTGGCCTGCAAAGCGTGTAGACTGGTAGACTACAATTATACGAGAATGTAAATACAAACACTGCAGCATGTGTGCGACGACATCATTTGCGACGAAATGGGCACAGAATATTTAGGGAATCTGGGCCGCTAAGTGGAGGGGAAATACCGTCATGCCAATCTGAAATGAGCCATTGTAATGGATGCCATTTAAATCCCAGCAATCGCGGTCCGTCGAGACATTGTCTGGGAGCCGAGGCGTTGCCCCGCAGTGGATTCGTCTTGTTTACTTTCATTGTTTGTGTTGTGTGGAGGCCCGGGCTCTAGCACACCAAGCCAAGAGTCGAGACCTCATTATACGTGCAATCATGTCAATGCATGTCTGTACAACAGAAGGGACCATACGGTACAAGAACCATTATGAAATTATGCCCGTCACTCGCTTGCTATCTCATTGTCATCATCAACTTCGAAAACCCATCGCCTGTCACACCTCTCTTGGTCCTAAAGTGACTTGGAAGGATAGGCAAGAATGGAGCGATCATTATGCCCTGCAAAGCAAAAGACTCTCCCACGCCTTGATCATAAAAGTTTGAAAATAGGGGTCTGAAAAAAAGAAGAAGGAAAAAATTCGTATCAAGCGGAGGCACGTATTGCCGCCATTCTTTTAGAAAGGCCCGCCCTAGCTCTTCCTGGTCTCGTCGATCTCCTCCAGCAACTTGGTCGGGTTGCGACTGTCCACCCACACCGCACGTCGGGTATCTTCTCCTCGAGCGCCGACTGTAACCCAGGCCTGTTTGGACAAGACCTCGCAGTCCTTGGTCTGCCGCAGTCCAGGCCACTTCAGGCGGCCTTCTCGCGACATGTCGCTCTTTCCAATGCCCCCGTTCCTCGCCCATTCCTTCACAACTGCTCTGATGAATTCGACCTTGCGCCGGAAATCGTTCGCTGCCGGTATTCCTTGGAGCTCTTGCGGGATCTCTGGTCGGTGCCGGGTGGAGTTGGGCACACTGCGTTGTGACGCCTTGGGCACCGTTGAGAAGTTGAGGAGTGTTTGGAGGGGATATGACAGTACAGCACGGTCATCCAGCGATGCCTCATCCATGCCCCCGGTGCTGGCAAGCTGTTCTGCGGCCTCCTGGGACAGATGCCAGAAGTGGCACCAGGTGCCTGTCCGGTCAAGTACTATCTTGGTATGGTCGGGAAAGTTGAACTAAACAGCAGTCAGTAAGGCCCTCAATCGATGGGTAAAGGCAGGGGATACGTACCTGAAGGTGCCCATCGCAGAAATGGAATACCTGAACGTCCCCAAATCTCTGATAGAATGTGACGAGGTCCCCTGGCACGTCGACAGGATACGGCCTGGGTGTTTCCGCATCGGGATGCTCTCTCGCGTGCTGAAGCATGTAATTGGCAAATTTCTTCCACAAAACAATACGCTCTCTCTTTCGATGCTCGAAATCGTTCTTGCCGGGTCCGAGTTTGGAGGCGGTCCCGGTCTCATTCACGGATACTCTGAATTCATTCGGGTCAACGCAGACTCGGCTTATCCCTTCCTCGCCCTTGGTCTCGTAGAAGTAGATGGGTTCCGTCATAGGCACGACTTGTTGTCTCTCGTGATATGTAGGGTCGTTTCTTCGTGAGATGTGCTTCTCAGCATCGTGGACGAGCAGAAAGGATGGGGGCAGCACGGCTTGAGCGTCTCCTCCCGGCGCAGTGACACTGTTGAGAATGCACCCTGCGCTACCGTCGTTCAAGATGTAGCCAAGTCCAAATTTATTTGTGTAGTCCACCCACTTCACAACGACTTTAGGGATTTCTGGCCCCTTCTGTTTGGTCGAGATGTAAGCCATGGATCGAGAATTAAGAGCGCGCTCAAGTTCTGCCTGCAGTTTCCGCATCCTGCTCAGCACAAGATCAGGCCTCGTATCATCGAGGTACTCTTGCTGCTCTCCCGGCCCAAATAGCGACACGACATTGTTGTTGGCTGTTGGATCTTCCCTTGGTTGCGGCGGCGGGTCGATCTTTGCAGTGGAAGATGATCTCGTTGCGAGCGCCGGTCGTACCGCCGGCTGGGTCCTGCTGGAAGGCAGCTGTGTCCGAGTTGCTCTTGTCGATACCTTCTTTGCTTGCTCATGGTCCTCTACAGACATGGCCCCGCTGGTGGTCAGAGGCATGTCTTTCTTGACCCCACGAGATCGGGTCGCCAGGGGTCTCGCCGGCGCAGCAGTCATTGACGGCTGTGTCCGTGAGCTGGGGATGGAATTCAGGGGCTTGTTCGCTGCCCTTTGTTGAGCTGCGAAGCTCTGAGGTGGCGCTTTGAGCCATCCAGAGGGTGCAAATTTCGGCGCATCAAGAGTAAGTGCTTCGGTCTTCTCGCACAATAAGGATACTGACTGTGATGCTTGGAGCTGCTGTTTCTCTCTCCTCAGTTCGTCGTAAGGTCGGTATACGATGTCGACAGATAATGGGATGTTGGGTGTCAGGCCGTGCTTCTCCTCTGACGCAATCTCCCTCCATATGGCCGTCTTTACTGGTTGGATCTTTTGCTGCCAAGGGCCGACTTCACACTGTTGGCAGAGCTCCCTGAGGTTGTTCTGGACCTTCTCCTGTAGCCTAGGGCTCGCACAGGAGTCGTGAAAGATCTCCTGCTCTGGAGCTGCTTCCCGTAGCCTCGACGTTATGTCAGTTTGAGCGGGAACATAGCCAGCGGTGAAGAAAGGATGCTGGACAATTGCGTCTGGGTCTGGTCTCCGGTCTGCGTCGACCAACATGGAGGCCACAATGTCCTTGACTTCCAGGCTGATGAATTTCTGGTCATTCTGTGGCCAATCATAGTCCCTGTCCCGTGCGCGGCGATAGATTTCGTCCGTAGTTGAGGACTGGAACGGTGGTTTCGTGGTGAGCATGGCGAACCTGGAGCAATCCGATTAGTCAACTTCAAGCCCTTGCTGCCGGCCAGATTGTCCAACAGAGCGAATCAGAACTCACATTATGATGCCCAGACTCCAAATGTCCACATTGTGGTCATGTCCAGCCTTTCCCTTTTGCAAGATCTCGGGGGCAATGTAATTCGGCGTGCCGCAAAGCGTGGTCCTCCTGATGGTGTGCATGTCGTTACCAGTAACCAACAGGGCAGCCAGACCAAAGTCGCCGACCTTGGCATTCATGTTCTTATCGAGGAAAATGTTGCCCATCTTCAAGTCGCGATGTATGATGCCCTTTCCGTGCATGTATTTGATTGCCCCAGCGATTTGTATGGTGTAGAATCGGACTTCGGCCTCGGTCAACCCTTTCCTCTTCTTTACCATCTCCATCAGCGAGCCGTTTGGACAGAGCTCAAGGATGAGATATGTGCAACTCTCGAAAGTGAACGCTCGGTGAAACTGCACGATGTTCGCGTGCCTCATCTTGGAGTGGATCTGAAGCTCAGTTTGAAACTATGAGGAGATTTGGGTTAGTCCTGTATATCGTTCCTCTGCTTCGTAATTGTAAAAGAGATTGGGAGATCTTCCGGGACAAGTCCACACACCTTCTGCTGCATCTTGATAGGCATCGTACTCTTCACGATTTTCAAAGCGTATTTCTTCCCCGAGTCGACATGCTTGCCGTCATAGCAAATGGCGAAGCCGCCCTTGCCCAGCAACTTTCCAACCTGGTACACAGCCCCATTCTTGCGATCAGAACTGGGTGGCTCGACGACCTGCGGTGGAGGAGGAGGGGGATGGTCCTTGTCTTTGGCGGTCCTTAATTGGGCGGTAGCCTTTGCTTTCAGATCGGTGGTCCGCTTCGGGAGGGCGTTCACATCTCTAGGTGATAATGCCTCCATATCAACACCTCCTCTCCCAGCCATTCCGGGATACCCAGCTCAGTGTCTGACTGTTGACTTGCTAGTCTCCTTCGTAGCTTCTGTAGCTAGATTCGAGATATCTGAGGTCGAGCAGCTGATTCAGCAACCTGAGACTTGACCTGAGGGGCAACGAGATAATGCTGCCTCTGGCTGCCAGTAGATGGTTCAAAGGTGAGCTGCATCCAAGTCAATAAACCATGTTCAGTATCTTTCTTGGAGGCGGGATGAGGAAAGTCTGGCGATAGAGGCTGGGTGAACAGTGGTCTGGTGAAGGGATGCCGGATGTAGGAAATGGTTGGTATTCATGTGAGAGACAAGTGATTGGGCTGTTGCCTTTGCACTTGCTACGAGAGAGGAATGCCTAGAGTGTTACAAAGCGAGGAGCTTGTCCTTTGTGGACAAGTCCAACCAAAGGGTGTCTTGCAATCGCTTTGAAGAAGGTGTGGTAGTAAACTCCGAAGACTCACAAATGACTGTTCAGCGAGATGGCATGAGATGGTAGCCAGGGACCGTGAGTGCCACTTTTGAAAAGAGGTTTTGAACCTTTACACCATCGTCTGGGGCGATGTCCAAAGTGAAGCACGAGTTGGTGCAAGGCAGAGTTGGTGACAGAATGATGGATCCTTGAATGGGCAAGTAAGCTTGTTGTCTCTGAGGCCTTGGAAGGCCTGCTGAATTTGCTTACTCGTTGCTCAGCAACGAGCTCCCACTTTGCAGGGGGCGGTATTGACCCACTGTGGGGTTCCGCTATGCTGTCTAGGTACCTACCACTTCTGGTACCCTGCAGCCAAAACTCTGCAGCCAGGTACCTAACGGCGGCCGGCAGGCTGGGCAGTTGAGGAGCTCCCCCAGCGCCCATCAAGGTTCATTGGAGGGCTACGCTCTGGTACTTGGGTACCCAGATAGGCGGATAGTCAGCAAAACGACGTCGATTGGCCCCTACTGGCATTTTGAACGCATCGGCGGGACTTCAAATTTGTCGCTCGTGAACCAATGAAACTGCCAACTCTGCTTCGTTGGGGACACTGAGGCTTCTTTTCTACTCTCTGCTGTCTGCTGTTTGGATCCCAAGCGCATTGCACTGCTTGGTATCGCGGTCGCCTCGGTGTCTGCTTAGCTTCCACAACGGCCGGTCCGGTCCCTCGAACCCGTTACGCGCTTCAGGCCGTGAATAGTGCTCCCCCGGCAATCCCGTGCACAATGGTGCCTCTGCCGCTGTTCAAGCTTGCTTCTTTGTTTGTCCGCCATGTTTCAAAATATGGAGCCGTCAGTCCGCCCGTTGACACCGATCCCTCCGAGCCGAGTAATCTAGTCTGACTGATCGGGAACGCAGAACCGAATCAAGTCACAAGCCCACGACCACCCTCAGTTTCGCGCGTTCGCTGCCAGATACGGCCAAAGGATTCACCAGCTGAACATGAGACTGTCTGTAGCATTATTACGAGACGTGGATGCAGAACGAAAAGCCAAGGAGAAAGCCGAGGCACCAACTGTTAAGACAAGGGAGCAGGTGGAGAAGGAAGAGCAACTCAAGGCCAAGTATGGGTCAACAGGGAAATCTCCAAGCCAGTCGAGAAACCCTCTGAGAGTCAGCGTATGGAAACGGAAATTCAAGCCCCTGCCCGAAAACAAAGCTGTCGATCTGTTTGCGGACGTTGTGGGAGATGGATTCATTCTCCTCGTTGCCGCGGCACTGATCATCTACGAGACCTGGCGCTCATCGATCAAACCAGACAAGAACAAGGACATGATCGACGAGTTGAGCAAGCGGTTCGAAGAGCTGCAGCTCAGAGAGAAAGAACACGAGGAAGAGGAGAGGCGACAACAGAGCAGGATATTGCAGCTCGAGGAGGTACTGCGCAACTACAAAGACCCCAAGACCAAGCAGCCCTTGCTCCCTTCACCAACACCAGCAATATGAGTCTCGCGCGATGGGGTTCCAATCTGCGAAACCAAAAGACGGATAGGCGAGGAAACGCAGTCATTCCAAGCAGGCTCGTCGTCGGCTTGCGAAGCTTGTATCACGACAGCCAGAGGCTTGTAGATAAACTGTACGATAGACTCGTACTCGGGCGATCAGCAGGGTGTCACTTAGAAAGGGGCAAGCGTGGCGTTAGGGTCTACTTTTTGGAAGGAACATGATCGCTACTCAGCCCTGGGAAGGCTCGACAGTGCCGGGTGCTATCCGAAGCTGTGCCTTCCCACGAAAAGTTTGCGATGCCAGAGTCCTGAACACCCCTCTCCTGCTGCAGGAAGCACTCTGGGATGAAAGGGATCGACTACTAGACAGATCCCTCTTCCTATTATCGCCTCTCTTCAATCAAAAAAAATACCCACTACAGTCTCGTTCCTTGCCTAGATTGGTACCATATGCACCTAGGCCGCTGAGTTTTGTGGCATTACGCTCCAGGGTTGACCGTTTAGAATAACCTTGGCCTCACGATGTTCTGCACCTCACTACGGAGACGCAAGGAATGGGCACCTGTTGTTGGCCGTCTGCTTCAAAACAGGGATCCCAAATTCAGAGGCAAGTGCAAGTTCTCATGAGGGCACCACCTTTCCATGGGAAGTGCGTGCCGACTAACCGCTGGGTACATTAGAGGGCAAGCTTGACACTCACGATGTCAACCTGCCACTTCCCAGCCCTGGTGCACCAGGAACGCGGTATCTGCGCTTCCTCCTTCTTTCGCCAGCCGATCAGGATCCATCTGCCAGACAACAGCGCATTGAGCGATTTGATAAGCAGTCCGGTGGGAGCGAAGCTGCCATCGTCTGGTTGATGGGAGGAGGTGGTGATCAGTCCTCTTACTTGCAGTTCCAGGTTGAGTAAATATAGACTACTCCTCACTTCCAAATGATTTTCTGTCTTTTAGGCACATACTTACAAAATCTTACTACAAGACTGGTCGAGGTTTCTGAGATCCCGCTCCTTCCGCTGCGAAACATCGAGGATTTACCAGACACACTCCACGGATTCCACCGCTCATTTCTCCAAGGCAGCGTCTCTAAACAGAGTTCAATCAGCTCTCAGAGTATGGGAGCTGTGCAAAGACTCCTTCCATACAGCGGCCTCTCACCTCCGTTGCGCGAGCACACGACAAACCTCCTCACAGATTTGACAATGGGTTTTGCACACCTAGCTAACCTAGCAGCCGATGAGACGGGGCAACTGAAACTCACCGAATACCTCGGCAGAGATGAAGCACAACGAGTTATCTTGTTCTGGACACAGGAGTATCTGCTGTGATGAAGTTGAACCATAGAACGGCTTGTTCCAACTGGGCCTTATTCCGAGGCACATTACAAGACTAGAACTTGCTTCTCATTGGCCCCACTGAGCTGCTGGGCAATCCTCACTTCCATGCTCCTCTCGTTGCCTCAATCCTAGACTCGCAGAAATCGTCTCGGCGAAGACGAGGATTCAGATACAAGCTCCAGGATTTCCGATATCATGTGACCGGAGACCAAGGAGGGGACCTCACTCGAGAGCGGAAAAAATCACGCAGGAACAGAAGACGGCCAGGAGGTGGTCATATAGCCGTTCGTTCTACACGCGATAGTTCCAGGACTTGTCACATAATACGCACCATGTTGACTTGCTTAGACCACCATGCCAGTCCGGGTGCTCAGATAGATGTACGATCACGAACCATCACGGATGGCCACAATCGGTCGTAGTGTGTTTGTGTGAACGTACGAGCCAGTATTTCAAGGAAGCACTCGGCGTATCGGCGACTTGCGAGCAATATGGCTGCTGTACAGTCACTGCCCGGTGGAGAGCGGAATGTGAGAATTTTGTTCGCGGTGCAGCCGTCTCTCACCATGGCATACATTTGAAATGGATCGGACCAGAGGGGTCGGACACCAGCGTTGCAGTGTGGAAGGCCTCGCTCTATCCTCAGCCAAACCGAGCGCTGGCTACACTGCGTCGGCCGAACATCGCCAGGTTCAGAGAAAGGACCAATAGCTACAACCCCAGCATTCTAGTCTCCCTTCCCAATTCCTCCATGTGTGCATGTATGCATGCATGAGAATTGGTGCACACTAAACAGGCCCAATTTGAATAGCTAGAGTTAGGGCCAGCAAAATTGGGGCAGCAAGTCTAGGCACAAGAGCATCATTCCTTGAGATGTCGTGAACTGATAACCACCGGACGTGGAGACTTGAAAATGCCCGCGCGACCGCCAGACGTTAATCAAAACCGGAACATTCGATGCGGACCCCTCGTCTTCGAGAACGCATTTCCGGCACGGCCCAACGGATGAATGCAGATAGCTGTTTGGCCATTATCTGGTCCTGTCGAGCCAGCTATCCCCACTGCCTACAGGAATAGGAGCGGCTGACCGGCTTGCAGGAGTAGACCCCATCGCATGTTGATTTGCAGTTGACTCGAACACACGACGGTAGCGCACTGCACCAAATCACGACGATGACACTGCAACAGGGGTTGTAAGGATCGTCGGCTAACCGGTTCATAGCTCTTCCGGCCCAGTCTGCGAGACCTCAGATGTTCGCTCGCGGGCCGTTATCAACATCGGTCCACCGGATTGATTCATGCTACTGCTCTAGCCGAGTGCCCTTACGGACCAGAGTTTGTGCAAGAGAGTGACTGTCGGAAGCAACGCGACACTTGCTGTCGTTGTCCGAGAATCAAATTGCGATCCGATCAGGGACAGCAGAGCGCGGCAGCATATTGAATGGTGGTTCTTGGGGCCCTTGGGGTCCAAGAAGGCTCCCATTTATAGATTTCTTGGAATCAAATAGTCTGCCAGGCTCACCGGTATCAATTGGCCAGTTGCAGGCATATGCGGTGACTGCGGACATCACGAGTGCGTCTCGCAGATCAATGTCGGGCAGGGAGTTGAGAGGCAGGGCCCAGTCTGTCGATCTGATTGGACTGCCCGTAGAGGCTGGTGTGCCCACCATGGAGCGGGTCGCCGTCCCGGCCCACACCCGCCCGAAATACCAATTGGCATCGTGGTGCAAGCGCTGGGCTGGGTTGGCATTGGCTGGGCCTGTGCATAGCGGACCCCGATCGAGGTGGAGAACAAGTCATTGACTGGCAGGCCTTCCTCAGATCTTGTTCTGCGCGCAAGCTGTGCACTGCCAAGCTGCCACGTTCCACGTTCTGCTGGCTGCTGGTGCTGCTGCTAATCAGCCGAAAGTTTGCGAACTTTAACTCTATCTCCCGCCCGTCGGTACGACCGCACAGAGCTTTTTGTGGCCTGGATGATCGACATCACCGCCGGCAGACTGCTTGGCCTGGGTACTGCTACCAGAATGAGGCAGAGGCCCGCTGCTGGACTTCTGGCCGCCCGGCGATCGGAATCCCTTCAGGTCATGTCATTAGCGCACAAGGCTGACATATCATCAGCCCGACTGCGTTCAGCGCGGGGTGGCTTTTTTCATTTGATTTCATGAGTGATCGCTGCGTGGGCGGCCCAGCTACAAAATGGTCCAAACAAGATCAGGACGAATAATGTTTCCGTCCGACCTGCACTGGGTGGTGGGATTGAAAGTTCGAACGGTGCAGATTTACTTTGAGGCGCCCAGGGCCGTCTCGGGACTCTTGGGCTGAACTGATCCGAGCTGCGAAATCCAGAGAACAATGGACGATTTTCTAGACGCAAAGCATAAGCGAGTGCTCGCACTCTGACCCACAGTTCGCTGTGCCTCCAACTTGCATGCCTGCACATCTCGTCATCGACGGGACGAGGACGAGACGTTACCTGACCACAGGGAAGAGCCTGGCATCCCATCACGTCACTGCTGGGCTCGCTGAGCACTGCTCTTCTCTGTGTAGGGAAGTACCTCGCTGCGTGGCCAAGTATGGAACGCGACCTTGCTGTGTAGGGGAGAGTCTCAGGCAGTGCGGCTCTGTGCGGATCCGAACTAGCGTCCCCTGTTTCGGGGCCCTCCGCTAGCAATTGGCCGGCCGACCTGTCAGACCCAACTTTATCCTCCAAATGGGCCCAAAGCGTTGGAGGCGCACTCTTTCAGTCTCCTAAAACGGCCTCTGCCTCAGCCTCCCAGTGCTGGTCTCGGCGAAACCGCTATCTGTCTGATCGTCTGTCGCATGAAGCGTGGCACCTAAAAAGGGCTTAGCAATGATCCCATCAATCATGGGACGACTGATCTTTCAACTTTAGATCTGCGTCTGATGAACTCCTCAGTGGCGTCGAGCCACTACCGCAGCCTGGGACGGGAGCCAGGACGAGACGAGCCTCAACCGCTCTCCCTCTCCAACTCCCCGCACCACAGCAGCCGACGTGCACTAGCGAGACGCCCTGGTGAGACAGCCAGATTGAAAGGGGATTCAACGTCTGCAGTGCAGCACCTTGGGCGTGATTTATCGTGGTGGCTCTGGTTCCGATGCGTCTTGAGGCGTCTCGTCCCGACGCCGGTTGCGACACCAGAGCGACACCAGGCCTGCCCAGCAAGCAGGCAAAGGAGAACATGTGCGCAGTCAACCATGGGCCCCAGTTCGACTTGGAGGTCAAACGCAGCAGACAATACGTACAGTACATCGCTCGGGACATCAAAATCGTCGGCATTCGTGGACAGCAGGCCGCAGTGACCACCATCTGCCCACGTCTTAACAGTAATAATAGTGACAGTGACAGTGACCAGAACGAGCTGCCGACATGGCCTGGCGAGGTCCAGCCCCATGAGCTGGCAAAATTGGGCCCGAAAAGGCAAGGAGTATTGGCAAAGCATCACGGTGTGGCTGCATGCATGCGGCGTCCCTTACCCTTCCAGGAACGTGCTCCATGGTCTGCATTGTGCCTCGACTGCTGTCGCTCGGCGAACAACCGCCCACGTGAAGCACGAGAGTGACTTGGAACGACCCCTCGAGTAACGGGGTGGCCAGGGTTGCCAGGGCGGGACCCCTGAACCCAGCTTGCAGCCTCGCAGCAGGGGCTGGTCCTGACCCCTGGTCGTACAGGGGCCTGATTGGACTGTTCCCCATCTCTACGCGCCGTGCTACACTGCACGCTATCTGATGTTCTGCCAATCACCTCAGACGAAGGCCTTTGCCGCTCTGCTTGCACATCAGATTTCCCACCGCAATAACCGTCTTCTCCCCTCTCCGTCCCCAATGGTTCCGAGGTGTACGTTGCCGCCGAGGCCGATGCCGTCTCTTGGAGAACCAGCTGCCTTGCTGATTGGGCCTCTTGCATACAAATCGCATGGTTCTCGCCTGTGGGGCTGGGCAGGCAACACGATCACGGCCTCCTCCAGCCCCTCTTCGTCGTCAAGCGTCGTCAAGCATCGCCTCACCGTCTGCTCGGCAGACTCGCGAGGTACTTGCCGCCGGGAGGTCAGGTGGCAGAGATCCTCCAGGCTCACCAGTAGTGTAGCCGCTGCGTGCTCATCGAAATTCTCCAGTATGGGTCCCCAAAGTGGCGGTCTCTGGAACGGTCTCCGATACAAGCTCTTTGAAGCGGCCGTGGCCGTGGCTTGATCGTTCGTGAGACTCGGACGAGTCAAACTACGTCTCGTTTGGCGCGGGGATTCTCACTACGAGGAATAAAGCCCTTGTACCTTCTGCCCATTGGAAAAGAATTCATGTACGTGTGTGGTGCAGTATATCCCTGCGAGTGGACTCCCCTTCCGTGTCCCTCCCCTGCACGCTTCCCTGGCCCCTGGCACGTAGCCGTGGTACTTGCATGCATAGGCCTCCTCACACGTCTTGACCCGCACTTTCTCATGTCACTCTTAAACTTGCATGTCCCGCACCCGAGAAGATCAAGCGAGCTCTCTTACATGCCAAAAAGGTCGACCCTGCCTCAAACATCTAGCTTCCCCTGCTTCAGACCTCCGTCTTGTCTGATCTCCAACCCCATATCAATGCAAAGGAGCCTCAAGCCCTGCCCCGTACCGGCGAAAGCGCACAGTTGACCTCATCTCGACTGACCTACCTTGGCTTCGCCGCGAGCATCAAACAACGCCATCCCATCACCACTGAGGGCGTTCACTCCACTCCCCGGCCCCAAGGCGTGGACCAACCCCCCTGATGATACCGTTCAAAAGCCATCGTCTCCACCTCCCAGGTCTGTGCCGATCAATCTTAATGTTGCTCGGATGCCAGCCGTCATCATAGACCGGATCTCAAGAACCTGGACCTCCGACGAAGACGTGCCAGCATCAAGCCAGAAACATTCGATACCCTCCCCAGTCAGTTCCTCAAGACAACTGATACACACCCTTCGGGCCGGGCTTGTGCCCACAGGGCAGACACCAGTGGCATACCAAGACCAGGCAATATAGTCTTGCTTGGCCCCGGTGGCCGCTCATCGTCTCACAATCCTCACACCTGTTCCTTCCTTCCCTTTCGATAGTGTGGCAACAGTTTGTCGATAGCCTTCTTTCATATCGACAACCTGCACATTATCTCCACAGAGCGAGTCCGGTCACTCGTCTCTCCTTACTATTCACTTGTAATAATATCGACAGTCGACGCTGGTGCCGTGGAGGACTTTGTTGAGCGGGTCCAATTTCTCTCGTTCTAATTCGAATTTGGAGCGCATCCGATCTCAACTGGGACATATACGACAACCACCGATCAGTATCACGAGGCAGAGCAGTCTTTGACGGGCTAGGAAGAAAGAGCTCGGGAGCATAGGCAATATTCCTGGGGAAGTTGCAACGTTTACGAATCCACGATGGGAAGGCTTATTAAGAACCACTGGGCGAGGCTCATCATCCTCACTGCCGGAGCTTGTGAGTTCAACCACCCGGCTCGACGCGACAAACTACTTGGTCTACAGTACTCTTGCTAACATCCACCTCAGATCAAATCGCCGCGGCAATCGAGGCATTTTTCTGGCCCAAGATCTTCTGGGACTTCGCCACCAAGACCCTGGATGCGGCTGTGAAGCCCTTCCCGACGCTACAGATTATCAATTTAGTGATGGGGATATGGGTGATGGCATGGGAATGGCCACTTTCGTTCATCGCCGGCACGGCGATCCACCGAAGCCTGGAGGCTCGCCTAGCCTTCCTGCCTCTAGCAGCACTCGCCGCCGTCTTGACATACCAAGGAACAAATGCCGCCCTGTACTATCTGGTCGCTATGGTCGTTGAATTCTGGGCATTTTCTGAGGGCGAGGTACGTTTGGATCTCAAGACAGTTTCACAGAAGAACACAAAAGCTGACAAAATTACACAGGTCATCTGTGCTAAGCCATGGACACTTCCAAAACGAGGTGGTGGAGGTCAATCGGCATAGACGATTTACAAATCCGAGTCCGTCCGACACGATACAGCCAGCTGCTCGATCACCGGCACACCCGTCATTACGAGACAGATTGGGGTCAGCCACTCCATTGGGGGACCCGATGCTGAGATATTGCTCAGCAGAGGACTTTGTTATCGAAACCTACCGCGATGGCGGCACAGGAGCTTTGGACAAGCTGGGACGACTTTATGGCGCAGAGGAATGAGGACGGGCAGGAGTCATGCCAGGAAATACCCATTTTTCATCACGACATCAATCATTACGACGGGGATGTTCACGACCAACAGAGGGGGTTTATTATTTTTATTATTAGCATGATCTGAGCCCACCTTGACTGGTAAAGCAGGTGAGGCTCACGTCAAATTCAACATGGAATTTAGCGTTCATCTCACGACCGTCCACAGTATTGACTCTAGTGAGCCGCTGGGCAATTAGACGAAATAGGGTAACCAGAGAGCGACTAGCTGGCGTACCAGGGTTTTGCCATCTCAACACTTGGGACGGAGCGGGTCGAGACGAGCTATTGAAGCCAAGGGTTCGAGAAGGGGGCGGTCGGGCGAGGGTTCGCGGCAGGGCACAAGAGGCGTAGACGCTGCAGTGCTGCAGTGGCAGAGCGGATTGCGCCCCCCCCCCTCCCCTTTTGCCAACGCGTACCCACGGTTCCTCCCGTTTCAGAACCTGTGTCTTTGACACGGGCAGGCTAGGCAGCGGCAAGGTCTAAGGCGTTGCCGCCGCCGACGCCCTGGTGGGTGAGTGAGGAGACTGGGAGAGAGAGGCTTGTACCAGGCTCCCGCATGCGAAACTGGTACGAAACGGGTGCCCTGGCGCTAAAAAGGCAGGCTGACATAACCCATCGTCCGACATCCTTACCCTTTTTTTACCTTGCCTTGCCTTTGCCCCCTTGCACTGCCTGGCTCGCCTGCCGCCTGACTGCCGGCCCTCCTACCCTTAATTTGTAAAATGTGTCTGTAGAGTCTACAGGTCTCAAGGATCCCAAAAGTATGCCTGTCACACGGTTTGTGATTGGTTTGTTTGTGGCAAAGTCTTTCTGACCAGGAATTCTTACTGGAAGAACATGTAGAAGAACAGTGGGTTTCTCCAGAAATATTGAAGATCTGTATTCTTTCCACCAAAGTTCTGTGGTGAGTTACCTCCTCCAAAAAAGGTAAGGCCAAAATGCATCTACAGGCATACTTTTGGGATCCTTGTGAGCTGTATGTGCGCACAGGTCATGAGTTCGTATGTTGTTGAATTTTTTTTTTTTGAGCCTCATGCCCCATGCGGGACGGGTGTGAATGTCTGTGCAGTCGGATACTTATTCATGCTATCGGGATGGCCACGGGTATTATATGGGTCCCCCGTCCAGGGTGATTTGACAAATGCTTGGTTGTTGGCTGGCTGGCTGTGCCTCTCTCTCTCTTCCCCGTCTGCACTCACTCTATCGATACGCCTGCACATTTGCCCAGTCCCGCCCAGACTTCTTACGGGTTTCGCCCGTGGGCGTGGCAATTACTCGCTTGGACCTTGACAGAAGTCTTGTCTGCTCAATTGATTCAAAGAGAAGAATGATGACCCCCTTGGCAAAATTAGTCATCTAATTGTGCTTTCTGTGCATGACAACTCACTCAAATGGGCGGACACATCCACGGAGCTGGCCGTTGTCTTGGCCCCGGACAATGTCGAGCAGCTGGTGCTCGGTGGCGGGACGCTTGGCATTAGACAACGTCGGCTTACCACTGGGTAGCACTTGATGTTTTTAGTGAGTTGCTCTCAAAGCCTGACTACCACTCTATCACATAATCGAGCCAAGCATCGTTCACGTATATGCTGCATATGAGCGGGTCCAGGCTTAATGGGTCGGGGCTCACGGGCAGCTCATGCCGAGGTGAGCCGGTAGCAATAAATCCGTGTCCGAAAGTGAGCTGGTGCCCTGGTGCATCATGACGTGGTTATGGCCCAACGCGGGCGGGGTTTGAGAGGGAAGTTGCTCGAGATTGTGCCGACAATTGTTCAGGCACGCAGCTTCAGGCAGGTGAGGCTATACTCAAGTAGCGGAACACAGACGCGAGTCGTGCACATAAGGGATCGACAGGGCAACCAACTACTTCAGCATGTCGTGTGTCTGGAAGCTTAAAAGGTTCTAAACAGTCGACTGCAGGACAGTCCGGGGTGTACAGGCACGTGCAATAGGAAGTCAATTATTTGGGGGCTGCCTAACGAGGCAGGACACTTTTGATTATTGTGACTACCAAAACGCCAATATCATGGTCCATCTTAAACCTCCAAATGCTAAACCAGCAGTGTTCGTGACGTCAATGGGTATCTTTCAAGCCTCGACGTGAGAGGCTCAGTGAGCAACCATGGGGCCCTTGGAGTCGTTCTTGGGTCCCTGTCGCTCGCCCATCTTTTTGAAGGGGGAATCTGGTCAGCTCAATGCTGCTTTCGGTGGGGTTGGGGGAGCACGGCGGGGTGACTGCCGGTCAAGGGAGGGATAGAGATGTCGGTGGTAGGTGGCTTACCGATGACTCCTGCACAGAACCCTTCTCCAGGATGGCCTTGATGACCTCATCCTCGTTACTGGTGCCGAACTCGTTCTCCAGCTGGCTCTTGGGGGCGCTGTCATATGCTCCTTGTGCGCCTTGGCTGTTTGCAGAGAAAGAGGCGTTCGTTAGTGAAGGTTTCGTGGGATATCGACAGGGTAGTCCCAGGACGATCGGAGGCGACTTACTTGTGCGTGACAAAGATCTTGAAGGCAGAGACGAAGTGAGCCAGGGGAACAGACTTGTCGTCCTGCCACTTCTTGTAGGTCTCGAGGTCGTCGACGAAGACGAGGAAGTCGTCGTCCTGACCCTTGAAGTGGACCTTGACCTGAGTTGCGTTGCCCTTCATCTTGACTGCTTTTGTGGTTGTGGTTGGTGTGTTGGTGATGAGAGAAGGAGTATGGTCAGATTTCCGATGATTTCAGTCGTCAATTCGTTGTTTACCGAGTCGTAGTTGTGATGCTTGGAAGGTGAATGGAAAACTAGAAGGCAAGGTGGTTGTTTGGCTCATTATATGGAGGGGAGCTCGTGACCACTACGTCATACAGCGAGCTTGCTATAGAGGGGCAGCGTCAGCTCCAGAGCTTCCAGCTTCCACTTCCACTTCCACTTCCAAGCTTGGTGGGGCATCCCGCATGCCCGCCATGGAGAGGCATGGAAGAGGTACCTGCATTCCCGCACCTCTACGTCACTTGGTTGATGATGCGGGAGACAGGGGTAGCTTCGCATCAATTGCTGCTCTACTTTCAAGACTTGCAACCTATACAAGCAAGCCAATACTCATCTCATGTTCTAGAGTATTGAGTCACTCCAGTCCTGCCACGCAGCAGTGGAACCCGCCGCATCGACTGCAGCAGCTACATCACCCTTGGAGCTGTTGAGCCCGATCTCAAATCCATCGTAGCCGCAGCTTGCCGGTGCCCCGTCTTGGCTCTGGTCCTTGCCAGGCACCACCTGCCAGTACAGCTGCAGATTCGTGTGAATAATTAGGTGATATGCCTCGGTTTACAATGAAGAAAACGGGAAGGGGGTACTCACCCAAGGCACACCGGCATTATTGAAGACGTCAACCTGTTCATTAAACCCATCTTCGGAGCTTGCCGCAACGCCCCACTCTTCGATCATGACCTTGTGGCCGGTGCCCGCAGCCTCGGTCCTCTCCAGGATGGAGGCATCCCCCGTGATGAAGTACGCCCAATCAGTCGCCTTGCTCATGTAGCCGTGCACACTCACAATGTCGAACGCCTCGCATCGCAGCGCCTTGTCTAGGTCGTTGAACTGGTGGTCACAGCAGTATTGGCTCCCGCCGATCCCACCCGTCGCGACCTGGACCTTGGAGTCCTCGCCGATGAGGCCCTCGAGCACGCCCGCCCGCCCGCACAGCCAGTCGTCCGGGTCGTTGTCCTCCAGCAGCTGGACCGCGTCGATCATGGGCTCGTTCTGCACGTCGAAAGCCAGGATGACCTCGTCCAGTTGGCCCCACTTCTTGCCGAAGGTGGCGCTCTCGTAGTTGAGGATGGTCGACAGCCGGGCGTCGTAGTCGGCGACTCCGTCGGCCGACGTGTAGAAATTGGTCTGGTTGCCATATTTGCGGCAGTAGGCGTCGCACCCATTGGCGCCGTTGATCTGGCCGGCGTCGTGCGGCGAGATGATGGCCTTGATCCCGTTGGCATGGAGTCTGCTCAGCGTGGCATCCAGTTGGTCTAGGACGGTCGTGTCGTAGACCCCTACGGTCTCCTCCAAATCAGGCACCGCTGCAACCTCAGGGCTGCCTTTGATACAGCCACCTGGAAGCCCAGTCACTGAGGAAGATAAAAGGTTAGCTGGTCAGCTAGACTGACGAATAAGTGCAGGAGACGGTCCAATTGGCTGCAAGTGCGTAAGATTGTGCGAGCGGACATGCCGTGTTGTCAGGGGAGAGTGTGGGATCACAATAGGAAGTTGGGATGAAGAGCTCACCCCAGAGGCGGAGAACCTTGACTCCCCACCCAGCGAGCACCTCGATATATGCCGACTGGGTCTCCGCATCTAGTCCGTGTAGGAAATACAGGTTGCTGCCAGCCCAAGAAGGCGAGCCGCTTCTGGCAGGTTTTGGCTGGGGCTGAGATATCGATGTAACAGCAAGGGTTGCAATGAGAATTGCGACGATACGTTGCACAAACATGATTGCGGCTGAGTGTGAGAAAGAATTGTGTTCAGAGACCTTGGAAGACGACGTTGTACGATGCCAGGACTCGATGGAAATCTTGTTCCCACAGCCTTGGACAGAGCAGACTCTTTAGAGGACATCAGCTGCTGATCTTTTCAAGACATTTCCATTTTTGGTTGGTAGTAGCTGAAGAGTGTGGCTGTAAGGATGCCGCCATGTGGCTGCCGGTGTGAGTTCAATAGTTATTCATTGTCCCCTGGAGATCTACAAATGCGCGAACTAGCACCCAGGTAGGTAAACTGCAAGGCCAATCAAGTCTCAAATACTCACAGCTTTTGCCCGGGCTGACCGAGACATAGGAATTTGTCTCTACCGCGACAGCCTTGTCAACTAATGTAGCAAGACTCTATGCACCCACAAAAGATGGTGTGGGGCTAAAAAGGGAGATTCGCTGTGCAACGCTCGGTTGCAAATATGCCCGGGCGGCGTCGTAAACAAAGCTGTTGTCAGCGCCGTTTATAGTAAATGAGGTGCAATGCAGGAAGGATCATAGCCCAATCTGGTTCTGCAAGTTGACTGCCGACTGTAGACGTACACAGCATATTTACCCCGTAGGGCTGCGCGAGCATAATCCCGAGGCTGACCGCAGCACGCAATTCTTCATATGGTGAAAAGTACATAGAGTACTCAACTGCTCTCAAGTTCATCATATCAGGATACTTGAGCCAAGCCAATATTAGCTGCTTCCTATCACCTGAGTGACCCATTGAAGTACCAGCTTCAGATACGGTACGAAAGACGATGAATTCGCCCCAACCCCATTCAAAGGTTCAGACCTCACAATTGGCCACGTTCGCCATTACTTTCCTCCTCCTTACGACTCGCTGCCTCGCGGACGGTGAAACAAAGAATTACATCAACACGGTCCCCGGCTACAGCCAGCTCGCAACATGCGCCGAACACCCCCTAAGCACCGTCGTGCGCGGCATGTCCCAAGGTTGCGGCGAGAACGCCGATTCAATTACCTCGTACACCTGCTTCTGCACCCTCAGCTCGAGCTACATGAGCTCGGTGATATCCAAGGGCGTCTCCTCCCAGTGTCGTAACAGCTCAGCGATACAGCAGGTATCGAGCGCCATCGCCGTATTTGACGCCTACTGTGACTTGGGCGTTGAGGCCGGCCTGACGGTAGCTCCACTACCAAGTGAGTTTCCCCCTTGAATTGTCTTTCTCACACATGCGTATCTGTCCCTCCGCAAGAGCTAATACTGGGCCGCGTCCAGGTAGCACGACATCAACAGCGACCCCAACCGCAAGCTCGGCGATACCCTCACAGACGGGAGCCGCGAATGCCACCGTGGCTAGGTCGTCTGACAACACTCGCACAACTGCTATAGCTGCTGGCGTGGCTGTCCCGGTTGGGACAATAGCGCTCGCGGTTGCGGCTTATTTTGTCTACCGAGCGAGGAGGACCAAGCGAAGCAGTGGAGCTATTGACGAAGGCGACGATGCCAACGAGCAAAAGGAGACTGCAGAAGGCACTGTCTCCGGTCACACAGCACAGGAAGTCCGTGAGGACTTGTATCATGAGGCCTCATCGGATCAAATTCCACGGCAAGAGATAGCAGGAACAGCATATCAGGTACTACCGCACGAGATGGCAACAAATCCGACATATGGGATGGAGATATTGGAGAAGGATGGCAGACCGGTAGTCGAATTGGACGCCCCAGGAACCACCGCCAACGTTAGAAGCTAAATTGGCCTAGTTCAAGGCAAGTTGTGCCCCATCTCAAAGGTCAAGTCGGGAAGATATAAGTATCAACCCAACTGGCCAAGTCCCACTGCATTGGCGGGGTGCACTATTTCAACGTACCTGGAAGCTATAGTAATAGTCCACTTTTGCCAAGGATGAATAATAACTCAATCTTACAAGTTAGCTTCCACATACTCATGTGAATATACTGTATAGAGCATATGATGGTTCTCAATTTTTCTTAGCCTAAATAAACTTCCTAAAGACTCGTATAGGTGTACTCACGGCTGGCGGGCCTGAATTTCCAACTCTGCTTCCACAACGCCGGTCACGAGATTCATAAAGATAAAAAAAAGGCCACCGCCAGGAAATGCGCATTACTCATCGGCTTGGCGAGACAGTATCCTGTCAACCCGGGAGATGCAGGACAGCATTGGCGTTTCTACCTGTCTAGCTCATCTCCGGTGGAGCTGATTTGTGTGTGACGAATCTTGCTTTCATTGCAACTCGCTCCCATTTGTCTGAGAGAAGCAAGCAATTTAGCAAAAGGTAGGCGAGGCTGCAGTAATAAGATGCCTACTATCAACACCCAGGGAAGACTAAATCAAATCATCCATCAGGCAACCTACTTTCTATTTTCTCTGAAAGCTGCACATTCAGTCTCGCGCTCCAACGCCGCTTCGCGGGGGGCGGCCTCCCCAATACCAATAAGCACACTTCAGCGAAATGCTGGACAGCGAATGGGCAAAATCACAGAACAGAACTATGCGAAATATGAAAATAGGTAGTCTCTCGAGCAAGACGTGTACTGTGATTTCGGCAAACCTGGCTATTGACACGTCCATAGCCAGGTTTGATCTTGAGTGCTTTCCGAGTGGCCTGCCGGGACAGGTCTGCTGTCCTGGCAGAGATACGTATATACAAAAAAGAGGGACCAGTCAAGTCGTGGTATTAATGCCTTCCCTTTACCTTTACCATTCCCTTCCTTTACCCTTTCCCAGACTCTCCTAGACTCCACCAAAAAAAGGAAATGGGTATATGCAGTGCCATGCGTGATGTTCAAAGGAGAGCCATAACCAAAACCCTCCCGTCCTCAATGCAAAATGCGAAATTCTCACCGCTACTATAATTCTCAATTCCTGGCCGCCCGGCATGCTGGACTTCCTCCAGACTATCGGAAGAAGCCTCGGATCCCCTGAGACACGGTACCCCGGCGCAGCATGTCCACCTTGGACCACCTTGCAGACGAGGGCTGCTTCCGCGGAGACGGCGTCGACCCTCTCGAGGACGAAGGAGGCTCAGGGTACTCGTACGCTCTTCTCTTCTTAATATTGTTGCCGAAGCCGTCATTGTCAAACGCTGAACAGACCGATCTCCGCGACAGGATAGACGCTTGACGTTTCAGCCTTGGGCTGTTGGTGGATTTGGCGCGTAGGGCAGCGGGGGCCGACGGCGTCTTAGCCAGCGCGAGCTCCCTAAGTTGCCACGCACTCGGGCTCTTGGCGATGCGCATTCGGCGTCGTGGGCTTGTCTTGCTCTCGACACTTGTGGCGGTGCTGGGAGGCTCATAGTGAGCGCGAACCGTCGAAGGTGTCGTCCTGTCCGACTCGTCGTCGATGACAGACAATTGTGGGATATGGCTCTCTTCCTCTCCGATTGGAATTCGAATCGCCGGCGCTTCGTCTTTCGTGCTAATGGCTGGAGCAACTATCTCCTCTCCTATAGAACCATCATCGCTGTTTCTGGTGATGCTTGCGAAACTGGCCGAGCGCTTGGTAAGACTACTTGCGATGCTCGTGACACTCAGCTTGCGCATCATAGACTGTGCCGAGCTGCGGATAATATGTTCATTGCGGGCCCGGGTGGTCATCCCAGGAAAGGGGAGGACCTCTCGAGACCACACATCCGAGAGCAGGGCCTCCAGCCTGGCCCTGTCTCCTCGAGATGGTGCCAGCACCGGTATTCGACCCTTAGTAGCAAGGAGAGATTGTGACCGGCTGATGGTCGTGTTGGACGAAGACGTAGCTTCTTTCTCAACGCTTGTATTTCTGACAACGACATGGCAAAGCGGCGTTTTCGGACCGACCGTCGTCGCTCTTTGGATGGACAGCCTGCGCGCAACGGTGCCTGTAACTACTTTAGCAACGCTTGGTACGGGGGAATCAGAACGTAAGTATCTTACCTTGTTTCCCAAAAACGGTACTAAGGCTTTTCATATTCAAGAACTGCGAGCCGTAGAGTTCAGGGCCAGCTAGACCCTGTGGCTCCGACACCGAGCTAACTTCGATGCGGCAGCGCCATTCGTCCTCCTCTTTCGGATTACAAGCAGTCAACATTATCTCATACAACTGGCAGTCGCACTCGAAGACGATCTTCCACGAGAAGGGTGCAGTGTGACATTGCAGACCTGAGCTTTTGTATGAGTCATCTGCGATTATTGGGGGATCGAGTAATATTGGGAGCTGACTTACCTCGTCCGTTGTCCGCCGGCTCGATTTTGATGTTGCTTGTTGGTATGCAAGCCTGCAATGTGTAGATCTGATCGACTCGGCTTGCCGAGGCGAGACAGAGCCAGTTCTTGTACAGCATGGCGACCATATACTGCCCATGAATCCCATCCCTCGTCTGCCAACAGGCATGCAGCGTACCGCAAAGTTCTATATGACCAAAAGAGCGGATGCGGTTTTTGGATGCAGCGTCGAGTTCCTACGCACTGTTAGACACTTTCAAGACCGGTAGCCTCCAAGGGGGGCGTACAGAATCTGGGAAGACAAGACGATCCTGCAAAAGCCACGTCTTCTCAAGAACAGCTTTCACTCGCGCGTCGTCAGTGGCTCGATTGACCTGGGATGTTGCTTCTCTGAGCCGGATGAGAGCATTCTCAATCTCCATATGGGCGTATGGAGAGTCCACGACGGGCGTGTATTTAAGCAGCTCTGAGAACAGGAGAGGATATTTGCAGACTCGTTGCATTGGCTGAGACACGTCAGAGATCGGGTTTGATGATTCGGTGCAGACAAACTTACCTTGACTAGAAGATCTCCAATGGTCAAGGATTTCTTCGATTGGACGCTATGTTTGCTGGTTGGGTCGAGTGAGGATGCCAGCGTCTCCAGCCCCTTCTGGTACAGCTCCCATTGAGGCATAGTGCGATGAGCAGACGCAATATCTTTCATCATCATCTCGTATTTCGCGCCGTATTCTTCGTATACGAAGAGTCGATTCATCTGTCATATCGTTAGAGGATGATGTCGTGGAGGAAGTGCAGGATATTCGAACCTTTTTCGTGAAGACCTGGGCGACATCTGCAACAACACTGGGCTCGGCGACCATCCCTGGGACAGTCTCTAACCACGACATGTTTGCGTTGTCTTCGGGTACGGCATCCAAGCTCCGGATCCGATTGTGACCATGGACGTGATTTTTGGACCGGGGACGAAGGCTTAGCTGCGTATACTGTGAATGAGGTACAACTCGATGCAGCTCTCCCAGAAGCTCTTCGTGAAGCTCAATGATGTCAGCCAGGTTCCGGTTTATTGAGGACCGCAAACCGGAAGGCATGGTGGGCAGCGAGACAAGGATCGTGACGTAGACATTCATGAGGAAGCGCACGTCGCCAATATAACCCTCTTCTGTGCTGATGAGCTCTTCCAAGATCCGGCGTCTCTGCAGCGACCGCTCTACTGTTGCCTTGTCTAGAACCTGTGGCTTGTCTAACCCTGCGCTGTCCTCCGAACATCTGTTACTAGACATCGATGCCCTGCTACTGAGGTCGGTGTGCGTTTTCGATCGGGAGGACCGCATGCTATTCCGTCTTGACCGAGCAAAAATACTGCCGCTTGCAAGGCTGGCGCTGGCCGTCTTGACGGTCTCGACAAAGCCGAACGAAGAACCGGAAGACGACTGGCGGTGATGGCCCGAGCCGTTGAGCTTGTGTGGCAGGCCGTTCGCAGAAAATGGCCTGGGCGTGGGATCGTCCTCGATGACCGGGGCCGGCCGGCCAAGCCCACGCCGCCGCAAAGTTCTCATCCACCTGTGGAACGGTGTGGGTGACTGCTCCAAGCAGCATTGTTTGTAGACGCCTGGTGATGTCGGGTCGTCTGAGGTGGGAAGACTGAGAGCGTGGGGCTCATCCAACGTGAACCTAACCAACGCCGGATCTACCATGTCCCTTTCAGCCCAGTCGCTGTTGTCCTCAGTCTGGATCGGATCGACATTTGGTGAACTCAGATCGTCTTCGGTGTGCGGTATTGACTCTTCTGTGGTATTCGAGGCAGGTCTCATGTCGGCAAAAGACTCGTTTAGGGCTGCTCCGTCTTCAGGGCCCCGGGTGATGCGTATCGAGCTAGAGGGAGAGCCGCCCTCGGGGGGCTCGGACGAGGAGGAAGCCATAAATTTCTTCAAGACCAAGAAACTTGAAACCAAAAATTTTGCCCCTCAGTCACCGAAAGAGAGAGAGGAGCTCAAGACTAGTCGCAAAAAGGCGTCCAAAATGGGAGCTATCAAAACATGATGACAGGTGTGGAATAATGAAGGAGGGCAGGCAGAACAAGAGAAAAACGTCGAGATATCAGCCACGAGAGAAGGTCAACTTCCCCAGACCTGTAAAATGACAACACAAGAGAAAAACGGAAGGAGATGATGGAAAGAGAGAAAGAGAAAGAGAGAGATAGAGAAGCCAAGGAAGGCGCGCAGACAAGAGTAACGCAAACAGCTACTTGTTGTTGTGCAAGGACGCGGTCTATGGACGAGCGTGGCCTGGTCTGATCTCTAAGTGGAAGGCGGGCCTCTCACTCTCCTCTCCATAGAGACAGCGAGACAAGGGCGTCTGGTTGCCCGGGGAAATAACTCTCGGTTGTGTGCTGCTCTCCCGCAAAGGGTATGTCATTCTGGAGACGGGTAATGAAACGAGACGCTCCCGCCCTTGACAGAGTGGTACAGCACATACAAGTCGTTTGTGTCAGACCTGGAGATTGAGAGGCGCGGGAGCTGCGCGGCGACCTGCCCCGTTGACTTAGTCTCTCTCTGCCCTTCATATTAGACATGGTCAATGTGAGATTGGCGATAGGTAGGATGACGTCTCGCTCCCAGCATGCCCTTACTACCCGTAGGCAGCGTTGGGCGGCGGCGTGCTGAGCATCAGGAGGACATGACGTTGCAGGAGCCCGATTGTCATGAGAAATTGCCGTCTGAGTTGAAAGTGCCTGAAGATCCAAATCTGCACCCCTGCTGCCCTACTTTGGCGGAGAATCCCTACCTACGTACAGCTAGGCGTCTCCAGCTTGCCGCGCCCCATCCAGTCCCATCCTGTCAGTTCTACTGGGTGGAATTCGCCGGGCCCCTGTCGAAACAAAGTTTGGGGTTTGGTTTACCTGGTAATTAGGCGAGCTGCCCCTCCATGGCATTCAGCCTCACAACCTTAGCTCCCTAGCTGTCTTCGACCACCCTTCTGCCGCACACTCACAGCACCTCTGACCTGCAACGCGTCATGGCGGTTGACTGATTGTCTGTCTGCCCCACCAGCTCATAAAGGGAGGAGGAAATGGTAGAAGGACATCACCGCCTGGCACACCGATGGGCCTCCCGCTGAGAATGAACAACCTCCACGCACCCACCGTCCCCTCGGGGCCGACCACGGCCAGGGCCGCAAACGGCAACTCGGCGCACCTCTCCTTCGCCGAGCTCCAGCGCTCCAAGGACAACGTCGAGGCCGAGCTCAGGGCCCTGAGCAGCGTGCTCGACTCGCACGGCGTCGACATGCACACGAGCCTCCTCACCCCGGACGGCTTCCCCCGCGCCGACATCGACGTCGCCCAGATCCGCACCGCCCGCGCCCGCATCATCCACCTGCGCAACGACTACAAGGACCTGATGGCCAGGATCGAGAAGCACATCCACGAGCACTTTGCCAGCCTCGCCGAGGGCGCCGCCGACGCGGAGGTCGCACCCGCCTCGTCATCCGCCGACGCCGCCTCCCGGGACGAGCCTGCCCTGCGTGACTACGTCCCAGAGCGGCTGGGCGACCCCTTCGCAAAGATCAACACGGTGGCGCCGGGGAGCCCCGCCGCCTCGGCCGGGCTGCAGCCGGGCGACCTGATCCGGAACTTTGGCTACGTCGACGCCGCCAACCACGACCAGCTCAAGAAGGTCGCCGAATGCGTACAGGCCAGCGCGGGCCAGAGCGTCATCGTCAAGATCTCGAGGCCCGCCGCGGCGCCGTCACAGCGGGAGCTACAGTTGACGCTGGTACCGAGGCAGGGCTGGGGAGGGCGAGGACTGCTAGGATGCCACATATTACCTCTATGAGAGATGCTGCCGCCTATCATGGGCCGCATCTATTCGCACATCCTGGCATGATCTGGATCCAGGTGTTGGGAAACGTCTAATACCGAGTACACGGCGGCAAGTCGTGTGGAGGGGCGTGACAGCAATTGTCAATGACTTTGCTGTGAAGTCAGAACATCCTGGCAGGATCGGAGACCAGTCGGAATCCAATTCAGCAAGTTTGGGGTGGTCTCAAGGGCTCTTCGATACCAGAGAAGAAAATGACTGCCTTCAATTGCTTGTGGTGCACCTGTGTGGGAACCTATACTGTCATTATTTTGGCAAGATTGCAAGAAGCTGTAATTTTGACCAGAGGGCGGTGGGCAGGCGCCCTGGCACACTATTCACGGATGGGCATGGAACGTATCATACGACGTCTGGGCCTGATATCGATTACTATTCCACTGCCGCAGCATCTTGGCATGGAAGACACTTATTCCACGCGGAACAAGTCACCAACGTGCCTGGTATTCTGGGCCCATCGAATTTCATCCTGAGCCCACAAGCAATGCTTAACTGTGACTTGGCTGAGCCGCTACCGTGTTGACATTCTTCGTGTATCCCCACCACGTATGCCAGGGCCCCTGGGCATCCCATGACTGGATCAAGCATGAGGGGCGCATGCAGAGCGCTCCATGGGCTGACATCATTGCAAAACCTTGCAATAATCTTTACAATACGACGCTGGCCACAGCCACGTCTACGTGCTCTCAACTTGTGCATCGCCGTTTGCTTGCGATGGCAACATAGAAGCTGCTCTACCAAGGCCATGCAGACTGGGCCAGTAAGAACCAAATCAAACACTCCGCGCCCTGAGAGAGGACAAGTTGGACTTGGGTCATCGCTATTGAGACTTTTTCGGTGATATTCTACCTAAGTTGCGCCTGAGTGCAGAGCATGGCGCGTAATTCTACTCGGAACGCGGAGGGCCGATGCTGCATCAAACCAAGACCGGACGACGTGCCTCCTCAGCCATTAATGCATCGCGCCTCGCATTTTCGCATCCTGTATCCCATCGTGAGCTCATCAACGTGGCCTAATCCTGCCATGGCCTGCCCTGTCTGTATATGTCGCTGTCCCTTAAGCAAGATGCTGATCACGTCGAATGAAAGAGCCCGTGAAATCTATCCACCGCAGAGTGTCTCCTGAAAGGGTTGGTGCAAGGGTAAAGCAACCCGTTTACAGGTCGTCATCCTCGTCCTCGCCGGGCAGAGGCATAGCCGAGGCCTCCTCCATCTCCTTGGCGTACTGGGCAAGGAGCGTCTCGTCGACCTGAGCAGTTGGGGGTGCAAGAGCGGGGGCAGCAACGAACTCCTGTATTGGTTTGTCAGCAAGGCTATGTATGTGTCTGAAGGGGACTCTCGGGTGTCACGTACGAGACCGGGGTTGCCAACGAGCTTGCGAGCCAGCCACAGGAAGGGCTTCTCGAAGTTGTAGTTGGACTTGGCGGAGATGTCGTAGTACTGCAAGTTCTTCTTGCGGTGGAAGGTGATGGTCTTGGCCTTGACCTTTCGCTCCTTGACGTCGACCTTGTTGCCGCAGAGGACGATTGGGATGTTCTCGCAAACACGGACGAGGTCACCTATTCAGCGCGTCAGCCTGCGGCGTCCTCATCGGAGTCAAACGGTGATACTTACGGTGCCAGTTGGGAACGTTCTTGTAGGTGATACGGGAGGTAACATCGAACATGATGATACCGCACTGGCCGTTGATGTAGTAACCATCACGGAGACCACCGAACTTCTCCTGTCCAGCAGTGTCCCACACGTCGAACTGGATCTGACCGTAGTTCTGTAATCTCGGATTAGTTTCGGGTTCGGTTATGAGCTCGAGGGGTAGGTACTAACGGTCGTGAAGCCGAGGGGGTGGACCTCAACACCAAGGGTGGCCATGTACTTCTTCTCGAATTCACCAGTCAAGTGGCGCTTGACGAAGGTGGTCTATGGCATTTCAACGATTGTCAGCTTTTGTCCAGCACCGTTTGGGTCGATTGAGCAGTGAGGGGATCACGGTGGGTGGCGTGCGGGCTTGCCCCGCGATGGCGAGCGCTAGGCGCAAGCTGCCCACCGCCTCCTCGTGCTCCGGGGAATGGCGATAAGGATGGACTCACCTTTCCGGTACCGCCATCACCGACAAGCACAAGCTTGAAGGTAGGCACCTGCTGAGCTGGGGCAGCCATTGTGTGGTTGTGATCTGTTCAGTTGACAGGAAGAGAAAAGGTGTGACTGGGAGGCGGTCGAGTGATGTAAATGCCTAGAAGTGGGGGCTGGTGGACCAGGCGTCAGTACTTTGCAAGAGTTTGGACAACAAGGCTTTTTTTTAATGCAGAAGCTAGGGAGGAAGGATCGGGCTGACGAGGGGGGTCGGAGGTTGGGTTGCTGATGGACAAACCTTCGCGGCGGGTATCTGGGTGCAAGAAAAGGAGGGGTGTGTGGGTATGAAGAGAGAAGAGATGCACCTGTAGTGGCGGCCGTGATGGTGTTGGGCAGAAGAATGTTTTGAACCCGGCCGGTCCAGTTGCTGTTGCCAGGCCGCCTGAGGATCCCAGGAAAAATCGCTTTGGGACCCACTTTTTGCCAGCACGTGATGATTGCCAGAACCAGCCATCCTCTCTCTCCCTCTCCGCTCCAGGCTCACTTGGTGATGCATTCATCCACATCGGCCCCCCTGGCCTGCTACAGCTGTCTGAGAGACATAGTGAATGCAGGTTTGGGCTTGCAACAGTCACTATCCAAAAACAACAATGGATCCCCCAAAGCAGGCGTTTCATTAAATCTTTCATCTTGCCTTCACATTCCTGAGTTCGTGCCAAGCTCTATTGGCCATCTACAGAACCAAGTGGTCTCTTCCTCGGTGCCTGGTCTAAGTGATTTGAAATCAGCTTCTTACAGTCAGCTCAATTCACAAGTTTCCGACTGTCCTCTCTTTCCTTTGGTCGCAGACACGTCAAAACCCGCAGGTTGGGTAGACTTGGGAGTTAGGCTGCCTCGTGGTGCCTGATACTGTCTTAGGCCTCCATGTTCTAGATTGGCCTCGAATCTGGCTGAAAGGCAATGAATATGGCCTTGGGCATACTCTACGCCTGCCTAAGATGTCACATGTGTCAGAGTGACTCTACTCAACTGGCTGCAATTCACTGCAAACTGGTCCCAGAGGCCTTGCATTAATCAGTTTTGTCTCATCATCTCACTTGGGTGCTTATTCTCAGACTCTTTGGACCAACGACCACACTCATCGACATGCTTTTGGGAACTGATATTCTAGAAATCAGAGATTCGCACCTGCAAAACGGAGGGTACACCAGTACATACCTAGGTAGTCGGCACTAATCTATGCCAGATGTTTACACACCCATAGCTAATTTACCATTTCACTGATCAACACACTTATAGTAGCATGAGGGCTGGGTATTAGGTCTGGGTGTATTAGGTCCAGGTTTGTGAACTGACTATGGGTGTGTGTGTGTGTGTGTGTGTGGTGGGTGTGTGGTGGGTGTTTTGCATGAGCGAGCGAGTTATGTACCGGCGTTACAGGTGCGAATCTCTGATTTCTATTGCTATGCCAGTGACTTCGGCCAGTCTCAGAGTTGCGTGCTTGCATTTCTCAGGGACCCTGTCATGGAGCAGGAGAGTAAGGCTGCATTAGGCAGTATGATCCAGAGGCCAGGCATTGGAAGGCCGGCCAGCCTATTTGGATACTGCTTGGTCATGATGCACCTCAAGAACACGATTTCGGACAGCAAAACGTTCAATAGCATATCTGCCGTGGGCTCTCTCCGAACGCGGCTCTAACCAGAAACTTGTCCACCAAAGGAAGTCTGATATCGAGTCAACAGAAGATTTCAAGCCGGACTTGGGCGGAGAACGCCACCTCGCTGTTGAACAGTAGCCCCCAAGCAGCGCCCTACCATAATAGACATGGACCATGACCGTGATCCAGGACACGCTGGCAGTAAGTCACCGCCAGTTAAGACGGGCACTGATGAGGAAGCCCGGTTCTGCAATGACGCCACAAGGGCGGAAAACCAGGTAGCATAGAAATCGGATATTCGCACCCGCAAAAACAGAGGGTACACTGGTACATACCGAGCCCATGCCAATTTGCACACCTACCACACACCCGTAGCCAATTCACATACCCATGCGAGTATCAGGCCTAGGCACTAGGTGTGGGTGTCAGATCTGGGTGATGTGTGTTGAGTATTGGGCTTTCCTATGTGAATTGGCTTGTTTGTGTAGTGAGTATGCAAATTGGCTATGGGTGATATGCTCTGATTAATTGTAGCTATGGGGTTGGTTGTATGTCGGTGTACCCTCCGTTTCATGAGTGTGAATATCTGATATTGCAGCATAAACTACCTTGATATGACTTTCATTTTTCACGATCGAAAAAGGACCAGCTGTCTCAGGCAATTCTGGACGGAGCGGGAGGGATTGTTCCTCTTCAGGGCATCCTGTGCTCCAGCCAGGATCCCTTCACTACGCGCTCGGATGACCAAGTGACCAAGCCGGCCCGCGAGGTCTCAAAGTTGAGACGAACTGTGCATTGCGGAAGCTATTTTGTTCGAGGGTATCCAAGTCGACTATCTGACCCTTTGAGATCGAGCTCGGATAGGGTATATTGAACGTTTCGCGCTTGACGAGAGGAGGGTGCGCGAGAGGTGTGTATCATTTGGGAGTCAATAGAGATGCACACATGCGGAGTGTGCAGAAAGATAAATAACATAAAATGCCGCGTCTTATGCCCCGGTCTGAGCGATTTCCACTGGTCAGCCTCGAAAGAAAGCTCAATGCTATGTTCGCCACTTCTTCAATAGAAACTATGCAGTAAACATTTCAGACTGCCTTCCGATCCATCATCCCCCAAAAGTTATGCAACCGGCCCTCGTGAAGGCATTTTCCAGAACCACACACCCAAAGGAAAGCGAGCCCAGATGCATCAAAATTAGTCGCTCGATTCCATCATGCTCATCCACCGCCTGGCCTGAGACACGCCCATGCACTGACATGTCCCAGGCCAGCTTGCCGTATTAAGTGTTCACATCACCAGGCAGTTGTCTTCTTTCGTGCCGCTCTTTGTCTTCCTAAGGTTGTGGGCTTTTGCGGGCCCAACCTCCATCGGCATACCGCCGCTCGCCGCCGCCCGGATGGCATTGAGTCTTTGCCTGGCTCGATCGTCCCCAGCATCTGCGGCCTTGACATACCAGACGTTAGCTTCAAGGATGTCTCTCCTGCAGCCGATGCCCATCTCCGTGAAGTAGCCGACCGCATATTGCGCCTTGACGTAGCCTGGGAACACATTGTTAGCACCTTGGTCGTCGTCCGGTGGAATTCGACCCCAGCTGGAGGTATCAGGAGTGAGGACGACTCAAACTTACCCAGCTCAGCAGACCTACGTGCCCATTCGCATGCCTCCTCCTCGTCCTTCTCCAGGACAGGTTCCGCTCCGACCATGTACCACGCACAGAGACCCATCATGGCTGCCGCGTGGCCTCGCTCCGCAGCGCCAGTATAGAAGTGCACACTCAACGCGGGATCCCGTGGACATTGGAGTTTACCGTGTTCGTAGGCGTCGCCCATACGGTAGTTGGCTTCCGGATGACCAAGGTCGGCGGCTTGCGTCAAAAGTTCGGCAGCATATCCCTCGTCTTTAAAAATATCCTCGCCGTACCCCGTCTCGTAGAGGCAACCAAGGTGGTAAGGGGCCGCATTGTACATTGCGTCCGCCGACTCGGTAGCCAGCTTCAGCCATTTCAGCCCCTCACGATAGCGCTTCTCACCAAGGTCGCCAGACAAACAGGCCTTTCCGAGTCTCGTCATCGCTCCGGGATGACGCTTGGAAGCGGCTGTTCGCAGGAACTGGACAGCCTTCGCCGGGTCTTTTCGACACCCCCACCCGAACTCGTAACACAATCCGGTCCTATATGCAGACTCTGCATGGCCATGCTTGGCCGCCAAGACAAATAGAGGAAAGGCTGAGTTGTAGTCTTCCTTTCCCTTGCTGAAGAGTCCTGACGCATAGCCGTCCGCGAGGTAGTATTGGGCAAAAGGGTACCCGGCGTTGGCAAGCTTTTGCAGAATGGCTCGAGCTTCTCTCACTAGTTCATGCGGGCCTGCTCCTGTCTCATCAACGAATGAGCCATCGCGACTGTGCCCCGACTTCGATGACGGTTTCGGCTGAGCTTTCGTGACGTCTAATCCCTGATCCTGTGCTGTTGATATCAGGAAGACCGCAAATGAATACTGTAGCGAAACGTCATTCGTCTTCTTTACGTTCTGTCGGTACATATCAAGCGTCTTCTGCGAGCTCAGCAGAGAGGCATTAGATCCTACTACATTTCGCAGTTGAGAGTTGTCAATGGTGAGCGGGGCCGGAGCTGGTTGTGGATAGGGCACATTGAGAAGTTCTGCGTATGTGGATTGGCGGTTGTCTGGTGACTTCCTTGCCGAATGTGACGATGGAGCGCGTGGGCTGGAATTCCCATAATATGCGGACGACCGGCCACGGTCAGAATGGACGGAGTATGTTGACTGCGGCCGGGGCATTGAGCTCCTTCTCATATTAGAGACGGGTGTCAAATGGCGGTTGACGGCCGTGCCGTTCTCTACTAGGTCTGGCGTCGATACAGCCCGCGGGTTCTGCTCGTTCGCAGAGGTTGCTGTCCTCGGCACGAAAGGTTGGTGGTGGTACTGTAATTGCGGTACAAGCTCGACCTGGCCAGGATCCTCAGGGATGGAGCCGACAGTAGAAGCATCTTCTGATTTCCTACCCTGCCCGTTGTCCAATGAGTTAGAGACTGAGCTTGCGCTTGTTACCACCGACGCACCCGTTGATGTCTGTGGGTTCGAAAAGCTGGGCGTGGACCCGGACGTGTCTGTCTCGCGACTGTGCCTATTATCCCCCTGGTTCGTGGGCGTCTGGATGGTGCTGCTGGCCGCCTCTGTTGAAGTCCCACTGCCTCCGAAGTTCGAGTCCAGTTGGAGATCAAAGTCAGAACCGTGTGTGGGACTCGCAGACCCGGGCAGGTTCAGCCGCCCTTGTGTCGGAGGATACGAGTCTAGTGAGGCTTCCCTCGCGCGTCGTACGGTCCCCTCGGGCTGCGAGAACTCTATTGATGGTGGTTGATATGACGGCGGTGGAGGTGGCTGGTAGTTTGGCTCCCCAGTTTCTATGGTTGCGGTGGAAGGTTGCGCCCAGTTGTCCTGTTGGAAGTTCATCTTGACGGGCGACACAGGCGACTGCCCCAGTCGCGAACCCTCGGACATGGGGATGGGAGGCAATGCTTTCCCCTGTTCCCGGAGGCTGCGTTGGGGCGATGCCTGGGTGGTAGCAACAGACTTCCGCTGGATGGGGCTCGAGGGGCCAGAGCCTGCCCTTGGTGAGGAATCGATCGCAGCCATTGCAAAGGTCATGAGATTCTCTGACCTGGGGGTGTCCGGTTCGGACGGGTTTTCTGAGCTGCGACTATCCCAGCTGGCGTCGCAGCAGGTGATGCGGGCCAGCGAAGGGGTACGGTTGGCACAATACTATTGCGACAACTGGTGGAGACTCTGTCCTGACTGCATTGAAGTGCCCAAAGATCGTTACTGCGCTGCCCAGTGGTCGTAGAGCTGCCCGTCGAGCGGAAGGGGGTCTGGTCTATACAGGGGTTGAGGTTGCGGGGTGGTTAGGAAGTTGTTAGGGGGAGGCGGCAGGCAGACGTCGAGCAGGCGATTCAGGTATCGTGAGGGAGAGAGGTTGCGCTCCTCGAGAGGGGTGTTCCTGAGGAGTTCCTTGAAGAGAATGGCACGGAAAGATGCTCCTATATGCAATGACAAAGAAAACTCGAAACTGGCGGGACGATGGCACGGCAGGATTGAGTCGTAATGCTGCTGGGCGGGCTGGTGGGAGTCGGCGGAGGGCGAGGCAAGGCAGAGAGCGAGACAAGGAGACCACAGAAGAGACGTCTGATCCGTCTCGTCTGTTCTCACGTCACGTCACACAACGTTGAGATGCGAGTCGAGCCGAGGCGGGAACTGAAGGAGCCAGACCACTTGGGGGGAGTCAGTGCAGGCCGACGACACTGGATGTGATGGAAGGGTACTGGGCATCAGAAAAGGCCAGAAGGAGTAGAATGCGCGGTGCACTCATCTCATGCACGTCGAGAAGGTGACGCCGTTGGTGCTCTGGATTGCGACCCCGAGAAAGTGGTGCCCGGGTGGGTGGTACCTGGGTGTCGTACACGGGCTCTACACGTATATGGACCCTACCTGCCTAAGGTACGGGGGGGCTACCCAGCCCTCCTAGCCGTTTTGGCCGTAGATCGTTGCTCTAGCGGGTTCCTCATTACTGGGCCTGGCACAGTGCACCACCTGACCCCAATGCACGGTGGCCCCATCAAGAGCAGCCCGCAGCTTGGGGCACCCAAAATTAGGTACAGGGTGCTGTGCCTGTTTGAGTAGCCCCAGACCCCGACTTCTGGGCCCAGGTCCATTGTTCATCCTCACGGTTCCCAGTTGCGCGCCCACGAAGGCGGGCAGAAAGGGTCTCGCACCCCTTGACGCCTCCGCAGCCCGTGCCTGCACCACCAGTCCGATCATGCGATGGATGGGGACGCAAATAGACGGGGTGCGGCTCAGAAAAGTCCAGCGGCTCCTTCAGGCTCGGCCAACTTCCTTCCTTCCAGACCACCGCGCCGACCTCGCCGGCCACGTCGGCCGCATCTACCGCATCGATCCTGTGCAGACGGTGTCGCGGAGTCATGTCTCGAGAGGCTGTCGGTCACGGTGCTGCAGTGTAACGGCCAGAATAGGCGGGTCATGGCAAACACGAGTACGCACGCACACAGATGGCCTGGTGTCACTGGCGAGAGCCCGGTACCGATCCACTGGAATCCCAGCATTCCAAGGTCCTCGCCCAAACACTACGAGGACCATACGAGGAACAAGGCGGCCAAAGGTCTACACGCAGACTGGCTGACTGTCAAGCTGTCGTGGCTGGGTAGCACTTGCACCATTTTTTCGCGACACGATGGACGCCTATCGCCAGAATCCAAACCCTGCCGTGCACCTCAGTAGTCCCGGCTCAAGCCCACGTGCTCTCCGCTTTCATGGGTATATACGACCGCGCCGCGTCAGTATCGGATGAGGGAATACTTACAGGACTGCATGTACACCACCAGCATGCTCCACCGTGTTGATCCCGCTGGCGCCCTTACCGCGTTACAAGTACACACTCAGCATGGGGCCTGAACCCCACGGAAGAAGTGATATTCATTAGCAACGAGCACGTCAAACTCCTCAACCTCGAGAGTTGGGCAGGACACCAGACTCTGACGACATGATCGCTGCCTCGGCCCTGCGAACAGACGGTGCACCCCGGACGCTTGGATCCCGAAAATTCAACTGTCACCGGCCTGCCATGGGGCGAGCTACTGGTAAACTTTACACAGTAGTTTAGCTAGCTGCCAGTTCGCCAACGTCGTTACCAGAGTTCGTGCCCCGATCTAATCTGGGGCGTCATCTTTCGACACCGAGGGTAGCATTCCGGTGGGCAGCTGCATCGGGCCTTTGCAGTGTGCAGAACTCAGTTTTGTGCACTGCATGGTACTCGGTAACCCATCTCGCCAGCAGAATTACATGCGGGCGAGATGAAGATATTCCTTCGCTCCCTGCCGAAGCATTGGGTCCTACTTTCGAATTTAATTTACCCCAAACGCGCCTGGCCTGCCTCATCTCAAGCCGAGTCCGATCTGGTTAGCACACCAGATATAGAGTCAACGCGGCCCGTTGCAGGCACTGTGCGACCTGTCCCAGCCCTACAGGATGAGCAGAGCGGTCGTTGCTCCTCGAAAAAAATAATTCGCAGCACTGTTGAAGCCTCGCAACCTTGGGCAGTGAAGCCGGCTATGGAGACATGGAACGCTGAAATCGAGCCTCATAGGTATCGGAGAATTATCCCGTGCAGATCCTACGGCACACCTCAGGGGTGTGGACGCTGTTCTGAGCGCAGAGGAAATTTGCTGCGGAGCTGAGGAATCTGGGGAACTGGCAAGGCTCTCCCTCTTTCCACGGCCACCATTCCTCAATTGGAGTTGCATTTCACCAGACTAACCAAAAGATTCACACGGAAGCCGAGCCGCCCGAAATTTCTCTACTGATGTCTGGGGAAGGCCCATCGACGTTTGTATGAGATTAACTCAATCGCGTCATATATCTAGCAGTCAGGTGCCACCTATCTTTTCTCTGGGCGGGCTGGGCGGATACAGGTAGGCTGAAGGAAGAACAGCCGTCAGCCTGTCACAAAAAGGGCAAACCCCCTTTTCACCCTAGCGCCCTCGTATTGGGATTCACACGAGATCCTTCTCTTTTTTCTCCTTCCCCCCTCGTCCTTTGTTGGCGCGGACTGCGGCCAATCCGGATGATAATTTTTGAGGACAGGTTCTTTCAAGCCAAATGTGCCGCAGTGCTGAGAGACTGACAGGCCCGACAGTACCGAGACGGCCACTCATGAATGGGGATTCAGGGACCAAGCTGACAGACAGGCAGACAGGCTGGTACCTGCGAGGTTGCCGAAAGGAGATGCATACGTGCAGCTTCTCACCAGCCCTGTGTGGGAAATCCAAGTAGTCGATCGCACAGGATCCGGAACTTACCGAAACAGCCAGGACGTCTCGAGTCTCGTCGCACAAAATGACTACCTGGCAAAGAGACATATCGGCCTTTCTTTTGGAATAATCGCCCACCACGGAATGAATGAGTGAGGACGGGCTTGGTAACCCCCACGGCAACAGGTGCTGGACACAAACCGAATGTTCACGCCGGATTGACCTGGCGCGTAAGCCATAAGGCAGAGAAAGCCTGCAGGCTCCCGCGGGATGGGGTTGACTCGGCTCTACGGCAGTGCAAATCCAAAAGAGATGCGACAATTGTTCCCCGTCAGCAGTTCAACCTGCTTTCGGACTCGATCCCATGTGTGGTCTCGGCATCGTGAAGGCGCCCGGAACCCGACTGTTTGTGAATAGGGTAAACATGGAGCACGCGCCCGAGAGTCAATACAGACGTTTACATTTCCATGGTCTGCAGCTCTGCGTCATCCCGCAACGAGCCTTGATCAGACCTGCAGGATCTACCGTGACGCGACTCGTCTGCGTTCGTGATGGGGACGTTAAAGATCTCTCCACCCAGATTCACGCCGGGACCCGCGTGAGGCCCGGCCTGCTGTGGAGATGATGAATGCTTAATATCAGAGTTTCATGGTAGCCAGTGGGCGGGTGCCTGCAGACCGCCAAAGCTCTCACGATTATTCTTGAATTCGGACGGCATTTCGAGCCAAGTCTTGCAGGCATTGCAGAGCCCCGTTGCATCATCGTGATGTGCCAAACTGGATTTATTGACAAGCAGCAGCAGGAATGCTGCAAGGCGCCCACAACTTGGAAGCTTCCAGCCCTCGCTTTTCTCTCCAGCTTTTTGCCGCTGGTCGACGGGGAAACGAAGTGCGGATCGTATTCGGCGGAGCATGGAGGATCCCTGCTGACATGACGAAGTAACTCCAATAGTAGACACTCCTCTGCCATTGCTGAGCCTTAACGACAGCTACTTGGACATTCCAACACCATCACACCCCTGCTCAATATTCTGGGGACTTTCCATGTACGAAATCAAGCCGTCGAGTGGGTGGAATGCTAAACTAGCACTAGTAGGCTGGGAGGAGCCGACAGGGGTTCCGCATTCCAAAGGGGGCCGGCCCATGGGTCGAACTTCGACTCTTCTGTGGCGTCTGCTACTACCCATCACCAGAATCATTTCGTAGGTAGGGGGTGCTTGAAGTCCTCGTCGCCATTGCGTCGACTTCTTCTTCTTTCTGTCGACGTCGCCGACGCTGTCGCTTTGCTTCACATCCGCCGTGGATCGCTATTCTTTCTTGAGCCCCACTGCAGCGCTCAACCCTTGACCTGGTGGGCGCGCTTCCTCTCCTTCTCAAGCCGATTTCGACCGTGCATTCGCTAGGTCATCCAGTCTATCTGGACCTCAAACCGCCAGCATTACCAGTGGGAGGCGTTTGTGCACTGTTGGTGATTCCCACCCGGGCCCTCCATCGACGGTTTGCAGGACGTGGTGGCCGTTTTGCCGCCTTCGACCAAACGCCAGACCAACCCAGCGGCGCAGCTTCCCAAACCAGTCCCCTGACGCGCTGCCTCATCAAACATTGCGCATTGAGACAACAGTTCATCTCAACGACAAACATCATCTAGTGACATCGGTATTGCTTTGACCGTCTATCCGTGCATTGCCCGCGAGTGGACATCCAGCCACAACCCAACCGTCAGCCGTGCCATCGCAGGCTGACAACGCTGTGTTGTCTGAAAGCACGACAAGGAAGGCTTCTGTGATCAGGCATCGGTTCAGCTGTGTGGAGCTGCATCGTCTGCATCTCAGTGGCTGTTGTCCCGTCAAGCTTGTCATCGATCCTGCATCATCCTTGGGACTCGAACAGGTTGGCCGTCGTCTGGACTCGGGGCTCAAACTCACCAGCCGTCGCCCAAGGAACCCCTCGCCAATAGCGCAATAGCGGCCTGCGCTATACCCATACAGTCCTTGGGTGCCGTATCCCATAACAACTGTGAGTGTCCGATCCTTCTTGTCAGCATTTTGCATCAACACACAATGACTTCGGGACTTCAAGACTTGGCTTCCTCGTCTGGTCTGAATTGACCCATCTCTTGTACTTCACTTCCCTTGTGGTTGTGTGCCCCACCATTCGCGGGTCGCCTGTGTTTGCCCTCCTTGACCCGAGTCGTATCCTCCGCCTCAAGCCACACAAAGAACCCTTTGGGCCCCTTTCTCCGAGTGTGAAGCCGTCCGTTTCCTCCATTTCCCAACGAAACCCCCAATGCCATGCCCTCTAAAACCCGGCTCAACTAACAACGTCGTCTACCAGGGCCATGTCTCTCCCCGAAAGGCCCGGTGCGAGAGCCTCGTACGAGCAGCGCACTGCTTACAGGCAATCCACTCGGCGCAGTCGCCCACATGACATCGAGGCTGGCGGTCGTTATGGGAATGAGGGCACGATGCACTCCCGTGGGAACTCATCTCACTCCGTTGCGACAACTGTACCACCTCCTTCTAACACCACTACAGACGAAGTGCCTCTGTCGCCGGACCTAGAGAGTGCTGGCATGCCTAGCGAGGCAGCCCTTTCGCGGAAACGAAGCTTGGTCAAGCCGGAACGAAACAGGATCGGGAAAGACCATCCAAACTATCACTACCGCCAACATTCAGCGCACATGCAGACGAAGCCGTCGCGGACCGGCAACAACCCACTTTACGAGGACCTCGAAGGGACCACCTACGTGACCACTTCGAACCGAGAAGATGCGCTCTCCGAATCGATCACATCAAAGGGCAAGAAAGGGAGCAGCAGAGACAGCGGCGAGGCCGAAAAGTCGAGGCACTCAAGGAAAAGGGCAAACAGCCGGAAACATTCGGGCAAAATCAAGAAGAAGGGCTCAAAACACAGAAAGGAGGTGGAGCAGATACGCCCACCGAGTCTCTGGGATATATACTGCGCTATCATCACGTTCTGGTGTCCGAACTTTGTGCTCAAATGCTTTGGCAAGAGATCAAAAGACCAAGCCCGCGCCTGGCGAGAGAAGATGGGACTCTTGAGCATCATCGCCTTCATCATGGCGATCGTCGGCTTCTTGACCTTTGGGTTCACCCGCACAGTCTGTGGAACACCATCGCAGCGCCTCCAAGTGAACCACGTTGGCAGCGGCTACATGATCTTCCACGGGCAAGCATACGATCTCTCCACGTCTCATCATCCGCCGGCTGAGGGTATCCCTAGGTCAGGTAACTCAGGGGCGAATGTTCTGTATGACCTTCCGGAGAAGCAGGGTGGGAAGGACGGGAGCTTCTTGTTCCAAAACGTCAACGGGAAGTGCAAGGACATAATCACCTTGGCCGACGGCTCCGACGTGCCCACAAACAGCAAGGGTGAGCTGGCTTGGTACTTCCCATGCAATACCTTCAACCAGGACGGATCCACACAGCCCAATTTCACAGATCCGTACTACCTTGGCTACGCTTGTCACACCACCGCGGACTCACGAAACACCTTCTACGCCCTGAACCCAACCGCTGACGTCTATTTCGACTGGGACGATGTCAAGAATAGCTCGCGGAATCTTGTTGTGTACTCCGGGGACGTTCTCGACCTGGATCTTCTCAACTGGTTCAACTCGTCGCAGGTCACGGTTCCGGATCGCTTCAAAGAACTCGCCGACAGCAACTCCTCGGCCAACAAGGCTGTGAGGGGCCGCGATGTCACTCACGCTTTCATGAAGTCAGGGGACAAGGCGACGGCTGAATGCCTCCAGCAGATCATCAAGGTCGGATCCGTGGACTCGGACTCGGTGGGCTGCATTGCCTCACAGGTCGTTCTGTATCTTTCTCTTGTTTTGATTCTGTCAGTCGTTGTCGTCCGCTTCGTCCTGGCCTTGATCTTCCAGTGGTTCATAAGCCGGCGATACGCAGCAGCGAAGACGTCTCAGTCATCGGACAGGAGGAAGCGCAACCAGCAAATCGAAGAGTGGTCGGAGGACATCTACCGTGCACCAGCGCGCCTGCCAGGTGATGTCGGAAGCAGTGTAGCCGGAGCCTCCTCTGACCGCACGAGCAAACGCGCCAGCACATTCCTACCCACAACGTCGCGGTTCTCAACCGTGTACGGTATCGACCGGAACTCTCGGAGGCCTACCATGCCCACGACGATGGCTAGTCAAAGCTCGGGAGCTGCCTTGCTTCACCCGACCTCGGTGTACGGGCAGGGAGACCCCAGCCGCAACAGCTTCTTGGCCTCCGATCCGTACGGCCCTCAGCCCAGCCCCACAGATGGCCCTGGCCCTGCTGGCTTCATACACGAGGCAGTCGTGCCGCAGCCACCGTCCGACTGGATGCCCTTCGGGTACCCCCTGGCGCACACACTCTGCCTCGTCACTGGGTACTCCGAGGGCGAGGAAGGCATCCGGACAACACTCGACTCTATCGCCATGACTGACTACCCCAACAGCCATAAGTGCATCCTCGTTATATGCGACGGTATCATCAAGGGCAAGGGCGAGAGCATGTCGACACCCGACTACTGTCTGAGCATGATGAAGGATTTTACCATCTTGCCCGAGGAAGTACAGCCATTCTCGTACGTCGCTGTTGCTACTGGCTCCAAGCGACACAACATGGCCAAGATCTACTCTGGTTTCTATGACTACGGTCCCAAGTCCAGGATTCCTGTGGAAAAGCAACAGCGGGTCCCGATGATGTTGGTGTCCAAGTGTGGTACGCCCGACGAAGCCACCAAATCGAAGCCTGGAAACCGAGGCAAGCGCGACAGTCAAATCATTCTCATGTCCTTCCTGCAGAAGGTCATGTTCGACGAGCGGATGACTGAACTCGAGTATGAGATGTTCAACGGCCTGTGGAAAATCACTGGAATATCCCCCGACTTCTACGAAATAGTGTTGATGGTAGACGCCGATACGAAGGTGTTCCCTGACAGTCTTACCCACATGGTTTCCGCCATGGTCAAGGATCCTGAGATCATGGGCTTGTGCGGCGAGACAAAGATCGCCAACAAGCGGGACAGCTGGGTCACGGCGATCCAGGTCTTTGAATATTTCATCTCACATCACCAGGCCAAGTCATTCGAATCGGTCTTTGGTGGTGTCACCTGTCTGCCTGGCTGTTTCTGCATGTACCGAATCAAGGCTCCGAAAGGAGGCGCGAACTACTGGGTCCCCGTCCTGGCCAACCCCGACGTCGTTGAGCATTACTCGGAGAACGTGGTCGACACCCTGCACAAGAAGAACTTGCTCCTCCTCGGTGAGGATCGTTACCTTACGACCCTTATGCTCCGGACGTTCCCCAAGCGAAAACAGGTCTTTGTTCCTCAAGCAGTCTGCAAGACCACGGTGCCTGATAAATTCATGGTCCTCCTGTCTCAGAGGCGTCGCTGGATCAACTCGACTATCCACAACCTCATGGAGCTCGTCCTGGTCAGAGATCTCTGTGGCACATTCTGCTTTAGTATGCAGTTTGTAGTGTTCATCGAGTTGATGGGCACACTGGTTCTGCCTGCTGCTATCGCGTTCACTCTCTACGTCGGTAAGTTATTCTCGGTGAACCCTCTTGCTTCTCGATCCTTGCCATGACTAACACGTCGCAGTTGTCTCTTCAATCATCGGGCCAGCCCAAGTTATTCCCTTGGTTCTGCTCGCGCTGATTCTGGGCTTGCCGGGAGTCCTCGTGGTTGTGACGGCACATTCGTGGACATACATTGTCTGGATGATTATCTACCTGGTTTCACTACCTATCTGGAATTTTGTTCTGCCGACTTACGCCTTCTGGAAGTTTGACGACTTCTCGTGGGGTGACACTCGGAAGACAGCGGGTGAGACCAAGAAGGGCGGCCATGGTGAGCAAGAGGGCGAGTTCGACAGCAGCAAGATCACCATGAAGCGGTGGGCCGAATTCGAACGCGAGCGCCGAACGCGGAGTCAGTACTGGGGCTCGAAGGATAACGTCGCGGGCAACACCAACAGTGGCTACTGGGCTGCAACTCCGTCGCCTGGTTACCACGACGAGTATTATTCGGATGCATGAACACTTTGAATTCGAAGGGGGAAGTAGAGTGGTTGTGTTTGTTTTCAAGCAAAAGCGCTAGGTGTATTGATTAAAGTACTTAATAATAAGGGTCTGAAAGGGCATTTGGCGGAGTCGTCGGTTCAGTCTATGCTCGTTAACTGAACGAACGGGCAGGGCTTCTTCCATGTATATAGAATAACGAACACACGCAGGCTTAGGGTCGTCTTTGCAACTCAGGCTTGGCTTTAATTTCACGAACGATATGATTCACCATTGTCTCTAGTAGCATCATGTCCTCAGAACAACCCTGGGTGACAGACTTGAGTACGTTAGACCTGTCTCACACCCATTGGGCACTGTGAGTTCCTCGCATTTGTCGATCAAGGTGCCTGAGGTGCCGTCTCCCCGAGCGCGCTATAGAATCCCCCCCGATTTGGTCATCGGATCTCGCAGGTAGACTACATGAACCTCAGACAGGGACCAGACATAGCTGCTTGAACTTTTGTGCTGTGTTGGTGGTCCGGGTACAGAATCCGCGCGAATCGTGCGTAAGTACGGTATCTCGCCCTATAACAACAAGGCCCTACCTGATTATTGGCTTGTCTGCATGTCAACAAATTTCTTCTTCCCTTTCCCGCCGTAGGTCAACAGAACCATACAGACTCGACCCACGGGGGTTGCGATATGCACCCTGCCGGCCGCGCAACAGCGGCCTGTTCTTCATGTACGAGGGCAGCATCCCGGGAGGAGGAGGCAAAGGGGAGGGAAAGAAGGTGGAGGAGACGTCCCGAGAAGAACAGAACCCACGGAGCGGGCGGGTCAGGCGAGGTTTCTCGAACAAGCAATTACTTGTGCTGCACACAACCGCTTTGGGAAGACCGAACCCCGGCTATATTGCACGGGGGATGGGGATGGTGATGGGGCCCCTGACAAAACCCCCCAGGTGGCACACGCCCGCCCGGTGTTGGGTTGAAGGGTGGGAGGACTTGGGTGCGAGCCAGCCAGCCCAATGAAGGTGGAGGCAGAAGACGGATGTGCGTGAATAAAGACAGACGAAAGGGATAAGACACACAGATAGACAGGCCAGACAGGCAGACAGAAGGAGAGAGAGTGTGTGTGTGTGGGGAGGAGGACCTGGGCCCTGGCCTCTGACGGGGCTAATACTCTGGTAGCACGCAGGCAATCAAGGCGTGATGTCTGGGAGGTTGCTTTTTTCTTCTTTTTGTTGCTTCCCACGTTCGTGTACGCTACCCTGGCGATCATTGATGCAGGGCCGGTGAGGTCTACGCACGAACGAACGAAAGCCGGGCCCCACCGCACAGGAAGAAGTAGAAGTAGGTGGGTATATTGCTGGGCCCCTTCGCGGCCGTGGGCCGTGAGGTTCGTTCCCGCATGGGCAGGCAACTGATCGCCTGTTCATTACATGTATGGCTGGCGAGAGGCGGAAAAGCTGCGCGCACCCGACACACACGAGGTGTATTTCTCGGGGGCGGTGAGGGAGGGTGCAGTATGTGGGAGGACTCTTCCAGAACGTCGGAAGGGGTCAGTTGATGTTCGAGTTCGGAATTGGTTTTTATTTTTCATTGGGCCGCGTTGGACGCGGTAGTGTGTATCTATGTACTACTTACTGCCTGGTAGGCAAGGTACCAGGAGGGGTGTTATGTTGGATATGGTGGACGGGGCAAGCAAGCGAAACCGAGTCTGCATAATACACATCGATTGCGTATACACACATCACCGGGCGAGAGATATGTTGGTGAGGGTTAGCGCATGTGAGGGACCATGGAGTAGCTCTGTGTTGAAAAGTGGCTTTGGGGCGGCCTTGGGGCGGCAAGAGGCAAATTGGAAAGGCCGGAGAAGGCAAATACTGGCGAGGTGGGGAGGAGGGTGGGCGGATAGGGTATGGATGACTGCTGCTACGGCTGTAAGGATGTGTGTGAGAGAGAGACGGAGAAAGTCAGAGTGAGATTGAGAGTGAGAGTGCGAGATGTTCCCGTAGCAGGGAGTGCACACCATCACGTCTGCAGGTGCAAGCTGAAGAGGGTTGAAGGGGGGTCGGGGGATTATCTGCCAGTCTGCGAGAGGACCAATGGGAAGGAGGGAGGCACACGAGGTATGGAAATGCCCGGATGCCTCCATCGCAGGCCCGGGTGCTTGGGGGCTGGGTCGCCACATGGGAAGGCGTCAGACATGATTCAGCTATATGGTGATGAAGACGTTGGCTATTAATTATCCTTGCTGCTGTCACCCGTGGCCCAGGCCGCGTGTTGTCGCTGAAGGGGGTGGCTTGCAAGCTGAGGGTGTGAGAGGAGGAGTACGAGTGTGAGTGTGAGTTGTGAGGGCGAAGTTCGACACATGATAAGGATGATGGTGGTGGTGGTGGTGGTAGTGGTAGTGGTAGTGGACGGTTAGCTGGTGAAGAAGAAGATGATGATGATTGATGATGATGATGATACTGTGCTAAGCAGCAGGTTGACTAGGAATAGTGGCAGGTAGGTAGACTACGGATTTTTGGTGCTGATGGGTGATGCATCATAAGCCAGTCCATTGGCAGCTGTGGAGTCTTTTGCTCACCCAAGGCTTGTCTGGCGTTGTGTGATTGACTGACAGACTTGACAGACCTTGACAGACCTGACAGATTGAATTGATAGATTTGACGTTTTGGAGCGTTTCTGATGGCTGAGAGCCAGCCTCGGAAAGCAGAGCCCATGTCAGGCCGGCGGGTGGCCCCGCCGCGTCACATCCCATGAGGATATCGTTCCGGTTTAGCGATAGGTGAGGAAGCACGGAAATCCGAAATGGGATCGCGAGTCTGGGACCCGCCGCCGCCGCCGTATCAGTCCAAATAGAAAGTATCAAACCAGCCCGCCCATGCACACCACCACTCCAAGGCACAGCAACGGCACAACAGCACAGCGAAGCACAGCACACACACACAGCACGGCACAGCGCGGCACGCTTTTAGCACAGCAGCAGCAGCAGCAGCAGTAGTAAACTTCTGTCAGTCCGAATCGTCCTGGTCTTGTTCTAAATTTGTTCATCCAGCCAGCACTCGACACTTGACTTAAACCTCTAGTCAGAGCTGAGCCAATCCCCGCTGTGTCTCTGTCTCTTGTCTCTCTCTCACACTCTCTCCTCGCGTTGCCCTACGGTCATAAGCCTGCACAATCCATGTCCATCCAGTTCGCCTTTTCCCCGCGCCGACTGACTGCCTTCGCTCGCTCACCCTTGGATCCTTGGAAGTTCATTCCCTTTCAGCACAGCTGACCAGACCGGCCCCCCTCCCCCCCTTGCCCGACCAGCCCTCCAGCCAACTAGACGCCGTACCGAGAAAGCTGCTGCTTGCACGCTGGCGCCGTTGCTGGCACTGCTGGCTGCCACCGTCACTCACCTCCACGGCCCACGGCCGCTACCACGCAACTCAATGCCAGCCTGAACCTTGACCGGCCACCGCAATCGCAAGGACTGCATCCATCTTTGTCGCCCGTCTCTCGTCTGAACTTCCAACCCTGAAGTCTGACGGCAGACTAACTTTCTTACCATCACACCATCGTCGCATTCATCGGCGAATCACTCGACACAAGATCAGAATCCCGTCAACGATCGCCACAGCTTGACTCGACTATCTGGTCTAGTCTCGTCTCGTCTAGCCTATCCCACCCTCGTCCTGTTTCCGCCGTCATATTCCGTTTCCCACCACAGACGTTCCCTAATAGAGCCGCCCATTCACTTTGCGATCCCGACCCGAGTCTGCACTCCTGCAACCGGCCTCTCGTCCCTGCTCTGCTTGCTCTTCCCTGCCCCAGTTCAGACCCGTCGTGATTTCCTGCCTTTCTCCGCCCAAGGGTTCTGCGACAAGACTGCCCGCGACAGAGTGAACTATCCCGGCCGGAGACGTCGAGGAGGGGCTCCCGCCCGGTCAAGCACTTCGTCGTCGGCTGCGAATGCGACCAGCACGGCAGTTTCCTGGCTAGTCGACCGACATGTGGTCTGACGAGTCAGACCGGCCTCACATCTCGTATTACGAGAGCAGCGGCGAGGCATCGTCCTCGTCTTCCACCTCGACCATTCCTCCACCACAGTCGACAGCCGCTCTCGATCACGGCCCCAAGGCGACTGCATCTGCCTCCGCCTCCGCCTCCGCTTCCGAGTTTGAGCACTACCTGCACGCTTCCTACGACCGCGACCCGTCCGACTATGACCACGACTCGGAACGGCACCTGTCCTTCCTCCACTCAGCCGACACCCAGTCCCAGGCCGACGACATGTCTGACGACCATGACATGGACGACGGCGGCGCGCCCGTTCACTACGGGGACATCGCCAACATCTTGACCCAAGGCATGGACGTCGACTACGACTCTGAACATGACGACGACATCAGTGTCTCTCACCCTGCGCTGGCAGGCCTCCCCTCCCCTCCCCCTCTGATGAACGCAGTGCCTCACTATGGCACCTTCCAAGCCCAGTACGCACTGCAGTATCCGGCCTCCATGTTGCATACACATCCCGCTGCCGCCTTGCAACAACCTCCACAACCTCCTCAAGGCCCGCCTGAGGAAGGCCAAGAAGCGATAAACGATATCGCGCACCACGTTCCTCTGCACCACACCCAGACAACCCACACAAACTTCATGAACAACCCGAATACGGTCGCACTCGGGCCTGAAAACTACAACCTTGCCGATTTTATCCGCGTCTGGGCCTGGCAGAATGGGGTGTGGCAGGGCGTCTCTCGGGAACGTGGCCGATATCCCTGGCTGGACAGAATAAGTCCCCAGATCTCCAAGGATCTCTCACGAGTAGAATACCAAGATCTTGAGGGGGACAGCTGCGACGTCCAGGGAATGAACTGGGATGACCTGGGCGTCACAAGAAGCGAGGCTCGGGAACGGCGATTGCTCACGTATAAAAACTATGTCAACATACCACGTTCTGACCGGTGGCAGGTAAGAAGCACCACATGGCAAATTTCCCTACGTACTTTACTTTTGCAACATACAACAAAAGAAATAACTGACACTGTCGCAGGAGCACCATGACGCTCTGCCATGCACCGAAAATTATTTTAGGTTCCAACGCCTGAACGTCCGGAAAAACGTGAACTTAACCCACTTCCAGCTTCGCAATGTGCTAGCATCGACCTCAAGGAGCCAGGTCTTCTATCCCGGTCAAATGGCGGTTCACCAATTTAATCCCATCTCCGGCAAGGGCAAAATCGCCATGAAGGCCCAGGAAACGCCGCACTTACAGGTGTCGACTCTTGCCGCAGAACACGGTACGCTGGTAGCGGGTGGGTTCTTTGGCGAGTACTGTTTCCGCCGGCTGGACTCGGATGAAGAAGATGTGAGCGCACAGGTTCAGGAGGGAACGATCACAAACGACAACAGCGGCATCACAAATCATGTGCAGCTTCATTTGTCCAGGAATTCGTCAAGTCCAAAGGCCGCCTTCGCATCGAATGACAAAGGTTTCCGCGTTCTTGATGTCGGGACTGACAAATTTGTCTCGGATATGACCTTCCCGCAGCCCATCAACTGCTCTGCCATCTCCCCGGATTGTCGGTTGCGGGTCATGGTCGGTGACCAGCAGCAGGTGTTCATTACGAAAGCAGAAGCCGATGGTCAGCCGGAAATACTGCAGAGTCTCGAGGGCCACGAGGATTTCGGGTTCGCATGCGATTGGGCAGACGATGGCTGGACCGTTGCAACTGGCTTCCAGGACAAATCAATCAAGATTTGGGACGCCCGCCGTTGGACCAATAGCCGGGGAGTCGCCACGCCGGTCTGCACACTGCGATCTGAAATGGCTGGTGTTCGAGCACTAAAGTTCTCACCCGTTGGGTCTGGGAAGCGCGTGCTAGTGGCTGCAGAAGAAGCAGATTTTGTCAACATCATCGATGCGCAGACGTTCCAGGCAAAGCAGACGTTTGACTTTTTCGGCGAGATTGGCGGCGTCTCCTTCGTCAACGAGGGCCAGGATTTGCACGTCCTCTGCTGCGATCGTGTCAGGGGCGGGCTCTTCCAGCTCCAACGATGTGGAGTGGGCGCCGAGAGGAACTACGACGTTGACGATCCGAGGCACAGGCCATACGACCGGTGGTGGAAGAACACCACGTACGACTGGCATGAATTCAAGACGACACCCAGGCAAATAAAACGGCATTCTGACAGCCGAAGGAGACGCCGTGCTCTGGCTTTAGAGCCCCTGACTCCCTTTTGAGACCCGATCGACATGAACGTAACAAACCAAGCACAAGCGCGAAGACTATTTCTCTATATAATTGCCAACACACATGATACCCTTCGAAAATTTTCGAATCCCTCCGACGCGGTGGCAGCCGCATCAGCATCAGTATACGACCTTCAGCATTGCATGAACGATTCGGTGGGAGTTTCGGGCATTGGGAGCGTTTGATCTCAGGCACGATCCAACGTGGAAACATTTTTGCAAATTTCCTCACTGTTTTTTCCTCGCTTTCTGTGTTTACGGAAGAGAAGGCGCAACCCATCAATGTTTTCTCCCACGACCTAGACGGTTCAACAAACTGTTTTTCAATGCATGTTCGGAAGACATTCATTTCTTTGGTTTTCCTCTACGCTATACGATATGCCAGCAGGAAATTAGGCGCCACTGTAACGTTATAAGTCATCATAGGACATTTTTGCTGCAAAGTATCAGCAATCCAACTCTTGCAAGACCGCAGTTGTCATCAAGGGGCGCAGGCATTATACACTTTTAAGATAGGATCAAACACCAATGAAGGGGATTTCGCATCTACGAGGTTCTTGTACATGACCCTTTTTTTTTTTGGCTCTCTGTGACGTAGCGGAGATACAGAGTGTCCGAGCAAAATGTGACAAGGCTTGGTATACAAAACGTCTGTCAGTGTGCAACTAGGCAAACGGCCCGACTAGGGCACCGCAACAGGCCTCTTATCCGGAACGCCGAATGAGGAGTGCCATAGCCCAGTGAGAGCACTGCTGTAAGGCGCAAGGACATCACCCCTGTTTCTCTTACCGAGTGATAAAGTATATCAGAGTATATGGCGCGGGTGGTCCAAATGTACTCAAGTAGCTGCGCATCCTCCGTATGATGCTGCGGAGAATCCGTCTTCGACTATCCATCCCCGCCACGGCGCCTGCATTTCTAGTGAAGCTTAGCAGACTCGTCGGTGGGTAGGTGTCTGGTGTCTTGGGGAGAGACCAGATTCATTCTGTCTTGAGTATAATATAGCAGGGTCTTCTCAGTAGTCGAGCGTCTTGCCCGCACGGGGAGAGTCGGCTCAGATAGGCAAAGGCAGTCAGTCTCGGCAACGGCCACTCGCGTTTTCAGGAACTGGATACCGAATCCGCAAACACACTCCGAGATGGGCTGTGACTCGGATTGCTGGCCGCTCTTGAGCAGTATTCAACCAACCGGTTGTCTCTGCTGGTGCCATACTTCAGTACGGCTTTTATTCCAGCATCATACGGTGACACTAACATAGGAAGACCTCCCCTTTCTCACACACCGCAGAGCCACATAACACACGTGTGCTTATCGGTATATCAAGTGAACATATCAAATGGCAGGAGTAATTGACAGATCGAATTTGACAATTGGCAAATAAATTCGATGTACAAGAAGGTCAAAGACACACAATTTTTTAACAAAGCCCTACAATCCTACCAACTTAGTTACCGTTGCCCAGGCCAAGAGCTCCAAAGAGCGTGCCAACACCCCAGTGCTTCTCGCAGTTGCAGGCACCATCGTCCTTCCACTGGTCGTCGAACATGGAGAAGAAGACGACCTTGTCGCCCATGGTCTCCTTGATGCTGGTGATGGCGACCTGCTGGTTGAGGACGGAGGGCACGTTGACGCCGTTGGTGTTGCCGGCGGTCGGGTAGCCGCACTCGAGGACGTAACCGGGCTTGCCACCGCAGGCCTTCTCGACAATCTCAATCTGGCTCTTGACGAACTTGCCGGCGTCGATGGGCAGGACATCGGCGTTGAAGTAGGAGTGGACGTTGGCGGCGACAACATCGATGGCCTCGCACACAAGGGACTGGACGTCCTCCTGCTCCCAAGCGCCGACGATATCGGTGGTCGTGTAGGGACCGGTGTAGTCGGTAAGCTCGCTCTTGACGTGGGAGATGAGGTCGACCAGCTCCTGGGCGGTGCAGTAGCCGTTGTACAGAGCCTCGTTTCCGACAGCCATGAGCTCAACCAGATCCCACTGGCCCCACTCCTTGAGAGCGGAGATCTGAGTGTCGACATCGGGGGAGCCGTTGGAGCAACCGTACTCGCTGATGAAGATACCGACGATCATCTTCACGCCGTACTTGGAGCAGGCGTCACCAACGAGCGGCAGGGTGTCACAGTCGGTGGAGTACACGCGGAGCGTCGTGAAGCCGGAGTCGGCGATGGACTTGACATCAGCGTCGACGGTATCAGCCGTCTTGCACTCGCCACTCGTGGAGTCGTAAGGCGTGTAGGTCATAGCCCACAGGTTACCACCACCACCGAGGGTTCCAGTGGGCGTGGAGGAAGCGGCGGTCGAGGAAGAGGAGGAAGAAGCCGACGAGGGCACAGGGACGAGAGTGGACGTCGAAGAGGTGGTCGGGACGGCCTGGGAGGAGGCCGGCGGCAGGATGCTAGAGACGGGAGGGACCACGGCGCTGGAAATGGCAGGAATGACAGCACTTGCGCTGGGGACAACGACAGCGGCGGAGGTCGTAGCAGCTGTGGGCTCGACGCCCTCGAAGGGGCAGTAGACAACGGTCTGGGTGGTGACCTCGGTGGTAACAGCCGGGGCGGTGTAAGTACCAGGCAGGTAGGTCGTCACAACAGGGACGGTCACAGTCTCAGCGGGAGCAGTGACGGTGACGGTCGTAGGAGCGATGGTGTAAGTGCCAGCAGACGGGCAGACCTGGTTCCAATGTCAGCCACAGGCGTTCGAAGGCTTGCCGTCGCCTTATGTCCGCAGGTTTTTGTGCTGAGACATGAGTATCCATGAGAGAAAACGGGTTGTTCTTACGTAGGTGGTGGTCTGGATCAGGCTGGTGACGACTCCTCCGCTCTGGGTCGAGACAGTAGCGTAGGGGCAAGTGACAGTTGTGGCAGTCTCCACGATGCTGCACAAGCAAGTTAGCCATGATACACTGCGAGCGCCACGCCGAGGATCCTCATGTTCTACTTGTCCGGCATAGAGCCTACAGCCCCAGCCATCCGTTCCAAAGTGGGCACCTCAAGGGAACTTACGTAGTGACACCTCCGAGAGTATGGGTTCCGGGGGGCACCTCGGTCGTGGATGGGACCACGGTAGAGGTGGTCTCAGTCACGGTCATGGTCGTAGCCGGGAACGTGTAGGTTCCTACATTGAGGTCAGTCAGGGGCCTTCATTGATCCACGTCACTCCCAAGGGCGAAATACTCACCAGGCGTAGGGACCGTCTGAGCAATAGGCGTGGGCACCACGGCAGGGGTCGAAGCCACCGGGGCAGTGGCAGCAGACGTGGTCGGGGTCACGGCCTCAGAGGAAGGCGTGATGACGGCGCTGCTGGTGGTCTTGGCCGGCGCATTGGGAGTTGGCTGCCCTGTGTTTAGAGAGTCAGTCTCACGGAACAAAAGCTGATATTGGGCTGGGGAACTGGTAGCATACAGATGAAGTCGGTGCCAGTGACGGTCGTGTAGTAAGTAGTGCAGCCGGGAACGCAGACTTCAGTGTCGTTGGCCCTCTTGTTGAAGAGGTCGTGCGCGCGGCGGTGGGCATGGGCATTGGCGCCTCCGAGGAGGGCCGCGGCCACAAGGGGGGAGGTCTTCATGTTTTCGGGATGAAATCACAAAGAAATTATATTCGGGGGATTAAGTGTTGTTTTTTTGTAAGTTTTTTTGCTGGTGTAAATGTGTACTTGGTCGCAGAGTAACGAGTGCCCGCTGAAAGAGTGAAGCGGTAGGTCGGGATAGTGGTACGGAGAGGCGAAAGCTGGCGATGCTTTCAACTTGACAATATCACCGCATCAAAGGGGTCCGTGAGGGAGGTAAGAGAGGGAGGAACGGGTGGAAGGAGAGGGCCCCGGGTCGGGAGAGTATTATTTTATTACCTCTGGCGGCGCTGGGGTAGTATGAGCGGAGCCGGGCAGAGCGTCGGTACCCCTGATCACACATGTCACCCACAGACGCAGAGGAGAGGGTCGGCTCTGCACTGACGGGGAGATGCGTGGGTGGATCCCCACAGTCGAGTCCAACGGGGCCGCCCATCGCGTGGTCTGGTTGGGCGAGAGTGCTAATCTCTATGGAGAGATGATATCCACCAGCTCATCAGCGCCCAGTGGACTCAAGTGGCTCATCTAAGAAGCGCAGGATCCTGCCAAGAGGTCGTCCTGGTGGACAACCCGTGGGCGACCCGTAGGCGAGCCGTTGTCAGGTCGTCTCGACAGTCACGAGGCAAGCTAGCACGGGGTTGGGACACCGGGAGGTGTGGTGAGGCGGCTGCCCTTCTGATCTCGCACAGACTGGAGAGGTGACAAGAAGAGAGGCGCGGCCAGCATCATGACGCCAGAAGTAGCGGTAGAGTCGCAGCCACAGGTGCCATTGGGGGCGACCAGTCGACCAAAGCGGCAATCAGTATCTGCAACGAGATGCGAGGTGGCAGTCCTGGCAGTCCTGTGGGTGGTGAGGGCGACGGAATAGGGGGAAACCTGGAGATGTCATGACCGGGAGAGGCCAGGGCTGCAGACGACGTTAGACCGAGAACAGACGAACGACGACAGGGGGGGTCCAAGGGGCCCTGGCCAGTCATGAAGGGCGCTTGGTTGGGCGGACCACAAAAGGGAAATTGGATATCTGCCTACCCAGTCCCTAGTACCAAGCACCATAATAAGCGCAGGGCAGCACTTGGGCCAGACGGACGACAATTGATTGATTGCATCGAGATAGAGACACAAGCAAGATGGCAGGAGATTTTTGAGATCAGCGCGGGCTAGGACAGCCTTGTCCAGCCCTTGACTTGGCGGGCCCGGCTGGTGGGCGCGAGGCGACATCGAGAATGCAGTGACAGCGGTACTACTACTCGGTAGGGTCCAGAAGCCAAGTCGCTGCTGGGGACAAGGGATTGGTCGGGCGCCCGATGAAGCCCACGCCAAAACCCCACGAGATAAATGGTGGACGTCGTCCTGGCCGTGAGGAAGTGCTGGGCGTGGAAGCTCCCCGAGGCTGACCGCATATCCGGCACTTGTCCAGCCGTCTGACCAGCTCGCGGCAGGATGGGGGCCAAGCAAATGTGGTCTGGTGTTGGACATGCAGATGCTATTACTTGTTAAGGACCCGGGGCGACTGGTGATTTGAGGACCGCGGGATGACTCGAGCTGACACCCGGCCGACCCAGTCCCCGGACATGACCTCTGTCTTCCGCCATCGCCGTCGCCTTCGCCGTGCTGCCCGCCCTCACTTCCCGCTCCTGCTCATGTGGTGCCATGCGATATGCGGTGCGGTGCGGTGGGATGGGACGAGATGAGAGATGGATGGGATCGCATCTTCCATCTTCTGCTGCTGCTCGTATCGCGCAAATGGGCTGTTCTGCTGCTTTCGGGCTAAGATAGCAACTGTGAAAGATTGGTTGCCCGAACTAGCAGTCGGCACTGGCGATCGCTCTTTCCCACGACCTCCATCGCCGTAAACTCAAACTGGCGTAGTCCAACGTCTAGAGGGGCCGTACCTGCATGCTGTGCCTGTGCTGTATTGTAGATCTGTGGTCCGGGACCCAGGGACCAATCCAGATGACCGACCAGCTCGACCCAGGCACTGCAAATCCCCATCCACACCTCTCTCTGTTTTTAGCTCACGTCCAGTCTCACAGGGCACTATCAGCACATACCCAGACACCCATCTCCATTCATCCCTTGGGCCTGGCGATCGGTGTCTTTCCATCCCCAGACATTCTCTTTCACTATCATGGATGACCACGCCGTCCTGCCCCTGCTTGCGAGACTTCCTCTCTCTCCCTCCTGGACAATTGACCCGCCCTTAATCTTCCGATCAAGCCAGTCACTGGCACCTTGCTGTTGATCAACGGCCTCGTCCAGGAGATCCATCTCGTGATGAGAAAGCTTGGCCGTCCAGCTAATTTCGCACGCTGTCTGATTTCACCGGCCGCTTGGCGACGGGGCACCACCATTCTCGAACAGGTAACGGCTGCAATGACATATCAAAACACAATCACTTTTCATTAATTCAAACTCGACGACTTTGCGAGACACACTCGAGACACAGACAATGACAGAGGGACTACTCGAGCCACCGCATTATGTCCAATCCTGCCCTCAAGTAAAGCCTGCCCTCTGCCCGTGCTAAGTCCCCACGCATCGTCATCTGCGTTTGCCAGTGTCCTCAGTTCCGCACGCTGCAAGCAGACTCATTTTGGCCGAGGCCTATTCCAGGCCCGCCGACTCGCCTTATAACCCCGACACGTGGGCTACAGGTAATTTGCAATCCTGCAATCGCATAGCTAATGGGAATCGCCTCGCGCCCCAGACCCAAGCCGTCCTGGTCCCGGGGTCACAACTCTATGGCGAGCCTGGCACGAGCCTCGCACGCCCCTTACATTTGCACTGCTGCGCTAGCAACGAGGCACAGAGCCAAGATCCCAATCTAGGCGGTCCGTTAGTCAATGGGCCTTCTCCCTAGGAAGTTCCTGGTCTCAACATACCGTCATCTTGCTGAATATGCTGCGCACCGCGCTGTTGACATTATCCATGGAGTCGTTCGCACCACCAGTGCCTGACGGCGAGGCCCCACTGGTCGGCCCCGCCACGCCGCTTGCGTTCGCGGGAGTCATGTGGCTCATGTCATGGGTGGTTGTAATGGCCCAGCTCATGCTAGAAGACGGCGACGGGGGCGTCTGAGTGTCCACCACCAAGGTGGTCGGCGTGCCGGACACGTCCGAGACGTCGGACGGCATGATTGCGGTGGGCAGGGCTGTCGTTGCCCCCATGGTCTGGCTGGCTGTGGTGTACTCGGCAGTGGCTTGTTCGGCAGTGGTCTGCTCGACAGCGGTTACGCTGTTGCTATCCCCTGTCACTGGCATGTCGTGGCCAGCCGGCATTGAGTCCATATCCTGGGCCAGGGCAAACGAGCCCGCGAGTGCCAGCACGAAGAATTGTGAAATCATGGTGGATCAAGATTCTGGTATTGGATGTTCTCAAGCAAGTGCTCAGAGCACGTGTCGGACGAGTTTCCTCGGTTGGTGTAGTAGCGTGGAGCGGTGGTAGGCTTCGACAGATATGTCAGGTCCGGGTAATGGGTAACGTCCTTTCCTGACGGTCGAGGACGGCAGGCTACCCGTGGCTTAAGAAAGATGCCGGCGAACAAAAGGAAGGACGGGAGGGAGAGCCAGTCAGGGCTGCGGTGATGTCCTCTGAAAACAGGGAATATGTGCCGTCATGCCTGTACCCTTTCGCCGTCCTCGCCTCCCAATGTTGTCAAAGACCGGGTTTTGCAGAAGCCGCAAACGATGCAAGGCGTCGTGGCAAGTGGCCTGCAAGCATGGAGACACAGACAAAGGATGAACACCAGGCGGCCGTCCGGGAACGAGGGTCGAACAGAGTATCGACGAACGGACGGGAGGGCCCACCACGAAACGAGGGAAGGGCTCCCGGGTTGAAAATGCTGACGTCGACTTGCACAGGGACGAAAGACGGAAGACGAGCTGCTGAAACCGACATGTCAAGTAAGCCAAGATTCCCTCGTACTGATCCGTTCCCGACGCGATTCTTATTGAGAGCTGTTTGGGGAGATTGTACTGTGATCGGGCCGACGATTGCAACTGAGACATTTCGAATCTATCCACAGCACGTCTTGTGCACCCGGACCACCACGAGGCAATGCGAGGGAGAGAAATGCTGCCCCCGGACAAATGGGCGAGAGATGAAGGAGTGGTACAGGTTATGAGGGTGGCATGCAAAGCAATGTGAGACATGGCCTTTTTTTTTCTAGGGCAGCATCACTCAGCTTCCAACGGGCAGCGGGACTCGTGCACCACATGGTTTCCCTCCTGCCGTTTCCTGTGCGCCGCGAGATTTTGATACAATTACAAACCTCCACAAATTGGCCAAGTCACGGTAAGGCATAGGACACGGGAGAGGTTTCTTTGGATAGCAAGTAACGAAGAACTATGTATGTATATGAGTACATATATATGTATGTGTGTATGTGTCTGTGTGATACGTGCCATATGTTAAGTACAACTCTACAAGACATCAAGTATCGTCTGATGTTTTGCGGTGCAATTGAACCTACCTACTCACAGAAGGGAGGTACACAGGTACATGGCAGATGAATTGCCGCTCGGATGAGCAAGGGGGTTTGAGTGGAATGCGATGCACGTCATTGCTTGGGTTTCTTATCGGGAACGATAAGCGCACCTCCGTGAACTTTTCAACGGAGCCGCACTGCAGGACAACTTCCCATTGGAACACGCGCACTCTTTCGAGTGTCCTATTCCATCATGCGAATACCTGCCGCCGGGTCATACGTCTGCTGGAGATGCCTATCGAGAGGTGCCCACTCGGGACTCTCACCCAACAGAGCGGCGGTACTGGCCAGGAGTAGCCTTCGGGGCAATCCTACACCTTTTCATACCGCGTCTCTGGTCAACCGTAGGGTAAGCACCCCTGACAATTTGTGACAGCAGTCGGCTTTGAGATCCGCTGTGCATCTCTGTGTCTGACATCACGCTTCATCCAGGCCTTCGCGACCGTACAAGAAACTCCCCAGGCAGACTCGGAAGATGGCTTCGTCCCGAAGATCCGCCGGCGGTTGCGACAATGGGAGGCCGAGAACGAAGTATCAGCCCCCAGAGGCATGCCTGCAGACCATGGCGGCACAGGAAAGGCGCGGAACTTGCTCACAAGGGCTCGCCACCTCGACGAGCTGAGACTGGATGAAGGAGAAGACGCAGATCTGGACCAGCCGCTCCCCGACAGTGACAGTTTCCTCGATCTCCTCCCTCCACCATCCGAATTCAAAGCCGGCGACTTGATAGAGCTCCAGGAAGACGGTGACAGGATGGCCATCTTGGCAGTCTGTCTTGGGAATCTCCACGGGTTCTACCACTTCTACACCATCACCGGAAAATGGCATCCCGCCCCCAAAGTGACGTCCAACTTCGTGGTCAGGAACTTCGTTGAGGAGCAACTGCTCCAGCCCGCTATTGACAAGCTGCCGAAAGAGGCTTTACCCCTTGAGACGTTGAGGGCGATGAAAGAGCTTAAGATGGGTCCGGACCGCGAATCTGGTGGCGCGCTTTTGCGCATTATGCTCAAGTTCCAACACAAGACAGAAGCCGCTATTCAACAGAACGCCACCCGCCTGGAAAATGCCCATGAGATATTGAACAACGGTCACGACAGATATCTCACTCTGGAGCAGATTGCAACTCGTTTGATCCATAAGAAGAGTAGTAAAGAGGTCCAAAAACTTGCCTCCCACGTCTTATATGCTGTTCATCGCACTCTCATGACCAACGACGTCGGATTCCGCATGGTCGGTGCTTTGGGTCCCACCAGGAAGACGGTATACGAGGTGACGCCGCCTGAAGATGTCCTTCTGATACACAATATGCAGACACTGGTCAGGCTCTTCACCGATATCCCCGGGAAAGTGAAGGTACCGCTGTCCGCTTTGAGTTCATCTGTGTTGAATCAAAGCCAGCTAGGTCGCTTTATTCTGAAGGCCAGGAATGCTATTGACCAGAGCCGGCGGTACCGTGACTGGACTCCCCATGGGGCTCTCAGCCCTGCGAAGGAACCCAGGCCGCCCCTCCAGACGGAATGGACCGACATCGACTTGAGCATCATGCATTTCATGCACCTGTGGGCTGGCTACGATCAATTCATGCCATTCTCCAGCTTCCAATCGATAGGCTCCACGATTCTCAGGGCTCTTGGGAGGTACCAAAACAGTGAATACTTATCTCCAAGCACTGGATGGACGTTCCTGCAAGAGGTTGGGTACCTGAGCCCTTGGGAGGTCCACTCACGCTATACCCAGCGCGTTCCCGGAGTATCAGTATCTCGTGAGACCGGCTTCGAGAGTTTACAGCTGGGGTCAGATGGAATCTCAGCTTACTTGACTCCGGACCGTTTCGAGAGCAGGCGCAAGGAGTGGACTGATCACCGGGTGTTTGCAATTGACGCTAAAGAGACAGTCGATGTTGACGACGCCGTCTCTATTGAGAAGACCGACAAGCCGGACGAACATTGGATTCACATCCATGTGGCAGATCCCGCGTCCCGGATTCAACCAGGATCTCGTCTCGGAAAGCGCGCTGAGCTATTGCCGCTGAACTTGTACCTCTCTGGACACCAGTCCAACATCTGGGGTGTGGGCAATGAGGTCCAGGAGCTATTTTCCCTCGGTCCTGACAAACCTTGTCTCACATTTAGCGGCAGGGTGAACAAAAATGGAGATCTCTTGGAGTATACTGTCACCCCTAGCCAGCTCAAAGATATTACTTTCATCACTCCCCAAGAGGTAAACCAGGCTGTCGGATTTGAAGATACCAAGCGGCCACCGGCGTGGTCTACTACGGAGAGCTTCAAAGTGGGCCAGTCACCTCGTGACAAACCCGAGAACAGAAAGATGGTAACTGCCTCCGAGCTTCGACAGGATGAACTCGAATCACTCAAGACGCTTCATCAACTCGCAATGGCCATTCGTGACAGGCGTTTAGCAAAGGGTGCCGTGCCAGTCTTTCCACTGCGCGCCAGCGCGAAGGCTTCATTCGATGAGACCTCCATCGATGAGGCATCATCGGGACTCATGACCTGCAACGGCGACCCATCCATCAGCATAAGCTGGGGCTCTGGCGGTGAGGCCCCGGTGGTGACCCAGACCATGATCCTAGCAGGCGAGATAGCCGCGCGGTGGTGCGCGGATCGCAAGATTCCTGTCCCCTATGTCAAGCAATCCCGGGCCGAGAAGAACTTGCAGTTCCTCAAGGCCTATACCCAGAAGGTCTACTACCCGACCCTGCTCCGCGGAGAACGGCCTAGTATAGACCAGATCACGCAGTACTTCAACCTCCTCGGCTCAGACGACATGTCCACGCAGCCAGGACCGCACTTCGTCCTGGGGGTGGACGCCTACGCCAAGGTGACGTCCCCGCTGCGGCGATACTCGGACCTCGTGGCGCACTGGCAGATCGAGCATGCGCTCATGCAGGAGATGGAGACAGGTGAAGTGGCGGTGTCGCAGCTGCCTTTCAGCGAGACCAAGCTCGACAGGCAGGTGTTCCCCTGGATGCTGCTCCGGCAGCGCATCATCCGGCGCCTGGGTAACGTGGACGGCAACTACGCGTACATGCACCAGGCCCTCTTCCGAGCGTGGAAGTACCCCTCCGAGCACGACTCGCGGCTGCCGGACACCTTCCGGTACACTGTAAGACGCGCCGTCCGGGGCGGGTATATCACGGGTTGGCTGGACTGGTTCGGGCTCGACGCGCAAATGGTCTCGGACGGGCTGGAGAGGATGGGCTTAAGCGTGGGCGACCTAAGGAATGGTGATGTGTTTGAGGTTAAGCTGAAGGACGTCAATGTCCATATGGGCGAGGTCCTTGTCGAGGCGGTGGCGAGGCCCAGCGCGGAGGAGCAAAGCGAGGTTTAATGCCATCCTCGACGCAGAGTCGCATGCGCACAACGGACGCCAAATGAGGCCGTGGAGCGATCTGCCCTTGGCTTGAGCTTGACATGCGGCAGCGAAGCATATACCCTGCCGCTTCGAGGGCCTTACACGATATGTATAAAAGATTTAGTATAGCCATTCATTTGTACCAACAATGTACAGTACATATAGTTGACGATATTGACGACATAAACAAGAACAAGTACTAGAATATGCTTGTCCAACATTCACAACACTCTACGAGACGGAGTCATCTGGTGGGTGCCGCCGCCGGCCCCTACCCATCACAGCAAGACGAGACTGAGTTTATTCTCAACAGGAGCAAAGACTTATTCGAGTGCTTGCCTAATGAATGTTGCCCAGTAGTCTAGGAACGAGCAGGCAGGGCAAGCAGGGTTCACGAGGCCCGGCGTCAAGGGCGGCACCGAGCATCACGAGGGCCTTCCCTCTCCTCGCTTCGCATGCATCTGAAGGGAGCCCGCGTAAAGAGCAAGCCACCCGAGGCATGATTTATCGTTTGTTGCCCTCTTCCTCGTCTCGGAAACCTGGATAAATTCGGACCTCGGGGACGATTGGCCTCTTCCACTATACACAACACACAAACAAATTAAGGGGCGGTGACAGTGGGCAAGGAACGGGCCATTATGAAAAGAGAACATAGTTCAAGATCTCATACACTCTGTTCTGCTTGTAGGTCTCGCAACAGGTCGGGCCTGAGGCACGCTGAAGAAAGCATTCCCCTACCCATCTACTGCCTGCTTCGTAGATAGTCGATCAAATCTCAGGAGAATGGTCAGGCAGAGCATGTCGCAGTGTCACACGCCGGTTCCAGACACACCTGCACGAGTGCTCAGGTCCAGATTTTCTCTCTTTTCTCGGTAGCGGCTGTCCTACGCTAGGAGGGTACCGATCGAGCTGGATGTTCCTATCTATCAAAGGGGCTCTCTGTCCTGAGTCCACCCCTCTCCGGCCCGGCTTTGAGACCCCCTGACCCCTTGGCCCAAGTTCGTCCTTCCGTCCGTTGACCCCATTGATATATCCTCTGATTAACGCCCCATGAAAACCCTTAAATGACTTTTCCCCTTCCCTATTATTTCTTTTATACGCACCCCGCTTGAACATTCGATCCGCGCGCATCATGCCGGTGACGACAAGGCGCGACAAGAAACGAAAATGAACGTATGAATAAGAACCAGGATCCCTCATGCACCTGCCCCGAGAGATGTGTGCGATGAGCCGTGACCGTTCACAACGCCGCAAAATGAGTTTCGTCATTCGCCCGACCTGCCCCAGAGGCCGATGAACAAGCAGAATAAAATGGCCTTCACCGAATGAGCAGCCGCTGCTGCACGGTAGGTCAAAATGAGAAGTAATGTTCGTAAACGCCGTCCGCGATGCTGGTGTCAAGTCGTTCTCTGGAGATCAGATCTCACTCGACTCGAATGCTAGATTTGGTCCATGTCGGATATGCCGTTTTTTGTTCAAGACCGGCAGATGTCGTAGTGGTGGTGGGAAACAAAATGGCAACGTCCAACAAATGCCCTATGCTCAAATGCATCCAAGACGCTATCGTACAATCGCTCGCTAGATACAATGGCTGGTCTGGATTGTGGGGAGGCAGGAGAGACGTGCTGAAAGGCCGCATCAAGACGGGAAGACAGCCCCCGTCGGGGAGCTCTCAGCCTCGACGAGGGAATCGGAGGTTGACCTCTGCGAAGCCTTCTTTTTCTGAACAAGCAAGTCAACATCATCTCCTCCATCCTACATTCCAGACAACACTGTCAAACATCATGGTCAGCAAAACTGGGCGACCAAGCGTCTGGGGAGTTTTCCTCGGTTCCTTTCGAAGATCCGAGGAGGGTTCTGGGCGCGGAAGGTACATACTGGGCGATGTCTCGGGCCGTATTCACCGTATCAAGGACGAAGCCAACGATGCCTTCCGATGCCGTTTCACCTTCTTCATAGGGCATGAACATACCTGATTCCGTCCGTCTCATACCGGAGGGTGCCGCATTCAAGCTGCTCGATGAAGTGGTGCGGCGGAATCCAGATGAAGAAAGTCCGCCGGGGGGCGGTGATCTCAAGCCATCGCTGAACTCTGCGCAGTCATCCTCCTCGTCCTCATCCTCGTCCTCGTCGTCAACGAAAAACATCTTGGAGGACGGCTTCGACGGCCGGAGGGTTTCTTGCGATGACGATGGCGACATGACCGGGCTCCTGTACGAGTGCTTCATGGCTGTCTCGGGCGGTTCAGGCGTGTCCTCTCGGTATTTGAGTGTCGTCGGTGGCAACATGTTAATGCTCTTCTTCTCAGCCTTGCCGTGATTGCTCGTTTTCTTCCTCAAGATCGGCCTCCGCTTCTTGGTGGTCGCCTTCTTCATCATGATGCCATCGTCCGAGTCGCTACCATAGTTATATCGGTCTGTGTCAACATCATCGTCATCATCATCGTCGCCCTTGATGTCAACAGCAATGCACTGTTCAACCTTCTCGTTGAAGTGAATGTGCTTGCGCTCGCTGTTTGGCGAGATGACACCCGAGGTGGACGTCGATGGCCCGGTACTTAATTGGTCCCTACTCAGCCGTCTTGACGAAAAGGGGAATGTCACGTAGTCGGTAGCAGCCCGTTCGAACCTAGGCCTTGGCGACACCCTGATACCGCGGGGCATTTCCTTTTGTTGAGCTTGAACAGCCGCCGCAGCCTGCTTGATCAGGGACGACGATGATAAAGACTTTTGCAACATGATCTCCGACATGCTGCGTTTCTTCAGAATCGGCTTCTTCTTGGACTGTGATTGTATGAAAGAGTTGGATTTGGACAAGCCAGCAGATGTTTCGTCATTCTTGGGGCGTGAGAGATCACTCGTCTTGCCGGTCAGCAGCGGCCCGTACAGCCACGTAACATCACAGTCCTTGAGCCTGCTCCAAAAGTCAGCAAATTGGAATTACAGCAAGAGTGAGGGTCGAGACAAACCAGTTGAGCGTCTCGGGGGAGACGGTCTTGAGATTGTTCTTTGCTTTAATCCAGGTCCTCCAAGACGCGTTCTCCAGCCGTGCGGAGTTGCCGCCAAAGCCATCCCTGTTGGAAATGATGTGCTTCCAGGACGACCAAATGTCCTCCTCCTTCCAGTCATGAGACAGGTAGTCGACATGACGGGTGGGCTGCGCCCCAACTGCAGTGTCGTCTACAGCACCACCGGTGGGATCACAGTAAGACTCGGGAGTCTCAGGATTTGAGGTTGTGGTTGATGTTTCGTACCCAGGGGAACTCGCTGTGCGAGGGCTGGGCGGGGGTTCTAATTCTTCTGGAGTTGGCGGGCCTAGGTATGCATTGTACGCGGGGAAGACAATATCGCTCTCGTCGCCCAAGTCGTGCAACAGCCCATTGTCGCAACCCTCGCTGTCGGTCGAGAGCGACAGGTTGCTCGCAGGGGTGGAGGAGCAGGAATGGTCGGCGGTTGACGCATGTATTGTTTGTGGCGAGGATGGCGCAGATGAGAGCGTCGAGTCTGCGAAGATTTTGACGGGCTGCGGGTAGAGATCATGTATCCTCGAGGCAGAAGATGAACCGTGGAGACCGCCCGTTTGCCTGGGCCCGAATCTCGACTGGGAATGGGATCGACGCAGCGCAGAAGGCGCGAAGTAGCTACTCTCTTCCGAAGTTATTACCACCGCCATTTTGACGGACAACCACCGGCGATCAATTGGACGTGGCGTCCAACGTCACCGTCAATATTTGCCCGTGTTTTGAGAAAGGGGATTCCGTCATCTGTATGCCACCAATCCTGGTCAAGGGGGAGCGTGCTGTCACTTGTGCGGTGCGCCTTGACGTGTGGTAAAAGATACTGCAGCTTGAGGGCCGACTTTTTGTGCCGGCTCTGATCAGCTGGGGACTTGGTTGTGTTGTCTGAAGCCGATCCTGTGCAGCGGCGGGTTGCGAATTGCACGACAAGCAGCGATGGCCAAGGGTGTGGAGAAATTGTGTGAGGGTGCCTGGCTGGAGGTGGGCCTTGGGCGGCCAGGTTGGTTTATGAGTGGCAGCGGAGGGCGTGAGAGAAAAGGTGGGTGAGGGGAGATATAGGTCCAGAAGTCCCAGGACGGGCGGCCAGAACACCACACCCAACTAAGTGGCAGCGCGGTGCCGATCTGAAGAAGGTGGTGCGCCAAAGGGCAAGGCGGCGGACGGCGTGTGGGTGCGTGGGTGTCTCGAGTCTGCGGGTCTCAGGGTGGTCAGGACAAAAGCTGCATGACTGAGGGCGTGGAGAGATATCGCAGATGACTCGAAGGGGGAGAATTCTGGGGCTTTGCTGGATGGCGGAGGGCGGTGGTCGGAGAAGACCCAGAGGGCAAAGCACCAAACAGACTTCAGCAAGCACTCAAGAACCGGGACAATGGGGGGGAGGCGGCGGGTCCAAGACTTAAAAGTGTGGGATGTGGAAAAGTGAATGGAGGATTGCGTGGGTTGGACGTGAAAGGTCTGGGGTCCTTGCCGATCCCAGAAGGTCTGGGTCTGGGCTCTTGCGATTGCAGGGCGCCGCGCAGCACGGCTACGGGGGTACACTGGTACTTCGCCGACAGTACGGTACAGGGTACCTGGGTAGAGCATAGCAGAGCAGAGCGTCTGTGGTGAGCGCCCCCAGGTGGGGAGATAGAGAAGGCAGGGAGGGAGGGAAGGCTGGGTGAGGCTAACCCGAGCGGGTAGCTCGGCATGTTGCCACTAGAACCTCTTGGGCAGTGGCATACCTGGCCCTGCACCGCGTGGGGGGAAGGTATGCCATTTTCACTGGCACTCTCGCCTTCGGGGGCACGGCTGGCCACCTGACGGTAAATCCCAATTTGCTCGACATGCCATGCCTGGTCTGCCTATTGAGACATCTATCGCTCGAGCGTCGGCTCCGACGTGGCCAAAGACGCTCATGCTACATCCCACGACAATTTACGACACGGGACTGCCAGCGCAACAAGTGTACCGGGTTTCGTGCCTCGACGTCGTAGCGCAATAACGCAAAGGGTGNNGGGGGGGGGGGGGAATCAACCGGTGTGAAGGACCTGACAGGGAGGGCGTATTTTTGGTTGGCCCTCGACGATGCCGACTACTGCGATAGATAGGCCAGGACAAGGAGGACTTACTAACTTGAGTACAGGGAGCACGTCCAAGCAGGCAGGTAGATACCTGGATCAGGTAACCCAGCAAGTAGGCTGGTACTGTGGTAGTGCGTAGCAGGTCAAGGTAGGAAGGATATCGGTACCAGGCCGAGCGAGGGTGTGCGCATCTGGCTCGCGATTCTAGAGCTCCGCGGCCTGCTGCAGACGGGGCATCGTCAAGCTTCACTCACACCTCATGCACGATAAACATCCGGCACGGACGAAGCACTATGCCTAGGTTAAGCGAGCGGGCAGGCGGGGCGGGTGAGTGGACGAGCGGACGAGTGGTGGACTCTGTCAGTATGGGATGTGTGCTTGTATGCATATGTGTGTGCGCGCGCGCGTGTGTGTGTGTGTGTGTGTGTGAATATGTATGCAGCACTGCGAGGCGCATTCGGAGCAGAGAACGAAACGGTCAGATGGAGGCACGGAGGCATGAGTGGATGGCATTGTGTGGGGAAGGGGGAACGCCATTTGAGATTCAACCTTGCATTCTGGAGGGAAGGAAGGGGGGGGGTGGTTGTCAGCCTTCGAAGCGAACGCAGCCTTGTTAGAGTTCAAAGGTTGTCGCCTATTTGGCGGTTTGCAATAAGTGGTAGGCTATCAGACCGAAGGCGTGAGGGGACATGTCTGCGTGCGCATGCAAGTGACTGACGCGCTGCAGCCCAGGACGCCCACTGCAGAAGTCGGCTAGACAAGAAACGTCTTGAAAGGGAATACTGGGTGCTGTAGGCCCAGGTGTACATGGTAGTACACTCACTACGTACATGGCGACGCCTGGGCGGTGAACCTGGGTCGCTGGGCACCTGGGCATTGGACAGGACAGGGTGACGGGGTGGCTGATGACGGGCTAATGGGCCTGCTTCAGGGACGAGGCGGGTTGAATTGCCTCTGAGCAAAAAGCAAAAGAGGTAGCACGAGATGGGGGAATGAACGTGCGGATTGCGGAGTGCAGGATGAGATGCATCTTCCAAGCAGGGAACAGCCAGGGATGTGATTCGCCCCTCCACAGAGCTACACTGTGCCGTGGCTGTCCGAGCGTCTTGTGTGTTCAACAGCACTGCGTAAATACTGTGTAGTAGGTGGGTTGTGCTGCTGGCTGCAGGGGGAAAGAGGCAGGACAGCAGTGATCATGGTCATGGAAGTACGCATTACACACCGATAGTGACCAGATTGCCGTGTTGTTGTTATCGTTGTTCCTCACCTTGTCGTCTTTTGCCGGACGTCTGATCCAACGATCCTCTTATTTCCTCTTCCGTGGTCCTCGGCTGACCGGTCAGGTGTAGGTGCAGGCAGATAGGTGCACCAGGTCGTCATGCGACCAGCGATAAGCAACTGGCAACTGGCGACTGGCGACGAGGCCCGCCGGTCAGGGCTGCTCCGGCACCTCGGGGAGGGTAATAGGGAGAGAGAGAGGGAACCGCGTCAGAGCACCTCGGTAATCGGTCGCCTGGAGTATGGGGCCTTGGCATGGGCGGCCGGGGGCAAAATAGAGTCGATGCGTGCCCGCTGAGGAATTCTTTTCAAATCTAAGTAGCGGATGGGGCCTCCCCGGGTCAGACACGGCCAGCTGGCAGGACCAGAGTGGCAGTCAGTTCAGCAGTTCTTGATTTTGCCTTCGCCTCCTGCCTCAGAGAAGGTCACGGGACGATGAATGACTGGCTTGGGGTTCGTTCCTGCGCTTCCCCGTGCCACCCGCCCGCGCGGCCCGTGGGGTTGGGGGTCCGGAATGTTATTTCAATGCAGCCTGCCTGGTGATGTTTTGTGCTGATGCTGATGCCGATGCTGACGCTGACGGGGGTGCCAGGACGGGAACGGCGACCAAGGACGAGAGGATGTCGTGACTTTGTGCGTGGGTGTCACTCGCGTACGCTATACCTGCTGAACCTACTCGGCGAACCGGCCAAGGGACACAGGGAGGTCACTTGATCCGGCCTGGCGTTGCTCCTCGAGCAACCCAAGCAGATAACTGACTGGTGGGGGTACTGACAGGATGCTGCCGTCTTTGGCCTCAACTAGACTGTGAGGACTGCGTTATGCGGCGAGAGAAGCTTTGGCTTTGGCATGAAGCCCGTTAGCACCGTGCTCTCCCCGGATGTTACATGTATTTCCCTCCTGCTGGGCAAACCTTAGGCTTAGCTGTGTGCAGGGCTCGCACGCACTGTAGTAGTAGTAGTAGTAGTAATAATAATAATAAACCTGGAGCTGACCGTTCTCAGCCTGTCCTGCCTGCCTGTCTCAGCCAGTGCGGGGGTCACACTGGGGAATGTCTTAGGTTCTGATGAATCCGGGGGTGATCGATGTCCAGAATTCCCATAAACGGGCCTGCCAACCTGGGGATGGATGGATCTTCGCCGGGGGAGGGGGGAGGGGGGGTCGCCCGATATGGCGTGGCCTCATGGAATTGGGTGATCAGAGCTCTCACCGTCCAAACTGGAGCCCCCAGATCAGCAAATCCAGTCAACAAATGGTCTGGCCGAGACTGAGACTTGCTTAATGGTTGATGTCATTCGCCAGCATGCCAGACGGCACAAAAAGACGGCCAGTTTCACTCTTTGCTCATAATCCAGGGGTTACGTCTGTATGTTTGTTTTTATTTTTCTTGCAGGGCAGTCAGTTGTCAGTCTGGCAGGCTCTGCTGTGCCCATAGAACCGGCCCAAACCCCCTGGCCGCACACGGGCCCAGCCTTGTGACGTTGACGTCCCTCTTGGTCGAGGCTGATCAACGGCACCCAGGCCGACTCTGCGAGTCTAGAAGCAGTCGGCTCGGCCATCGCTGCTTGACGGTTGCCCTTAGGCCGGGCTCGTCCTGAGCACCATCGAACCAATGCGAGCTGCTGAGAGGCGTGTAACATGTCTGCCGCCAGGGAACTGTCTCCTTGTCCTGCCCAGGAGCTCCCCTTCCCATTGTTTGATACGTTTGGCGAGGCCGTGGGGGGAAGGATGGACCGACTCTAGATTCGAGGCCAGACTTCGATCAAGACTACCTTTCCGCTAGCAGCTTCAGCAACCCGTCTGGTGAACCCTGAGGACCACACAAACCATTCAGACCGTCTGCAGTGCTGGGCGAGCCGCCCTTGGTCATGCTAAGGGGGGCAAGCATGGTCGCATGCGTCTCGTCTACCGCTGATGGTCCATGTTGCTCCTATCTTTGCTCAATCCCCACCCCTCGCTTTATCTCCAAGTCGGCTGGCCGGGAGCCTCTCGGGAGCCTCTCAGGTATCTGCCTCCATTGTCGTCCCGGCGTCGAGTCGCCTCGTCCAGAAACACTAGCCCGCCCGCCCGTCGGCAATTGTCACGGCCAGGGTTCCGGATTGTTCCGCATATGTGTCTGCGACCCGGCCGGCCATGCCATGCTTGGAGCTGCAGACGAGATGGCGCCAACCTTGAGGGCTGCTCCCGGCCGGTCCTCTAGCTACATGAGATAGTCCGAGCTAAAAGCTCCGTACACCAAGCTATGTCCTTCTGTTCTCTGCGGCCTTGCTGGCACAGGCTGCATTAGACGCAACCCCGGCGATATGCTCACGTCCAAGGAGTGGCTTTACGTTCCTTCACCCGTCACATCGTTTGTCTCGACGATATGTAGGGCAACGAACCTACACACGCACAGCAGGCCACGCAGATATGCACATGAGAAACACGGCGCCGTCTTGGCCGCCATCGAACCAGACGCATGGATTGGGCAACACGGACCGCGTGGCTCGTCACCGAGCGAGCCCACGCGGTATCGACGTTTGCCGGCTCGACAACTGAGCCAGATTGCAATCTCTTTACGAAATTAATTGAAGTCGCTTGTCAGGGCATTGATTGATGTCTGGCTGCCGATCCTTCGCCATTGTGCGTATCTGAGATATTCGACAGCCCGGACCAGGTGCGGCAAGGGCTGTCCACGACGAGCCGCACAGAGACCTATCGACACAGTAAGGGAAGCGGTATTTCCTTATCCTGCCACTTCCCTGACTCTGCAGCCAAGGCGAATTCAATCTGTCCTCTCTGATGACACAGAAGCGGGCAGCCGGGATCAAGGCAGGATGCAGCCCAAGGCTCAATTCAACTTTTCCCCAGACGCTTGGGCAAAACAAGCCATCTGAGAGTTGCCCACACAAACCTCGTCCCTTGGTGAGAGTGTCATCCCAGATTGCCTCATCCCTGCAGACTGCCGCCCGCTACGACTCAGCAGATATCTGGTGCTAGGCTTGATGGTGTCCTGAGAGGCCAATCCTGCAAGCCATAGGCGGCGTCAAGCAGTATCAAATCCAAGCACATCAGATACCCTAGAGCCGGCTAATCTGGCCGGTGCCTGAAACCACGGGATATCAGGGTCAAAGCCGTGACTCGCTCCCACATTCTCGTGGGGTTTAGACTTTCGTCCGAATAGGGCGGTGAGGAGTAGTTCACGTCCCGACTGACTAGATCTTGTTTGATAGCTGAGATGGTTCTTCTTTGACAAAATGCTACCACCCCCTGGCCGGGAACGACGTGATGGCCACCTGTGAGGGATGAGCTATTGCTCGTGCCATCTCCGGACGGTACGATAGGCTGATCTAGAGCGAGACCTGACGCGGGCGGAGCTGCAGCCCGAGACTCTCGGAGGATTTTCCCGACTAACGCCAGGCGCCCGCCAGCGCGAGAGGGACAGGGACTTACCCAAGCTATGCTGCAGCTATTACGGAGACGAGGGGACCCTGATCGTCGCCCGTAGCGGGAGCCGTCTCGGACCACAGCAGCCACCGCGATGTTTCCCCAGGCCTGCCCAGAGGTCTAGATGCGTTGCGGTCCAAAGCATCACCGCAGCATCTATTCTTGGGGGACCGCTACGGCTTACATTGTACTGTACAAGAGCACACAGGTCCAGGCTCCCTCCTCCCAAGTGGCATCCTGCCCCGAAACTTAACCAAGTGACATGAGCAAGCACCTGCGGACAGCATAGCTTGAGGACCGGTCCCGTTCCTGTTGAGCCCAACCCGAAGCCGACGGCAACGCAATCGAGATACGGCAGGGCGGCAGGCCGCCTCGACCGTGCGTATTACCAACATGATAAGCCAGGGACCAAATGGAAGCGCTCTCATGCGGTAGTCTGCTTCCGTGAGACGTTACCATCTCTTGATGGGTGGACCTTGATGTCCAGAGATAAAGCTAGCCTCCACGGCCGTCGGGCCCTAGGAATGGGCTCTGCACAAGTACTGAGACAACAAACAAACGAATTCACCCCGGCCCTGGCACCGGCCACAGATCGTGGAGGAGATGAAATCCCCGGGCTCTGGGCAGCAAGAGGTAGTGGTATCTTTTTGAGGCTCTGTGTTGAGGCTCTAAGACGTGGCTTGGTCCCACATCGACGGGCTAAACGTGAGGGTGGGCACCTCGATGTCCTCGATCGGTCACCTTGTATCTGCCGTCCATCATCTATCATCTATCATGAGTGCTCGGCTCCGCTCCAGCTCCTGGTCCGGATCCGTAACTGTGTCGTCAAGGTGCTTGGTAGAATTGCACAAACTCTGGGATTTGGCACACCATAATACCGCAGATCTATCTTTACTTTGGCAGTCAGTGGACGTCAACAACAAAGAGCATCCCTCCTCTCCCCTCCCCTCCCAAACCCCCTCCGTCCTCCCCCTGGCCCGTCACTTCCGACTTGTCATATTCCCGAGCCGCTGTGAGCCGGTGATGCAACCCATTACAGGGCGGGCCGTGGGTTGGGGCCGACCAGCGAGCGCGGGATTATTTACTTGTCAGGGCCCTCAAGGATGCGTGCGACTCGTCCTGGGCGGTCGTTGCTCATCGGGTAATCCGGAGTCGTGCCACCTCCTCCCTTGTTGTTTCCCAGGAGGACATTGACTCGCGACATTCCAGGGACATGATTGTCGATGCGGTCGACGGGTGTGTCTTACACAAAGTCCAAGCCACGGGGATCGCCGTTGAGATTATCCCTCGTTTCCCTCGGTGTGTTTTGTTTTAGGGAAGGGGGAGGCGTTCCTCGATGTCGTAGCCTCCTACCAACGCCTCAGACATGTGGAGTGGGGCCGCCACGTTCTGGAAGCCCTTTGCAAAGCGGGCTCCACGGCGTGGTGGCGCCTGGGAAGACGACATGGACGAGTACTTTCCTGTAGACTTCATGCCGAGTACTTTCGCGTTGAGCCTTATTACGTGTGCCAGGACCGACCAAGACGAACAGAAAGCTGCCTGCCGACAGGCAAGCACTGGGCAGAGCAAGCCATCAAGTCATCCACGGCTCGTTCGGCACGGAACGGGTGCTGATGGTTCGTATATCAACAACAAGCCCTGGAGATGTGGGCTCGGTTCCCCGTGGCATGCTCATACCTAAACGCCGGCCGCACTTGGCTAGCCTAGGGTGGATTTTCATTAGATAATTAGACATTTTACAGTTCATATCTTGAGCGAAAGAAGAAGGGAAAAAAAACTTCAGACCAAGTGGCACGCGTACTAGGAGGTGTCAGCATTGCATCTAGACCCAGTTCCCCTCCACCCCTTCCAGCCCTTCCATCCATCCCCCCGGGGAAGGCTGCCGCTGCATTGGACTTGGATGGGCTGGACGAGGTGCCATCGAAAAGGCTTGCTACTGTGGGGAGGGAAATCGACACTTGCTCGTCCCCCACCGTCAGGTGAAACTTACTACCGCCGTACCATCGAAAAGGCAGTGGGTGAGATCCCGCTGGCCTGGCTCCGGCTAGCAGGAATCCAGACAAGCCACTGGACGGGAGCAATCTAAGATGCTCTCCGCCCATCTCGCCCTCGCTGCATTAGCCCAGCCAGCCAGATCAACAGATCATGCCATGCTGACTGCTGCCGATGCTTAATAGATGGCCGGTATGCTCCAAGGCGGGCGAAAGTGATCTCCCCCGGCCTTCCCACACGCCAATATTATCGGCCGAGTGACAGTTTGCTGCCGGGCCTGGGGAATAGATTGCGATTGCAACTTGGAGCTGGGAATGGGCCCCGACGCGGCCTGGCCAGCCCTCGAGTCTTTTTTTCTTCAGATGAAACATAGACGGCACCGCAGCAATGCGACTCTGGGCTGGTTCGCTGGCTGGCGACGCAAGCAAGGCAAAGCAAGCATTGCTCAGACTCTGGGGGATCGTCAATCGGCCGCCTGATGAGGCAACCCGAAGGGGCTGAGGCGACGTGCTAGATAACGTTTACCATGTACGCCTACGTGCATACGTACCATGTACTCTCCCATCTCAGTTCTCGATCGATTGACACCATACGTACATAAAATGCTCTAGCAGAGCCTGGTACGAGCTCCTTCTTCTTCTCCGCTCGCTCGGCGCCGGGATGCTCCCCAGGGCGAAGGCCCAGCCAGGTAAAGGGTGGAGCTTGCGTTAGAACCCAGCGCAGGGCCGAGTACGAAGGAGGCCCGAATGGCCCGCACATTCTCGGCCGCTCTATTTCTCGCGGCTTTCCGGAGCAACTTGTACGCAGCAGAGTTTTGGGACGGCGCCTCCCCGCTTTCGCCATCCACCCCCCTCAATCCCCGGACAGCAGCGGCTTTTGGTGTTGAGGCTGTTTATTATTATCACAGGCACTCAGGTTATTGCTAATACTGTATGTGCATGCGCGGCCGTCGAGAACAGGCAGTCCGGCGCGTGTCGCCTGCCCGATGCAGGCCGAACACACCCACGGATGTCTCCGCGATAACACTCGCAGCTCCCCTCGGGCGAATCAGCCTCGTGCGATTCTTCACACCGGTGGCTGTACTCGCAACGTCTCGCTTGAGTTGAACCTTACCAAAGAACTTGGTAATCGCGTCCGGGGCAATCACTGTTTCGTAACGGCTCCGTCATTTTTGTGTGTCGTCGCTGTGTGTGGCTAGATCACGCCCAACAACTGTCTAGGGTGCGCCTCAAATCAGATTGGGAGGGAGGACAGAAGGGGGGGAAGAAGCCGGGTTGCCGCAAGGTTATCGCAATCCTTTCCCCCGCAGATGCAAACGCAGATGTATGTATGGAGGGAACGCCGCTGCGATCGACGTGGCTGTTGCCCAGAGTGAATGGCAGGATGGCTTCACTCGGTTATTGTCAGTCCGAGTCCTACCCGACCTTCCACTCCTCCACCCTGCCTCTCCCGAGCTTGACTGAGCGGGCCGTTGTCCAAACATGGCCGCAACATCCTGTCCCCTAATGCCTTGCTCCATCCTCCGGCTTGCTGCCTCCTGCACTGCTGTCCCCCCTGTTGTATCACTATCCAGGCCTGTCTATGCATCCACCAGAGCGGCTGGCGTAACGAAGGAGACGTTCCACGGTAGGAAGGCGTGGCAACTGTGAGGCATTGAGGTGCCTGTCACATCTGCAGCGCATCCCAGATCTGCGTAGCCCTTCTTCAATAGGCGGGAGATATATCACCTTCTACCTCACCGGGTCCTCTGTGAAACGATTGCACCGCATGAGGGTCCAGGGCACGACTGCGACCTGCGGCGCCGCTGGGCCTCCGCTCGCATGTTATTGCCAGGGCTGCGGCTGGCAGTCGCCTTGGCGAGGTTGTGGCCGCATCACAGAAGCCTCAGCCCTTGACGAGACACGCCCGTCGTGGCTTGCATAACGGCCATGGCGGGTGTTCGATAGCGTTCCTGGCGGACAGTGTATGCCTCGTGACTTGCTCATTCGGCATAGAGGTTCGTCGGCGCTTTGAGTGAACTCTCCTCTCGCGAAGCCACCAGATTCTTGGGTGATCGACCTGATGATTGGCAAAGAGCCGCGTTGCCAATCACATATTCTTGCAGCCCTTCAACCTGCAGATACGACTCAGTAGGCCGCAGTAGCCTGAACGCTTCATATCCCAGAAAAGCCCCCTAATTGGAAACCGATCTTCAGCATCCGATGCAAGCATAATTTCGACGCCGCTGCCGTGAAGACAAAAGCGTCGTCTTGCAGGGTGCGCAAGCTTGCCTATCTCAATGCGACTGTCCTATGTCATCTATCACATGAAAAAGGGGTTGGGCTCGTGGTAATGCTCGTTGTTTGCTGGACCCCGACGATTCCAATCTCCTCAATCAAACAATCTCCATCTGCAGACGAACGTCTATTGATGTCATGCCCTGGAGGGAAGGAGGAGAAAGGAATCATGGAGAATTCGACGAGGATGCTAGCCTCGACCGTCACCCTTGGCGCTTTTTGATAGCAATGTAGCAATTTGGTCCGAATAGCCGTGTGGTGTGATATTGACATATTGCTTCTAGAATCGGGCATACTGCCGCTGCCGGTCGGGATTCCTAGGAATGCCGTAGTACCTTTGGCAAGCAACATCGTCCTAGAATGGACCGTTGAAAGAGGATGCTTGCGAAGGCCATGAAAGAGCGTGACGTGGGGCTAACAGAAGTGAAACCCGTGCCCTCGATTGATCCCCGAGATGAGTGCAAGAAACAGGCTGAAGCCATTTCAACGTTTGACAGTACCGCAATTCTATATTTTCGGGGCAAACGATGGTGACCAGTGGGCAGACCTATCCAGCTTCTCACCCTCGCTCCACACCGTCTCCTGCAAGTCTGCAAGAATGGCCAGCAGGCTTGTCTGTGTGAGACCAGGCAATTCTCAGATATGTGTGCCAGTCCAACGAGAAGCTCCTTTCCAATCTCGAGCTCGTCTGGTTCTGTCAGGCGTAATGGATGTGGCCTTTTCAAACGGCTGTGCTTTGTTCTTGAAGCTGATAATGTCGTGTGACCTGTATATATTCAACGGCCCGCGCGATGCCTCTTTCCGCAGCTGCCTTGGAAGTCCAGATAAGGCGTTGATTTGTCTACCCATCCGGGAAACGGGACAATGGTAGTACGGTGGCTCGAGAGTAGGTGGCTGGGAATGTGGCGATTCAGAACCCGGGCAGCAGTCTCTGCCTCGGAGTGACTCTGACGGCTGTAACCCATAGGAGAATCACGAGCGCTGCTCGACTGGTTTGCCCTCAACCAAAGGTTCATTGCCTAGGAGCGAAAGCAACCTCGGCTGGCAACCTGAAGCTTGCGCAATACATGCTCTTCGCCGGCGCCACGTCTCGAACATGGTGCACGGCGACCTGTCCTTCCTTGACCTCACTTCCCGTCGGCGCGGTCTGCCCGTCCCAGCTCAAGGTGATGCCCAGTTCCTTGGAAACACGCTCGCAGACGTCGATCCTGGGCACGTCGTCGTCGCTCTTCAGGGCGAAGCAGTGGACATGGACCATGGGCAGGTCGGTTTTCGTGTTTGGTGCGAAGAGTGCTTCCTGTCCGGCGTACAAACCTCGGTAGCACGACAGAAATTCGATGGCGGATGCTGGCAGGTTCATTACGAAGTGGCTGATCGTAGGCGGGATGGGAACGACCGTCGGCGGAGGCCTTTTGGCGTCAGGATTGCTCCGCGAGAACTTTTGCTTGGAAGGGACCACCGCTGCTTCGCCGGCCCGCGAGGCTGCGAGGACGGAGTCGGCTGCTTTGTGAATGAAGACGCGGCCATCTTCGTTGAACGGCCGGACAAAAGGTGAGACCTGTGACCCAGTCAGTCAAGATCGAATTCAATTTCAAGTCAAAGAAGCTCACCTTATTCCGTCCGATGGCGTCCTGGAGATATTTGTAGCTCTCTGGATTGTAGTCATTAGCCCAGACAAAGACTCCTCTCTTTCCAGCCGGGACGGCGAAAGGCCCGATGCCAGCCATCACATCGCACACAACCTCGCCTGGCTGGAACGACCTGACAAGTCTCGTGTGCTCCTTTTCAAGTTTGCTGTTCCAGTAGACCTTGGAGTAGTCAAACTTGAAAACACACCCGTTCTCATTCAGCTCAACGTTCAAATCGTCCTCGCCCGCCAGCAGCTCGTAGCCGAAGGTCCGAAACTCAGACTCAGTGCCCACATTGTCCGTCTTGTTGATGACGGTCTTGATGTGCTGGTTCTTCTCCACGATCACCTGACCTATGAGCATCTTGTAGGGAAGATGTTGATCTCGTAGGTTCAGATGCGCCACATGTCCCGCCGTGTTAAAGCCGGAAGGGATGTCGTCGTGCAGTTCCTCGGGTAGTAGGGTCGAAAGGACGTCACGGTAGTTCCAGTAGTCGTAGTCGAGCTTCAGTTCATATGGAACTATTCCCACTTCATCCTCCTTCACCAATTGCGATACAACAGGACCCCATGTCTCTGGTTGCTTGGGCAAGATGGAAGGCTTCAGTAGGAGGCATTTGCGACCCTTTGCTGCAAGGTCGGTGTCTGGGTCTGGTGCGATGGCAGATATCCTGTCCATGGGCAGAATGTCTCCATTTTTGGAGAGCTCCTGCCTTAGCTTTGACAGCTTCTTGTTGTCCCTCACCGACGCTGCAGCTAGGTTGAGTGTTTTCGAGAACAAGGCTTTGTTCAGTGAAGTGCTGGGCGGCAGTTTTGGTGGGCGCAGGATCGCCATACTGTCTTCTTCCTGCGTGGCTGGACCGTTTGCATGAGTTTCGACGGTAGACATTATCAAAATCCAGGGCGCAACGTGTTGGGTGTGTGCATGCTCGGCCTGATCACTGAGAGGGAAACGATGAGTATTTTATGGGGCTCGAAAGTTTTCGCAAGGCTGCAAGCTCCCCAGAGTGGTTGAAATTTATTGGGGTAGCTCTCAGGCTTGGCGCAACCAGGGACGAGGCTGAAGGGCTACTGTACTAGCACTGCCGATGGCCTTTGAGCAAGTCAGTGATGTCACTGAACCTCGTCTTATAAACATGATGAATTTGACGACAAATAATCATACTTTAAGACTCGTCTCATTTACCAGTCATTTTGGGGAACCTCACTCACAAGTACAATGTCAAAAAAGAGGACAATTGATGCCTTCTTTGCGCCACCGGCGAAGCAGCGGAAAGTGGATGAGCCAAACTCTCAAGAGGTATCAGTACGCTTCTGCCCAAGAGTCCTGAGCAATGTGAGATCAGTTCTAACATGACTACAGAACGCTGTGTCCACTCATCCAACGTACCCATTTCCCATACCTAGCTTCCCACTTCACATCGAGAAGGAATTATCATCGCTACCGGCAACTATAGGTCGTGCCATCAACGACCAGCTAGACTTGGACCTGCTGTACTTCCAGCCATATGTTCCAGGATACCTCGCCAAGGATGTTTTCAAATTTCTACGATCGGAGCTACCGTTCTATAGGGTCAAGTACACCATCAAAAGAGGACCCACCGAAACTCAGATCAACACGCCCAGATACACCACCGTGTTCGGCATAGACAACACCTCGCGATTCTCGGATGAGGGCATTCTTATCGATGCGAAGACGGGAGCAAAGATTCCGGCCAGCTCATACCAAAATTATGCACCTCGTCCAATTCCCAAGTGTCTCGATGACCTACGCCGATCTACGGAAGCTGCCACTGGCTGCAAGTTCAACTTCTGCCTAGTGAACTACTACTCCTCTGGAGCTGATAGTATTAGCTATCATTCAGACGATGAGCGCTTCCTCGGACCAGACCCGGCCATAGCCTCGTTCTCTTTTGGCGCGAGGAGAGACTTCCTGATGAAGCACAAACCTATCGCCCCGGACGAGAAGAAGACGGACGGGTTGGACCCGAAGCCTCTGAAGTTGCCCCTTGAGAGCGGCGACATGATTCTGATGCGAGGGAAGACTCAATCCTGCTGGTTGCACTCTATCCCAAAACGGAGCGGTAAGAATGAGAAGGACGGAGGCAGGATCAACATCACGTTTCGTCAGGCCATGGTAAAAGGCGGGACGACAAATTATTACAACTACAACGTGGGTAATGGGCCGGTCTATAAATGGGATAATAACACTCAAGAAATGAGTATATGGAGTCCTTAACGGAGGGTATAAAACTGTAAACACTTCTCTATGCTGCACCTTGAACTCCTCTGCCCATGCGCTGCGTCTGTATCGCAGCTCTATCAGTGCCACAGGACTACAACTATCGTCCCAGCCTGAACTGAGCGTTCGCGTACTTGCATAAGCCACTGTAGAATACCTGGTACCCGACGCTCTCGTTGTCAGGCACGTGATAGATTTCGGTGAGATGCAGGTGCCAGGGTGGGTATCCCTGGAACTCAATGTGCGGCCCAAAGACGATCAAAAGGTCGGACTCCTCCATAACACTCTCCCTCAGCTCCACGTCGAGAAGTCGCTGCTCGATGTCTGCAGGAGAGATCTTATGCTTCTGGGCCATCTCCGCGAGCGTCTTCGTAAGATCGACCATGGAGTCGCGGCCATCCTCGGCGCATATCAATCTCATGGTGAGGTGACTAGCTGCTCCGCCAAAATCTGCGGTCTGTGGGCTTGACGGGGACTCTATCGACTGGGCATGAGGTGCGCAAACTGTGAGTGTAGGATGTTGCTTGCCGAAATAGGACCGGAGGTTCTGAGAGATCGCTCGATGGGTTTCAGGGAGATACTGTTTGAGAAGGCCTAAGAGATACTGTCAGCTGCAGACTTGCACGCCGCACGCGAAGTGGCGCACCTGTCTTCTCGTAGACGTTTAATGCGGGTATGCCAGCGCTTGCGCACCACGCCGAGACTTCCGCCACCTCGTTCACCAGACGCTCCAGCTCTGTGCCTCCTTTGCCGTCTTCCACTCTCAGAATGACACTGAGAACTTTAGGAACCTTGCTCAGCCGTTTCACATCGTTCTGTATCATGGCGGGGTCGCGATGGTGGTAAAAGAAGATGGAGTATGTACGATCGCGGATGGCATGGTAGGCCTGGCGGGTATGGATGTATATAGAGAATATGGCATGGATGATTGTGAAGGTCAGGATGTGAAGTTGCGTCTTGAGAAAGTTCCTAACTCCAAACGTGATGCGCCGGCTTTGAGCTCGCTCTTCGCGGTCCAGGTCCTGCTTCGTAGGTGGGAGGTATGGCTTTAGGCGCGTCAGCTGTCATTCATTACTGTCGTATAGCACGGGAGGGAAACGCACCTCCAGAAGCCTTATCCTCTCTTCTGGGGTCAGGAGCTTTCCGCCAGCCTTCTCGTTGCGACGATAGACTTCGGTGTCCTTGGTGTCGAAAGGCATTTTGATGATCCGGTATGTTCCAGCGTGAGATGGTTGTTGCCTCAAAGATTATGCACAGGGACGGCGAAGGACGAGGTAATGAAGAAGAAAAGAAAAAAGGTCCTGGCAAGAGAACAGCATGTCAATACGCGTACGCACTGGAGGCGAAGGTATGGTTCAACAGGACGGTAGAACGGATGGCATGGTGAGATGGTGAGTGGCAGTGAAGATGGCGCTGAGTTGCTATCCAGGATTGGGAAATTCCATCCTGGCCCGCTGCAAGCATGTGTGAGCTTGGCTGGGCCACATCTGTCGTCAGTCCTGCAGCTCCCGGCCCTGCAGGGAAGTCTCGGCTCTCTGCCATGCGGTAAGCGGTGTTCGTCAGCCACGCTCTCGGTGCTGAACGGGGCTAGAGCGTCCATGGCTGGGGGAGGTCAGGCATTGGCGGGGACCCCTGTGAGCTATCAGCAGGGATCTATGGGGCTCCCTTTCCCCAGCAGACATTGGGCCAAACATGCCGCAGACAACATTTGGCTTCAAGCAGGCAGACGAATACGACCACGACTGCGACCACTGGTGACGACTGCGACTTCGACCACTGGTGACGACTGCGACTTCGACCACGGCCTCGACTACGACGTGGAAACAGGTTAAGGCAGCTTCAGGCTTGCGGTTGCGAGAGCCAATTGATGAACTGATCGAACCGCCCAGCAGAGGACCGATGCGCCCCGGGGGCCGGCAGCATTGATGGCTGTAAACAGGGCAGAGTCCGGGTCTGGCCCGAGAGCCCTGTTCCCCCAGGGACCCAGCTTGGAAGAGAAGGACTTTTCAACAAAGGAGTTTATCGTGAGAGATTTCGTTGACGAGCTGGCCGAGAGCGCAATTCCCGTGAACCGACGATCCGCCCCAGCGACACAGCCAGCGTTCGACCCAAAACCGCTAATCAGGACCTTCGAAAGTACGTCGCCGTTACTGGTTTTCAAATCTCCGAGGACGCTGACTGACACATCGATTGTGATACAGATGCATTATCGCAGCTGGGTGTGCTCACGGAGAAGCTGGAAGAGGAGGAATCCGGGCTGCAGAACGACGTGCGCCGAGCAGAAATGCAGCATGATCGTACCCTGGAAACGCTTGGTCGAAAACTAGACCAGTCCATGTCCCAGTTCGAGGCACTCGACTCCACGCTGAACAGTTCCAACGGCATCAACGGCTACGACAGGACAGCCCGAGGCGACATAGGGGGAAACGTAGCCGTGCAGATCGGTGAGAGACTGGAGGAGCTGGACCGGAAGCGTAGGAGGGCGCTGGACGCCAACTTCCTGATTCAATGCTGGAATGAGGTCTCTGAGACTGGGCAGCTGGGCTCACTCGAGGAGATGAAGAGGGTGGGCGGGGCCGAGAACAAAGTCCGGTGCGCCAACATTGCGCGACAGCTCATGCGCATCAGCCAGAGGTTGGATCCCACGTCCTGGGGCCAGACGAACGGATACCGACGAAACGGGGTCACGAACGGTGTGACTGGCGTCAGCCGGAAGCACAACACCCGCGAGGTCCTAGAGAAGTTCTGCGAGGTTCTGGAACAGGACCTGCTCGAGCAGTTCAACAGAAGTTATCGGTCTCAGAACTTCCCCGACATGCTGCAGTGTGCCAAGGTCCTCTTTGATTTCAACGGAGGCAACAGTGTTGTGGCCACCTTTGTAAATCAGCACGACTTTTTCATCAACAGGAACCAGCTTCTGGCAGACGAGGTCACTGGCGACGATGAGACCTGGGAGTTGCTCGCCGATCCTGACAAAGAGCCTCCCGGAATCGAACAGAGCTTACAATCCCTTATTGACGAAGTCAGGGTCGTCATGCAGGAGGAGTCGTTCATCATCAAGCAGGCCTTTCCAATGGCGGAAACAGTTCTCATCAAATTCATCCAACGAGTGTTCCAGCAATCTGTTCAACAGCGGCTGGAGATGGTGCTCGAGAAAGCGGACTCCGTGTCTTCACTGGCATTCCTGCGGTCACTGCACTCGGCAAGGACTTATATCGGTCAGCTCATCGAGGACCTGAAAACGCACGGACTGATTGACAATCCGGAACCTTGCTCTGCGCAGATATCACAAACTTTGGACCAGCAGATGGAGGAGCTTTTCGTGCCATATCTTGTCGGAAACTCATACATTGAAAGAGAGCGCAGGAATCTGGAGGAATTGTACAGCTCGTTGCTCTTCAAGTACACCATATTCCACTCCAGACGCAAAAAGGCTCCAAGCGGTTTCATGGCGGCTATAGCCCAACAAGGCTCGCAGCTACTGGCATCTGCCAAAGACGTCTACCTGGAACGCCTTGAATCATCCGACCTCACACCAACTCAAAAGGCAATGATGTTGCGGGTCGCTGGAGTTAAGGACAACAGCGAGAACAAGAACGAGATTGAGGTTTCCGAGGAAGACGGTGCTATAAGCGTTGAGGTGGCCCAGAGGATGATGCGGTGGCTCGCAGAAAGTGTTCGAAGGACACTCGAACTCGGCTCCTCCACGGATACCGCAAGAGACGTCAACAGTCTGCTGAGCCTCCTCCTCACCAGCATGGGCCAGGTCTATATTGAGACGGCTTTGGACGCCGCGCTCGACGCTTCGTCTTCACAGGAGAACTCAAAGGTCGAACCGGACATAACGTACCTGCCCAACATACGGCCCGCCGTTACAATCGCGAATATCATGTCACGATTCATACACACAGTCATGATCAGGCTCGCTGAGGGCAATGCGACTGTGCGGCGGAGCATGGAGGCGCAGGCTAAGATGGCCATGGAAACAGTTGAGAGGAAGACAAACAGTGTCGTCAAGAGCTCAGTGGACGTGGTGATCAACTGGGTGACTAGGACACTTGCAACACAGCGCAAGACAGATTTCCGCCCCAAGGATGCAGAGCTTGAACTCATCGCAGAGCTGTTGCAGACACCAACATGCCAAACGATCTGCAGCTTCCTCAAGAGAGTCTCTATACTATCGACGCAGGCCATTGATGGTCACAATCTGGAGATCTTTAGCAGCGAGCTGGCGTTGGCGATTCACAAGCTGCTTTTGGAGCATTTCAAGAAATTCTCCGTCAACGCGACTGGTGGGTTGATGGTGACTAAGGACCTCAACAAGTACATCTCGACGTTGAAGGAGTGGCCCCTCACCAAGGATGTGCAGGGGATACTAGATCTCCTTCCAGAGATCGGGTACCTGTTCATCATCGGTCCCGAGGCGCTGAAAGAGAAGAGCCGGAACCTGGGATCTGGTTCAGCCGCGACGGGCAAGAAGCTGACCAAGGCGGACTTCAAGGCCATCGTGCAAAAGAGAGAGGACTCGAGCAGTGTGGGTATCCAAAGTGTGCTCAATGGGCTGTAATGACTACGTACAATGTCCGTGGCTTGCTATTTATGACTGGGACAAAATCAAATCGGTAGCGACTTGAAATGATACCATGACTTTTCTGCAGCTTGAGTGGTCACGGAATGCTTTCACAGTTTGATGATATGAGAGGAGGCGACGGATTGGAAGGCCAGAGCACCAATGCGATTGGGTTTATCTGTCTGGCAAGTCCTACCCAAGTGAATCGCTACCCAGACTCTCACACCCGCACACACACGTGCACTTACACATCGGCAGTGCCGAGCATCCCTCAATTCCAGTGATGAGCAGCTCGCCATGACAGAAATGACTCCTTGGCATGAGTTGGACGAGCTCTTGGTATGGCACCATCACTCGCTGGATGCTCGGTTTCGGTGTACACTTGTCTGAGGACGGTATACACCCTGCCATCTCTTTAGAATTGTGAGCAACGACCGGTGCAGTCATACTTCCCAGTGAATCACCAAGCTGCTGGGCCACGCAGTTGTCGAGCTCATTTTTCTTTCGATCAAGATCACCGCGACACATAATCGTGAGACGGCCAGGTTAAGAATCGCAACAGGGAGTCTTCATGTTACTTGACCTGACTGTGGGTAGTACGAGCTGTCTGTGTTCTCGCATTGCGTTGACAGAAAAGATACCTTGTTACATCCCCCTACCCTATGACCACCTCAGCTTGTTTGCTTCCAACTCCTTCCGACCCCGTACGCTCCACGTTGAACGGCCCCTCGTCGAGCAACTTGACCTGAACACCCACGACTTTTCACCCACACCCTGCTTCTCCTGCCCTCCTTCCCAACCACCCGCGGCCCATATTTAGTGCTTCAGCCAGGAATCCAGCCAGCTATTCGCCTATTCGATTGGCACCAACAAAATGGTGTACAACCCAGTCGACGTATTTGGCATCTCATGCCCTCGAGGCGGCTCCTTCTACGTCTGTGAGAACTGCGATGTCCACTTCCTCGGATGTTGCGCTTCAGACCCTGGCAAGGACGGCTCAGGTGTAAGTAACTCCCCAAAACCCTCTGCGCCCTCCAAGAGAATGTTCCAAGAGCCCGTCAGCACAAGATGTCCATGATGATACAGCTCATGGGACAGGCCACGGTGGTCATCCACAGCCCCCTCGTATTACAGAGGTGCTTCCCTGGCGTGTTCATCGCTGACTTTGGCGGCCAAAGTACTGTCCTGACGAGGACGTCCGGTATTCCAGTTTCAAGAAGGAGAAGGGGGCGAATATCACGGAACAGGAATGTTTAGACTCAAAGAGTGACTGGTACACTTGCTTTGACTTGGATAAGCCCTTCTTAGGATGCTGTTCCTCCGATGCTTGTGAAACCGAGTGCCCGCCCGACGATGTGGTGGGCGCGAAGCTTTCCAGCAATCCCCAAAGCGCCGAGCCGTTCAGGAAGAAGCCACCTGTAACTACGGTGACCGCTACGTCGACTAGCACACGTTCACCGACCGGCTCCAGCTCTTCGACCAATTCGACTTCGTCGACGAGCTCTGAATTTCCGACCACGTCCAGTACTTCAGCCAGTCCGACAACTACTTCGGATGCAAACACGACAGCGACCACCTCAGTCTCGGTCGCGAATCCAGCGAACCCGCAAGGCAACAGCTCCTCGGGACTTTCCAAGGGGGCTACCGTAGGCGTCAGCGTTGGGGCCACCTTGGTCCTACTACTTCTAGCTGCTGGGGTATTCTTCTTCGCAAGACGAACATGGAGGAAACGGAGAGAAGTCGTCGTCCGGGGATCCGATCCGCCAGCGTCCAGTGCCATGACCTTGCCTGCGACCGCGCCGCACGTTTCTCGCAGTGAGTCCCTCGCGCAACATTAGGGAACTTTTCTCAGCTCTAACGAACATTCAGCATCCAGTAATATGGCCCATGCGCCTTCGCATTCGACCTCGCTGTCACAATCGCACTCGTATGCCCCGTCGCACTCGCCCTCCCCGTCCCTTGGCCAGAGGCCCGTCCTGTACGTCGTCAATGGGTCAAGCCGCCACAGCTCCGTGAGCTCGATAAACAACAATAATATGGGAGGGCCACCACCACCCTCGGGACAAAATAGCTGGCATGGCGTCGGCGCTATACCATCGGCTGTTCAGCAAGGAGCTGACCGTTATCAGGACGAGCCGTTCAACCACCATTCTGAGCGACTTGCTGAGCTGGATGGGGCAAGTAGACCGATACCCGAGTTGCCGGCAGCTTCTCCGGGGCAGCACTCACGACCCCCTGTCGTGTACCGTCCGTACAGGCCGCCTCCTCAGGCGAACTCGCGGGATTATTGAGGTGCAGGCTGGGGAGTGCAATGTGAGGGGCTCAGGACAATTGTCGAACGTGGATATGGGATTTCACGGGACAATGGGCAATGTCTCTGGCACACGTCTGGAAGAACGATTTGCAGTGCTTTATTTGGTCGGTTAAGGAGGAGAGGGTTTATCACTTTGGACAGGAAGTACAGTTGCTACCCATATTCAAAATTTTAAAAGCACTCGCTCTTCAATGTTTCCTGAACAGTCCGTCTGGGAGACCACTTTGTGGATCAGGACGTCTCAAAAACCCAACACTCGATGAGAAGTGAACTGCAACGATCCTCGGCAAATAATGCCGAAGCTTGAAAGTTGGATGTGATAGATGGGTCCTATTGAAGACGGCAGGGGAAAATGTTCTCAAGTATTGGGGCTGAGCATGCAAGGAATGGTCCCGCGGGTGCTACGGTAGAGGACCTTGCTGTTAACTGTGGGGAAGAATATGAGATGAGACACCGGCAAGGTTGTCGAGCCAGTTGCGGCTCAAGTCTAGAGAATGAGAATGAAAATGAAAGGTCATGTATGCTGTGGAAGCCAATGACATGACATGGAATATGCAGGAAGTCCACGTGGGTTAGCAGACGATTTAGACTATATTACCTAGATAGACTACTACTTGATACAGCCCCAGGCAGAGAGAGGGCATGGTCTAGCCCGTCACCTGCTCAGGTCCTGGACCCCCTCTTGGCGGCCACTGGGTGAACATTCCAGATGCCTGGCTTGCCGAAAGCAGCCCCGCCATGACATCGGCAACACTGCCGAGTGGGCCCCAGACTGCACTCCATTGCGTACCTACCCACATGTACCTGGAAAACCTAGGCAGTACATCGTAGCACAGCCTGCCTGCCACTATCTAGTTCTTGACACGTTGAAGGATCGTTTCCAAGATCCGTGGGTTTTAGTTCGGCTGCACCTCCTGCGGTTTCTTCTTTTCTGGAGAAGTCTACGAGAACGACTCTTCCATTCCTTCTACATCTCATCCGCTGCACCTGTTGTCCTCCTGGGAAAGCCGGTGTCTTCTTCCCCCAAGCGTCTCTGTCCAAGACCGAGATCTCATATCCACCCAACCCCCGGCTTTCCACCACGGTTCCCTGCGCCAAAAACCTTCCGGAGCTTGGACTGCATCCTCCATTCACAGAGCCTCCTTTCGCGGAGCCTCCAGCCTCCCCCCACCGCGAAAGATGGAGAACGCCTTCGCAAGACCAGTAGACCAGGTCTTGTCGACCTTGGGAGTGCAAGCCTCCGCTGGTCTGACCGATGCGCAGGTCAAGAAGTTGACTGAGAAGCATGGCAAAAACGGTAGGTTCGCATCCTGTCGCAAATCGCCTGCGCGCCGAATGCTGATAAATCCCCTCAAGCTATCGCCGAAGAGCCGCCCACGCCCCTCTGGGAGCTCATCCTCGAGCAGTTCAAGGACCAGCTCGTCCTTATCCTCCTTGGCTCCGCCGCTGTGTCTTTCGTCCTGGCCCTATTCGAGGACGAAGGCGGCTGGAGCGCATTCGTCGATCCCGCCGTTGTAAGTCTCCTTCCGTTATGCGCCCACTGTACATCGGACCGGACCGGACCTGACCACCTTCTCTCCTCTAGATCCTGACCATCCTGATCCTCAATGCCGTCGTCGGTGTCTCACAAGAGAGCAGCGCCGAGAAAGCCATCGCCGCGCTCCAGGAATATTCGGCCAACGAGGCCAACGTGATCCGAAACGATGGCCATGTCTCGAGAGTCAAAGCAGAAGACTTGGTTCCTGGCGATATTATCTCCGTCCACATCGGCGACAGAATACCCGCCGACTGCAGGTTGATCTCCATCGAAAGCAACAGCTTCTCCGTCGACCAGGCTATCCTGACCGGCGAGAGCGAGAGCGTCAGCAAGGATGCACAGGCGGTCGTCCCGGATGAGAAGTCCGTCAAGCAGGACCAGGTCAATATGCTCTTCTCTGGAACCACGGTTGTGACTGGCAGGGCGAAGGCTGTTGTGGTCTTGACTGGCGCGAACACGGCCATCGGCGATATCCACGAGAGCATCTCCGCCCAGATCTCCGAGCCGACCCCGCTGAAGCAGAAGCTGAACGATTTTGGCGACAGCCTGGCCAAGGTTATCACGGTCATCTGTATCCTGGTCTGGCTTATCAACATTCCCAATTTCAACGACCCCAGCCATGGTACCTGGGCCAAGGGCGCCATCTACTACCTGAAGATCGCTGTTTCTCTCGGCGTCGCAGCAATCCCCGAAGGTCTGGCCGTCGTCATCACAACCTGTCTGGCTCTGGGAACTCGGAAGATGGCTGCCAAGAACGCTGTGGTTCGCAGCTTGCCTTCGGTGGAGACCCTGGGAAGCTGCAGCATCATCTGCTCAGACAAGACCGGCACCTTGACAACGAACCAGATGAGCGTCAACAAGATTGTCTATCTGAACGAGAACGGAACAGACCTCGAGGAGCTCGATGTTGAGGGAACCACTTTCGAGCCCAAGGGAGACGTCACCTACAAGGGCCAGGTCGTTCAGGACCTCTCTCAGAAGTCATCTACCGTGCGCCAACTGTCTGAAGTCGCTGCGCTCTGCAACGATGCCATGTTGGCGTATGATGCTAAGTCCAGTACATTCTCCAACGTTGGTGAGCCCACTGAAGGTGCCCTTCGGACGCTGGTTGAGAAGATCGGACCTTGCGCACCCAGAAACAGCGCACCTGAGGATCGTCTACACCATGCCAGCGGATGGTACGACAAGCAGTACTCTCGCCTCGCCACCTTCGAGTTCTCCCGTGACCGAAAGAGCATGTCTGTCCTGGTTAAGAATGGCAGCAAGCAGAAGCTTCTCGTCAAGGGCGCCCCTGAGTCTATCATCGATCGCTGCACAAGCGTTGTGCTCGGCGCAAACGGCAAGAAAGTTCAGATGAATTCAAGCCTCTCCGATTTGATCATGCGGGAAGTCACCGACTACGGAAACAAGGGTCTGCGAGTGATTGCCCTCGCAAGCCTCGAAGACGTCTCAGAGAACAGCCTCCTGCATTCCGCCAGATCCACAGCCGATTACGTCAAGATCGAACAGAACCTGACCTTGCTTGGCTTGGTCGGCATGCTTGATCCTCCTCGTCCCGAAGTCCCTGCCTCGATTGCCAAGTGCAAGGAGGCTGGCATCCGCGTCATCGTCATCACTGGAGACAACCGCAACACCGCTGAGAGTATCTGCCGTCAAATCGGTGTCTTTGGACAGTATGAGGATCTCAAGGGAAAGAGCTTCACCGGCCGCGAGTTTGAGAACCTGAGCCCCGCTGAGCAGCTCGAGGCTGCTAAGACCGCCTCCTTGTTCTCGCGCGTAGAGCCCAGCCACAAGTCTAAACTGGTTGATCTGCTTCAGTCTCTCGGTGAGGTTGTTGCCATGACTGGTGACGGTGTCAACGATGCTCCTGCGCTCAAGAAGGCTGACATTGGTGTTGCCATGGGCTCCGGTACCGACGTGTCGAAGCTGGCGGCTGACATGGTCCTGGCTGATAACAACTTCGCTACTATTGAGGTCGCCATCGAGGAGGGCCGTTCCATCTACAACAACACACAGCAGTTCATCCGTTACCTCATCTCTTCGAACATTGGCGAGGTTGTCTCGATCTTCCTGACCGCCGCCCTGGGAATGCCCGAGGCACTCATCCCCGTCCAACTCCTCTGGGTCAATCTCGTCACTGACGGTCTCCCGGCTACCGCGCTCTCCTTCAACCCGCCTGACCACGACATCATGCGCCGCCAGCCACGCAAGCGTGACGAACCTCTGATCGGCGGGTGGCTCTTTATTCGCTACCTGATTATTGGTACCTACGTGGGCGTCGCCACGGTTGCCGGCTACGCTTGGTGGTTCATGTACTACTCCGGTGGTCCTCAGATCGCCTTCTCCCAGCTGCGCCACTTCCACCGTTGCTCTGCGGACTTCCCTGAGATCGGCTGCCAGATGTTCTCAAATGACATGGCCAAGTCCGCATCGACCGTCTCGTTGTCCATCTTGGTCACGATCGAGATGCTGAACGCTATGAACGCGCTTTCAAGCAGCGAGTCACTGCTCACGCTTCCGTTGTGGGACAACCTCATGCTGGTCTACGCCATCGGCCTGTCAATGGCTTTGCACTTTGCTCTGCTTTACACCCCATTCTTGCAGACTCTCTTCTCCATCCTACCGCTGAACTGGCCGGAATGGCAAGCGGTGCTTGTCATTAGCGCGCCTGTGATGTAAGTTTCTCACGGTTCCAACTTCATTTTCTTAGGACGTTTTGCTAACAACCACTCTAGTGTCATCGACGAAGGACTCAAGCTCATTGAGCGGTCGTTCTTCATGCAGAAGACAACACGCACAGCCGAAGTCAAGGCTAAGAAGGAACAGTAGAGTGGTGGACATTGGTCTGTTGCTGGCTGCATTATATGATCCTAGACGGTGGTCATGTACAATAAAGACACAAGATGTATAACACAACACTCTAGATCTCATTTAGAGATAGGCAAGCAGTGGGATGCGGTTTCGTTGATCGACTTTGTAGTCGTGATTAACTGAACTCGCCCCATGCTCCCATCAGTTTCAATAGAGAGGACATCGCAGTACAGAAAGGCGCACTACCTAGGTAGCAATTGGTATGACGGCATGACAGATGTGCATGTGAAAATATCATTACTGGTTTGACGTACGTTTTGAGGAAAATCATGAACTATCAGCATGATGCGCTTTTGGGTGCATTCGAATGGATCGAGCAATGGCTGGACCCCTTGGGTAGACTGTGGCTTAAGTGTACAGAGGCAGAATTTTCAAGAGCCTCTGAGAACCCATGCGTGACGTACAATCCGCAGGAATGCCCGACGACATTTCAGGTGGTCAGTAATGGAAAGAGACTTATGAGGGCACAGAACCTTATTCTTCAGCGTGGAGAATAATTGCCTCGAGGGATATTCGTCGTTCCTATTTCCAAAAGACGGACTGAACAAACCACGACCTGTCCCGTACGTGCTACCACGGAGTTTACACATGTCTGTGCGTAACGGGTGTACATTGGTTGTTATAGACGAATAGTACTCTTGGAGAGCATTGAGAGCCTGTATTATTATTCACATTCCTTCCAGGTTGGGTAGTGTTGTCTTCCCCAGCTCGAACAAGTCTCGAGCTTGACATTGCGTCCATCGCTCTAGGACTTGTCACAACGATAGGTCCGAAAGATCTTGCCTTTCAACTTTCTATAGCGCCCTCCGCCCATTGGCGTTCCTAAGATTTGGAGGTAGTCGAAGTCGTCGGTTATTTTCTTCGAATTTCCGATGACATTTCCTTCGCAGTGATCTTTCCTATAAAGTATTATTACTTGTTAGTATGCTATGGACATGCTTGGGCTTGTAGGACAAAATGGAGCCTTTCATTAAAACATTAAATAAAAAAGGGGGCTGTCTTACACAAAGAGATAGCAAGTATAGGGGTTGTTTACACTCATAGTGGAAATCTCTTTTCCGGGCAGGTTACCTATGCATTGGGGATCAGTCATTTGAGATACAGCAGATGAGTAGTATGATACATACCACACTTGCCGATATGATCGCTCCGAGTCTCCCTAAAGTAGCTGTTGTCTACCCATTCTATATCAATTATCGGGTCATTCGGACCTTGCCACTCAACCGGGGGAGGGTGTTCTGCCAACAGGCCTGTAATTAGTGCCATCGTGATCGCGAGGATGTTCATGATTGGTTCGTATATTAGATTGGTGTGGGTTGTCTGTATGTCTTACTAGGCCGTTATACTGATATTGGAAAGAGGGCTATATGTAGTGCATATTCCTTTCATCAATTTTCTGCGGCACATTCAGTGGTAGGGCCAACCCACCATTAGAAGTCTTCCCGTCGACGGGCCACTGCCTCCCCCCCCCCTTCCTTTGTCCAGTCCTCGTCAATTCAAAGTAGTCCTGATCTAATTCTGAGGCGACCGTCCAGCACCGGATTAGGTTTGCAATGAGTTTGTCCTTGGATCGGGCTCTGATTGCTGCAGCTGAGATTGTAAGAGTCCTCACCTTTTGATGTCTCAAAAAACCGAATAGACATCCAATGGCAGCTGTAACATGAGGGCTGAGCGCTTGGGGGCGGACCAGCCGTGTGTAAAAGCAGGACAACGTACGTGCGCGCGATCCTATATGCATGCGGCTGCATCTTGCATAAAATGCGAATTGAAGATCCATATGCAGATTGGTTCAGGCTGAGATTGGTTCAGCAGCCTGCATGCTCAGCAGGCGCATCAGATTCTGTAGAGTCCGAACCGGTGAAAGGAATACAAGAATAGATTGGGGGCCATAACTGCTCGCAAGTTCGGCAACAGGTCTGACTGAATCTCTGTCTCAAAGTGAAGAGCCAGAACATATATTAGCTCACACAAGATTTTGCTCTACCAAGTATCTGAAGTCACGATTCGCTACTGTCCAATCTGACCTCTTCTTCGCTCGTTACGTCTTTGCTCCATTGTGAGTAGCATTTATCACGGGCATGAAAGTCTCTTATACATAACGGGCAATTTCAATGGCACAAATGGAATCAAATCCTCCTACACGCATCCCTGCGGCAACAGATATCTCATCACGAAATGACACCAACTTTACTGACTTGCCGTCCAAATCCTTACTCTATGATTCTATGAGCCGTCAAACGAGTACGGCTTTCAGTTCGTCGACCGCTGTTCTCTCACAAACGCCATCACCCGCGGGCAGCTCCACTACGATCGCATGTCCGGTTGAGAGTTCTGGAGACAGCACCGAATCCTCAACGGTAGCACTTGGTGGCATATCTTCATTTTCGTTGAAACACTGGAAATGGGAAATAGCAGCTTGTTTCCTCATTCTAGTAGTTCCTACGATAATGGTCGCCACTGTATTTCCGCACCGCAACCAACCGATCCCTCAATGGCCATTCAAGATCTCCATCAACGCGCTGCTTTCCATTTATGCTCTGGTGTTCAAGTCAGCCATCGCCTATGTGGTCACTTCATGTGTCGGCCAACTTCAATGGTCCTGGTTCTCATCGGATGGCCGGCCGCTTTTCGACGTGGTTCTCTTCGATAACGCTGGCCGCGGCCCGTGGGGCTTGCTTGTGTTGCTATGGGCACATCGACTTCGGCAACCACTGACCATCCTTGCCGCCGTAATTGTGGTATTTGGTCTTGCTATCGACCCGTTCATACAGCAGCTTGTCCGCCCCTTTGATTGCAGTGTATCTCTTGACCGCGATGTTGCCACTTTGCCTCGCACAAACAGAATCGACAGTGACTTCGGCTTTGGAGATGAAGGGCTGACCTCAACCCATCCGCTTCGCTCTGCGCTGGTCGCAGGGCTCTCCTCCTCGGGCAATGAAACGCCGTGGAAATGTCCGACGGGGAATTGCACATTTTCTGAAGTCTACAGCACTCTTGGCGTTTGCAGTGCCTGCGAAGATCTGTCAGTCGACGCCGTGGTCAATTTGACACTTTTATATGAAGGCGCTTACAACAGAACAACCTATCTCTCATCTGGAGATGAAGGTTTCTATTGGGGTTCCAATTATAAACGGCTGAACACAACTTTCTCTGATTACAACGTCCGAGTGAATTTGGCGAATATGGACATCTGGTCGCCGCTCCCTAGAGCTAGAGACTCCTTTTCGTTACGCATCGACATAGTTGTGGGCCAAACATCATTTTCAGAGGAGAGGCGTCTTATTTCCACCGGACAAAATATCACCGGCTGCGATGCAACGGACACCAGCAATGACAATTGGGCCTGCCGTGGGTACGGCGCCGCGAGTTGCACCCTCAAGCCTTGTGTCCAGACCTACACTGCAAAAATAGAGGCAGGCTATCTAAACGAGAAATTGATATCCCAATCGCCAGACATAGACTGGGGTTTATCCTGGGGGCCACATTATTACGGGCTATTGGATACTCAGTGCGTATCGGCGCAACAAATAGCCTTCCTCACGACCCGGGGCTACGAATTGCACAACACCACACGGTGGATTCCATTTTACGGGGACGTTAGTGCAGGGCACACGATGGAACAATTGGTTTCAAGCGAATGGTCGGAAAACCTTGAGTCTCTCTTGCGTGATAAATGTGTCTACATAATAAGCCCAGAGCTTATCAACAAGGTCGGGTATGGCAGTGCGATGGGCGCATTCAATCGCAACTCGGCCGCCTCCCAGTTTGTAGGCACCGTCCGTGGCCTCCTGCAGGACAAGTATGAGTTGTATCAAGATATATTCAATGTCTTCGACGGACCCGAGTTGATACAGAATATATATGACTACGGCAGAGTGGACTTCGAGCGCGTACAGAGTGTTTTCAGAAACATTTCCGACTCCCTCACAACGTACCTCCGCACCCACGGGAACGCGAGCCACTCGGAGCCGGCAACAGGTCAGGTCCACCACTACGCTACTTGCCTGGGTATACAATGGCCCTGGATCACGTTGCCAGCGGTGCTAGCGGTGTTGACGATCTTGTTCCTGGTCCTGGTGGTGGAGAGCACAGGGAGACTTGATACGCCGGTTTGGAAAGCATCTCTGCTGCCGTGGATTTTGGATGGTGCCTCGGAGGCTGATAACAGTAAGCTCCTTTCGGACTCCAAGGGACCGCCTGAGGCAGGTTCTACCGTGGCTAGAATGGAGGATGAGTCCAGACAGATTCTGGTCACTCTGTCTGAGGGAACCACGCCGAGGATTGAGATGATTCAGATGCGGGATCACAACCTTCAACGAGCCGACGAGTGAAATAAAGCGCGCACGATCGTTGAGTTTTGGTGTCTGAAATGCAAATTCACCCTTCTATTATTGATAAGAGATTTCCAAATAGTGCTGCATTTAAGGTCAATGATTCTTCCTGCAATTCATGTGAAAACCCATGTGTCACGGTAGCAACTCACTTGGAAACGAAGGCTCAAAAGAGCTACAGAACCGATATACCGCTCGAGAAGATGGAAATGGTAAAATGAGTTGCAGCAGAAGCTTCAGAGGCCTGCCTGCTGCTCAAGAGCCAACACGGCCAGCCCACATTTTGCTCGTGCTACGGCGCAGTCTTGCGTAGCCCCAGGGCGGGGTTGAAAGCTCATCTGGCAAATGGGTCTTCTTGTCATCGTGGCTGATATTCTAACTGGCTGTGATAAGTCCAGCCAGCTGTTGTCGTGATGTGTCTAGTCGTACAATGCACAAAGGGTCGTAGCTCCTCGGCCTCTCCTTCCTGGACCGGGATGCCTCTTCAACACACGCCTCTTCTATGCCCATTTCCATTCCAAATCTCCCCGCAAGCCATCCGCTTAATCTTGTCGTCCCTTGAGAAGCCTCTTCGTCACCTTGTCCTTCTCGATGATGTAAACGTGTGCGCCCCAGCCTGACAAGGCATCTCGATCGACGGCGTTGAGTAGGGCTTGGGAGATGGTCTCGAACAGCTCGTCGGGTCCCTGTGGCCAGCCTGTGTTAGCATTGTCCTTCTGTCCCCGCAGTATCTTCGAACGCCTGTGTGTCCTTTGTCCAACATACCAGATCGGGCTCCCACAAGTTCTCGCACATGCCAAACAGCTGCTCCGTCGCCGTGCCGCTCACAATGAAGTCCTTGGCGAAGTCAATGCACCCAATGCTGTCGAAACCGCAGATGAATGGCTTCCCCGTCTTGGGCTCCAGACCGGCAACAACGGGGCTGACGAAGTAGGGGCCGAAACGCTTCTCGTACAGCGAACTCGAGACCAGGTTGGCGAAGGTGGTGGGTGCGATGGCGCGCTCCTCTCGCAGGCGGTACATGTTGACCTTGTACCTGAACAGGTCGGACACGGTGTTCACGTCTGTGGCCAGGCCCGTCAAGCCCAGGTATACGCTGTCGCCGTAGCTGAAGATCTTGGGGAAGTTGTTGGAGACGGTCAGGGCTTGGAGACCGAGGCGCAGGTCGCAGGCGATGGCGACACAGTCCTTGCCGACCATCGCGACGCAGGCGCCGCCATCTGTTGGTGTCCATGATTAGCTTCGGTGTCGAGGGCCTGTGGGTTCGGGATCATGATGAGAGGCTGACTTATTGAGAAGGGCGATGACTATGAACGCGGTTAGCTATGGGCGTTTGCTCGGCTGTGGTCTCCGGTACTTACCATCTTGGTTGTCTGAGTGTGACCAAGGAACGAGCCCGCGATGGGAATGGCTCGGTAAAGGTCTGGCGGTGTATCGTATAAGTCGGAGGTTTGGGTGTGGACGGGCTTGCGGAGACGTGGGTGGAATGGAGTTGAGGTTGGCGTATCGATGCAGCTGATGAGGTCCGGGCGAGGCTTGGGGGAGCTTCAAGGCAACCTGTGAGCTGCGTAAGTTCCACTCCAGGTGGTAGGAGTAGTACGTAGGTACCACCCCCTTGCAAGCAGTCCCCGAGCGTTGATTGGTCACTTAAGGGCGTGGGCACATAGCTCCCGAGGTCTTCTGGCGCCTTCGTTCTAGCAGCTCCAGGAGACCACATGTAGCACTATGGGTACCTAGATATGATCTCACAAGGCTGCCTGACTGCTTCATCAGCAGCTGACAGTTCGAACGGATTGCTCAACACGCTGCTCGCCACCACCTCACTCCATATCCGCTTGTTCGTAAAACCTTTCCGCACATAAATTGCGGCCCTTGTTTCTCTTCACCAGGCAAACTACCGAAGCTTTGCGTCTGGGCTACCACAGTCACTCAGGACTTTATTCACCGTGTCGGCAATAGTTCTCTGCCCCACTGTCTGAGGAGGGGCAGCTCCTGCTTGACCTACGTTGCACTGTTGAGGCTCGCCGTGATCGTTGGGCAGGAAAGTTTGCAACCAGGAAAACCTGAGCTTGCTCACCATACCCAGGGTCTTTTTAAATCATCTCATACTGCGCGTCAGGGAAAATCACCTTGCTACCGTCTCAGAGGAGAGGAGGTTCACGCCTCGCAACAAGGCGGGTATTCAAGGCATTCTCAGGCACCCACTCCAGCATCTGTTCACAACCTTGTTACAACATCCTCGACTGCTCGCCACCCTGCCCCCGATTCCAGCCTCGTCAAGATGTCGTCTCACGTGGTTGTCGTTTCTCCTGACGTCAAGCGGGTAAGCGTCAAGGTCAACCCTGGAACATACATGTTTGATGTTCTCGACGAGGCTTGCAAGAAGCTGAACTTGCAGGTGGACAAGTGGTCTCTCAAGTAAGTAGACTCTCGTCAGGGTACTTTTGTCATGTATTCTGTGTTGGTGACCTGACTTAGAAGACAGACACCAGAAGAACGTGATCAATCTCAGCGATCAGTTTCGCATAACTCGTCTCACAGCGGGGGCTAAGCTTGAGCTTGTAGCAGTTTCAAAGACGACCTCAGTCGTGAACGTCGCCCTCAAGCTTCCGGAAGCTGAAGCCAAAGCGATTCCTAATGGACGCCTTATGGAGAAGTTCAGAAGTGATACCACGCTTTGGAAGATGCTACGGCAATTTGAATCGAAGGGGTCGCCGTCAGGCCAGCCGTTGAACTTCACCGATCGAGGCGTACCTCAGACCAGCAACGGTACCCAGGCAGGCAGTGGACAGCTGTTTTACGAGATGCCGTCACTTCGAATCATGAGCCGGGAGATATCGACACTTGCTGACTTTCAGAAGACCCTCTCTCAACTGGGCCTAACTTCCGGGAGTCATATGATCCAGTTGTCTTTCAAGTCCACAGACAAGACGCTCAACGACGCAATGCAAGAAATCTCCCAGTTCTTCAAAGAAGAGGAGAAGGCAGAGACAAAAGAGAAGAGTGCGATCACTGCGCCATCGTCATCCCAGACCGGCTCCCTCTTGGACACACCCAACCCGGAGAGCTTCGATAGTACCAGCCTCCAGGCTCCCTTGGTTGCAGAATCAGGGGCAGTATCCACTGGCAGTTCACAAGGACTTGCACCAATGCAGTCGACAACACCGCCCGTGGACGCGGTAGCGTTGTCACTTGACGGGCAGGCGGAGAAGGGTGTTTCGCAGCAATCCGACGCTATGGAAGTCGACGGTGGGAATGCACAGCCTCGGACAACTGGTGACGAGAATCGTGAATCCGGCCCGAGCACATCGAGCCTCGAGCCCGTCAACATCTTTTCCGCGCCTACGAACTCCACGCCGGCTGCTGCCTCGGTAGACGTTCCTGACTCCGTCTACACTCCCACAATAGCGCACGCCCAGGCACACCAGCAGAACTTGCAGGCGAGCGCCGTCAACAAGCGGCTCAAGTCCGATGCGGAGCTCGCAGCGGAGGCCCAAGCCGCGGAGGCCAAGGCTGCAGCGATCAAGAAGATCGATGTGAAAGTGCGCTTTCCAGACGAGACCTCGGCGCAGTGGAACTTCGGGCCCAAGGATAGCGGCGCGACTCTTTATAAGGCCGTCCGGGGTGTCATGGCGAATGACTCCGCCCCTTTCAAGCTGGTGTTACCTGGGGTTCCGCCTCCTACGAACCTCATCAAAGATGAGGATGGAATCAAGCATAACCTCGTCAGAGGGTACAAGATGTCAGGTCGCGTTCTTATCAATCTGGTCTGGGAGAACGAGGTGTCACAGAACATCAAGAAAGCACCGTTCCTGAAGGCCAGTTTCGCAAGCCAGGCGAGGAAGGTCGAGCTCCCTCAGGCTCCCCAGGAAGAGGAGGGGGGCGAGAGCAGCACTCCAGCTCCAGCTCCAGTTGTCCCATCCCAGTCACAAAACAACGACAGTGGTGGCAGCCGCAAGATGCCTAAGTGGCTCAAGGGCTTATCCAAGAAGTAGACGTTTGTTGTGGAGAAGAGCACCCCTTCGTGTCATAGAAGCAACGGTGTTTGGAGTTTCGGGAATGAAGTGTAAGATGGGAATGACGGGATTGCGGTGCTGATACAAGAGCTGCTTTGCTTGACATTTGCCGCACATGGGGTTTACACATGATCTTGGGAGGCATTTCCGATGGGGCTACACAACTAGAAACCGCATAGCACCAAGACTGTACCGATATTAGACGCAAGAGATCATGGATTTTGTTGTTCAAAGTATCATCATTTGGTATCGACGTGACGTTTCTTTTGACGCCTGGCAGCTCTCACGACATGCGGGAGCAATGCCCATATCCTCGGTCCCTCCACCAGGTTTTTTGGTCCATGAAATCCCCATCAAATAACGCCGAAACGTAATCCTGACCCGTGCGATTGCTTGTCTAAAGTCGACGCTCGAAAGGATACGTTTAGTGGCCGGCACGACGGGACTCAGCGATGACACGCTGGAGCTCGTCGACCTTCTTCTTGGCACGACCGAAGGTACCGAGCTGCGAGTGTTGTTAATATTGATTTTTTTTGGCATCGAGTTGGATGAGCTGAAGACGTACCCTCTTCTTGGCGAGCTTACGGGCACGCTTGTCCCGGGAGTTGCGGAGCAACTCGATCACACGCTTCTCATAAGGGGCGAGACTATCGGAGTTTAAAGTCAGTCTTGATGGCTTTTGATAGATGTATGCCCTCTTGATGGTCGGTCGGTCCACTCTCGGGGCGGTGACTTTCTCTAGGCGAGGGACTCGGGAGGGGGGAAACAGCACTTACCCAGCAACCTCCTTGACGATGTCGCGGACGAAGGCGGTGCGCTTGCTCAGGTGACCCTTGGTGCGGGAGACACGGGGCTTGACGACGCGGGGGGTGGTTTTCTACAATTGTGGAACAGACCGATAATCAGCTTCAAAGTCCATCATCCACGGCGTGCCTCGCGAAGCGGAGGGCAGCGCAGAGATCCTCCACGAGGTGAGACTGGGCTTTTCAACGTACGTGGCCCTTGTTGATGCCGACAATCAGGCCCGAACGGGCAGTCGCTTCCTTGGCCATTTTGACGTGATGGCTGTTGGGTGGTTGTCGATGGGGGGATGGGAGAAGAAGTCGCCGGTGAGGAAATCTGCAGCCGCAAAAAGTTTTAGGACCAGTGCGAGTGGGTGTGGGTGCGGACGCTAGGGCCGGAAGGTGGATTGCCCGATTGTGGGGAAGGAACGACCAATCGAGAGCGAGTCGTCCTTGCCCTGCCCAGATTTGCAACCCCCTCCCTGATCCCCTACCGTCCCAGACCCTAACCCTCATATAGACTAGAGTGCTCGTGTAGACTACCTAGGTACTGAATGTAGGCGATCTTTAATAGACCATGTCTGAGGGCAAAGGATACATACAGTCTTGCATTCTCTGGATTCGCTCGTGCCTCTCAAGTATATCTGCCATGCTACTGTGGCTACAAATGAGGGCACAATCACCTCATCACACTGAGTCTTGTATCCGAGTTGCGTGCCCTCTTCTACAACGCTCAGCTACTGCATACATCCCACTGGAATCGACATTCTAAAGCCAAAGCAGTGCATGGTCATTCGATGGACAGATAGGAATGAAGAGGCTATCTTCACCACGATAGATCCATGCATTGGCACAGAAAACGCTCAGAATATCATAGGGAGATAATAATGTTGCTGATCAAATTTGACTTGAACGATCGGGATCCCTGAAAGCTGCATGAACAAGATGCGCGGCAGTGCACTGGGGCTCTACGGGTGTACATCCATCAACATGCAGGATTCGCGGGACCCTCGAGTATATGCACGTCTAACACCACACTTCTATGTCAACGATATTCGTGATGCCCGGCTTGGGCTGGTTGGACTGACTGGCCAAATAGGTGTCGATTTTTGTATGTAAGTGTCACGTGTCGGACATGACTTGCATAAACCTGCCCTGCAAGATTTCGATCGACGTCTCCTTGCGTACCACGGCCCATTGTTACATCGAGGACGTACCATTTCGGCGAGGTTGATACTGGATCTCAGGAGCTGATCCTAGTCCCTTTTCTCCTGCTGGTCAGCCCCCTCAAATCTTTGTACGAGTGGCAGTGCGAGGCTTCACCACAGAAGGGCATCTCCCCCCTTACACCAAGGGATACGGATGTGACACAAATTGCTGCTGTGTGGTGGCCTTTCCACCCTGGGCTTCACAAGTGTTGCCGCTCGCCCATTTGTAACATAACATCTGCCGCCTGCCATCTCGTGTTGACGGGAGGGTTTCTTTGTCGAGATCTACGAAACGAAACGGCCATCGGTCGGAGACCAATCAAAACAGAAGTGCTTAGAGGCAATCAGGGAGGCACCAAGGTCGCCTGCAGGCTCTAGAAAGAGCCTTCGTCTGTCATACCTGTCATCCTTGAAAAAGGACCCATACAAGGCTCATTACGTCGTCCTGTGTCACACTTCCCAGAAGCCGTTCCTCGCAGTTGATCCTGGGATTACAACCTGAGGGCCTCAGCCTTCCTGCCGTCCAACATGCATAATTGCAGTACCCGTAGTCACTGCCCTGCCCACTTGGGATCTACAATGCCGGCTAAAGGGATCCGCAAGGTACCACTACCCAAATCCATGTTTGTCGTTCATCCAGGGGTAATGGGATGTCACTGGTTTAAGCTTTTGTTCGCCGTCCCCCCAGTTGTCCATGTCTTGGCTGGCTGCCTCGTACCGTCTTCCCACACAAACATCTACACCTCGTAGATCAACATCTTTCGCTTCCTCTCGCTCCCTTTCTGGACCCAATCCAGCTCGTGCCTCTCTCCGCATCACCCCACAAGATCTACCAGCATGAGGCCCGTCACCCTCGCTTGCCTCGCCCCTCTGGCGGCGGCTACGAAGAACATCGCGGGGCTGTCTTATGCCGACGCCATCCCAAAGGAGAACTTGGCGCAGGACTGTGAATATCCTGCATATTTCACGATTCAGGGCTTCGCGACCTTCACGCCGAGTGCGTCGAACGCAACAGAAGTCAAATTTGGCTGTACGTTTCGCACGAAATCCTACGATGCCTGAGATCTTTTCCCAAGGATCTCGGGGACGTCACCACATCAGCTTCCCTTTCAGGTAATTAACAAATGATAGATGCCGACTCGGACACGGGTATTACCACTACGTGCAGCCTGAACTCAACCTCTACAAACCTTGGCGCGACAGGGGCCGCTGCAAGATACGCATGCGATGACTCCTCAGTCAACTTCATCTGGCAGAATAACAAATTGACCATGATTGAGTTGGCCTGCCCCACCAGCTCGTGAGTTTTGCGCAGGTTCATCACAGGTTTTCCCATCTAACACGGGTACAGGGTGCAATACGATACTTCAGGGTCATGGATCCCCAATTTGGCGTGCAGAGATGCCACCGACAGCTCGGGCGTGACATGTGCGGCGAACCAGACAAGTTACCAGGGACAATTCACGAGTATCGAGCCTTTGAAGCCGGGAGGTGGTGGTGGACCAGGCCCTACCCGTCTGATCCGGCGTGCTTGAGGACCCTGAAGGACGTCATAATTGGTCTGCAGTTTTAACAGAAGGGTAAACGTTGCTAGGATGAGGTATGAAGTATGATACCCAGGACTGTTGCGAGGAATGTGAGGCGTCTGTCGTGTACCATCAGGCCATGTTGGGTTACACAAAAGGCCGTCTTGATTTGACGACGTCGGAGGTTTGGATGTACATATTTATTGTCGTGTTGCACAGTTCAGCAAGGTTCCCTTCGTGCAAAGTTATGTGGCCATGGAAATGGCTTCGATGTGTCAGATCTTAATATGCAATTCCGGCCCCTGACATAAACAGTGATGCATCTCGCATGGTGAATGGCTTGGGACGCCTCGCTTTCTGACCCCTGAGGGTGTTGAAGCTGTGACTTTCGACTCGCCCCCATTGGCCCCCCTAACCCCCAAGCCGTTGACCCCAAGACGGCCAAAGCCGCCGCAGGCCGACGTCATGTGGTTGTTTAATGCTTCAAACACCACACTCGTTCTCCTCACGATGACCTGCATGACCTCTCCCTTCTATTATCAGCATCCTCTCACCTTTCAATTATCTCACTCGTAATACCTCGCCTTTCCCTACAATATTCTGGAATCCCTGCGATCGCTGTGCCTCGAAGATGTAAGGCAAACACATCTGCCAAGTCCAAGACTTTGGTAAAGCTAGATCAACCTATACTTGACCCACAGCCCCCCGATCACACGACAGGCTAGAGCGCATCACAAGATGCGACTCCTTTCTTCTCTAATTGCCCTCCTCGCCCTCGACCCGGCCGGCCTCGCCGGCTCGTCCGCCGAACCCCACCCCGAGCCGCAACAGCGACCAATCTCTTCCCCTTCGAGCGACGATGGGTACCCCCGGGCCAATAGTGTCTCCACAGCTTTCTTCGCGTCGCTCGAGCGCCTCGCCCGCCTGGTCGACATCACATACTGCGTCGGGACCACGGGGATCTCCCCGCCCTTCTCGTGCGCCTCGCGCTGCAAGGAGTTCCCGAACCTGCAGCTCGCGTCGACATGGAACACCGGGGTCCTGATGAGTGACAGCTGCGGGTACGTGGCCGTCGATCACGGGTCCGGCCCCAAGCATGCCGGTGATGGGGAGGATGGAGGCGCCATCGTCGTGGCATTCCGCGGGACGTACAGCATCACCAACACCGTCATCGACCTGAGTACTGTACCCCAGGAGTACGTACCGTACCCGGCGCCAGATGACGGAAGGGGGAACGGAACTGAAAATAGATGCGACAACTGCACCGTCCACATGGGCTTCCTCGAGTCGTGGACACAGGCGAGGAAGCTGGTCCTGCCTGTCCTCAAGAACGTCCGCGCTCGGCACCGCGACTACCCGATCCATCTGGTCGGCCACAGCCTCGGCGGCGCGGTCGCGCTCCTGGCTGCGCTGGAGCTCAAGGTCGCGCTGGGCTGGGACGATCTGGTCGTCACAACGTTTGGGGAGCCGCAGGCCGGCAACGATGGGTTCGTGGACTACGTCGACCTCATCTTCGGGCTCGGCGACCTCGACGGCTACGACCCGGACCTGGAGAGGAGGGTCTACCGGCGCGTGACTCATGTTGACGACCCGGTGCCGCTGCTGCCGCTCAGCGAGTGGGGGTACAGGCCGCATGCCGGGGAGGTCTTCATCGCCAAGTCTGAACTGTCGCCTACGACCGAGGACCTGATCCTCTGTCGTGGCGACGAGGACCCGGCTTGCATTACTGGCGCTGACAGCGCTGTGCTGGCCCAGATTGCCGGGGCCGTGAATGAGGCACCGCGAGAGGAGACATGGGGCGAGGATTTGCAGGACACGCTGTCCGGCGTCCCGTCGAGGCTGAAGCTCTGGCAGCTACTTTTTGCCCATCGTGATTATTTCTGGAGACTTGGTCTTTGTGTGCCCGGAGGTGATCCTTCGGATTGGGGCCGGCCACCATACAATGTTAGCTCGCTTCCAGATGAGCTTTGAGTTTTCTAATTGTCTCTGAAAAACGCGGTTTACTGTTCAGCGGGTTTCACTTGATTATATGGCAAGTTCTAGCATGGGCGTTCTGGTTGAGGCTTATTTGGTATTGGGCTCTGGATGGGAATTGGAATGGATATGCACATGAGGCTAGCCTTGGACGAATTCTGGGTAGCAGGAGAGGGCGTTTACTGCTAGTCGGTGATATCATGAGGACGAGAAAAAAAACACGTCCACCCAAGATATACATTATGGCCTGAATAAGCGCGGCACCGCATGACGAAACTTGACCTCAAAGCGAATGCCAACTGTCCGCATATTCTAGAGATATAGTGTTTCAAGACTGTCTGATTTCCATCCTGGTCCGCCCAGGTTGTACCAGCAAGAGTTTCCACACTTGACATTCGACTGCTCACCCAAAGTATTCTATGATATTCCAAACCGTTAGTCTCTAGAGAAGCATCAAGCCATCGCTCTGGTGTAAGTATGGAGACTCCGGTGTTCAGGCTGCGATGCCTAGAGTTGCTCCACTTACCCAGGGGTTGGTATGAGGCTGATTGGTGACGGTACGTTCCGCCAGACTACAAAGCTGAAGGCAGTAATATTATGATTTTCCACCCAAGGCTTCAAGCCAGAGGGCTGTTCAGCTGTTCACGAAAAAGGATACCTGCCCGGCTGCCGGCTTGTGTTCACGTTCACTGCAGTGCGTGGGCCCCGGGAGACTGGAGAGCCGCCGAATGCAGGCAATGGTCCCATCTTATTTTGGACATCATTGGCGATCCGCAGCTGGGCGTTCCAAGGTTCGAGGCGCGACCAGGGAAGACCCCAGGGCCACGGGGTCGCGGCTCAGCCCGCCAGGTTCCGGACGCATGACGACGATGGGAGAGAGGAAGCCTGACTTTGCTGGTCAAGCCTTTTGCTGCCAGATGTCTACCAGATCCCGAGAGGGGCAAGCGTGCGAGGGGCATTTGCCCTTGCTGCTCGAGTTAAAGTTTGTTTGGTCGGTCACAGCTCGGCACTCGACACTTCGGGGCGGTAGCACGGATGACTTGGTGGCTTGGATACCTCATCTCCATTTAACACAAGGCAGAGAGCTGTTGACACAGACAGACAGACGGACCGGACGGGTCCATGCCCGGCTGCGGTGAAGGGACTGTTGAGCCAGACCCGAGATGCATGGAAGAGAACACTGGGCTTCGGCGGCGCTCAGACGAGCTGCTTGTGCGACTGTGGTCTGTCGTCATGCTGCAGCTGGCAGGGCAGATACTGCGTGCGCCCAAGACACGGCCCCTGCCTGACTCTTGACCCCCCCGCCTCCGCCTCAGGCCCCTCCATTCCTGGCGATTCTTTTGGGTTCGCCCGCATTGTGATGCTGAAGGTTTGAGCGTCCAGGGTCCAGTCCAATAGGACCGCCCACGCACACGTGCGGACAGGCCAGTCTCGGACAGCTTATCTCGGGAAAGGATTACTCAGAAAATAAAAATAAGACTAGGTGGGCGGAATGTGACGAGGTGCTGGCAAATTATCGTGATTTCAATTTAGGGGCTCCTCAGGGGGCCAAAATCCGATCGGGGAGGACGAGCCCACAGGATGGATGGATTGAGGACGATCACAAGACGGTCAAAGCCAGCTAATAAACGGGGGGCAGAACACCTTACAGCTGCCTACTAGGTAGGTACATACATACATACATACATACATACATACAGACCACAGCGAGCTAGGTTGTGCACATACAACAAGCACATAAACCTTCACATGTGGGCGGCATTTGGGATGGGACGAGGAAACGAGGGACGAAAAGACGAAGGGACGAAAGTGCCCATGCGCGCATAGCTCTCCGTGGACAATGATGGCGCCGGCCAGATGGTACTGTGCGTGCAGCAGCAGTACAGGCACAGAGAGATACACACACAGTAGAGACAGAGAGAAGACGCACACGCCCGTGCAGCAGGATAGAGCTGTAATGTAATGTAATATAGATAATATACGGGTGGTAGGACGAGGCTCGGCTAAGACGGACGTCCCTCGTCAACTTGTTGCCGAGTCAGAAAGCCTTATTCAAGCTTGCCTACTGTGCTGTGCCTACACACAGATACCTTGCCGAGGACATTTCTGCATCACTGCCACCTCGCCCACCTCACGAGAACTAATAAGTGCCTGCCACACGGTCGAGGACACCAGGTGACCTGCAACGCGTGGGTAGATAGATAGACAGATAGGGAGATGGGCAGACCAGATGGTGGGCCACGGTAGAGGCATGTGGTGGAACAACGCACACCTTGGGCAGCTAGTCCGGCCAGCCAGCAAAGCAGGCAAGCATTTGCTGGGAAAAGGAGCCCGACACCTGGGCGCGTGCGTGCTGCCAGTTGGCCGGATTGCCAGGTTTGAGTTGAGGCAAGAGAGTGACAGAGGGCGAGGGTGAGGGCGAGGGCAAGTGTGCGTGTACCCAGACCAGGTAGCAGTGGAGTGCCTCAATTTTGGGATGTTCCCCGCTATCAATTTTGCGCTGCCTCCCTCCTGGGCTAAGGCTGATTTTGCTGGGTACATTGGCCGGCGAGCCCTGCCATTGGGCGTGGCCCTTCCCGTGCGCAGCCCTGCCGACCTGACCCAGACCCAGACCCAGAGAGAGAGAGACAGCCAAACGCCAGCGACCCAGGCCATTACAGGACAGACAGGCCAGACGAGCCACACAGGCCAGACCAGAAGGGGGGGGGGCACACCCAAACGTGCGTGCCTGCCTTACCTGCCTACCTACCTAACCTACCTGGGCCTGCTGGCTTGCCGCTTTTTCTTCCCACCTTTCGCCCCCCAACCCCAAGACACCGACTTTGCCCACAACACAACAACATCACCGACCAACGACAACTTGTAAACAGCCTTCTCGACCTGCAAACCAGCAGTCCCAGAAACCTCCTCTCTCTTTCCCACCGCCACCAGACCTCCTTTCTACTCACACCTCTCTCTCTTACACCTTTCCGTAAACACATCAGACAAGATGGCGAACGAGGTACGTGTAGTATTGCTGCCGCAGCAAGCCCACCCCCACTCCTCCCCCCTTTGCTCTCGGAACCGCCTCTTTGGCCAGCTCTTGAGCCTCAGCCCTCCGGGCCCTGATGGCCTCTCATCACCTGTATCCCCCCGCCTGCTGGCATCTGTCATCCTCTCCAGCCCGTCTCGTTGTCCTGCTTGCGTCTGGATCATGCAAATCGCTAACTCGTGGCTCCCAATCTCTAGCGTGAGAGGTGTGTTTTTCCAACTCGGTTCATGTCTGCGAGACCCGCGCCAGAAAGGCAACTGACCGATTCCCAACAGCAAGACTTTCCTCGCCCGACTGTGCGAGCAGGCCGAGCGTTACGATGAGATGGTCTCCTACATGAAGGAGGTTGCCAAGCTCGGCGGTGAGCTGACCGTCGACGAGCGCAACCTGCTGTCCGTTGCCTACAAGAACGTCGTTGGTACCCGACGTGCCTCCTGGCGCATCATCTCCTCCATCGAGCAGAAGGAGGAGTCCAAGGGCTCCGAGAAGCACGTCCCCACCATCAAGGAGTACCGTTCCAAGATCGAGCTCGAGCTCGAGAAGGTCTGCCAGGATGTCCTCGATGTCCTGGACGACTCTCTCATCCCCAACGCCGCCTCTGGCGAGTCCAAGGTCTTCTACCACAAGATGTAAGCCCTGACCCTGGAAACCTGTGAACGATCCGGACCACATCTGACTCTCGGGTTCCTCCGCAAACAGGAAGGGTGACTACCACCGATACCTCGCTGAGTTCGCCTCCGGCGAGAAGCGCAAGACCGCTGCCACTGCTGCCCACGAGGCCTATAAGGTGAGGAAGCTCATTTGCGCGTGACAGAGCGACGTGCGCAATCTACTGACACCCCTGTCTGCAGAACGCCACCGATGTTGCGCAGACCGAGCTGACCCCCACTCACCCCATCCGCCTGGGACTGGCTCTTAACTTCTCTGTGTTCTACTACGAGATTCTGAACTCCCCAGACCGTGCCTGCCACCTCGCCAAGCAGGCCTTCGACGATGCCATTGCCGAGCTCGACTCCCTGTCCGAGGAGTCCTACCGGGACAGCACCCTTATCATGCAGCTTCTCCGGGACAACCTCACCCTCTGGACCTCGTCCGACAACGGCGAGGCCGAGGCCGCAGGCACCACCGAGGGAGCCAAGGAGGAGAAGCCCACAGAGGAGAAGACCGAGGCCAAGGCCGAGGAGCCCGCACCCGAGTCCTAAATGGGCGCTCACAAGTCCCTTGTGCGCCTGCTGAAAGTCGAAAAGTGATGTTCCCTGCTGAAGCTGAGCGTCCGTGCCAGGAGGATGGTAGAAGGCGCCCTCTGAGCGGAGTCTGGGTGGCGAGAGGATGTGATTTATGGCATTGGTCACGATCGGGGTCACTCTTCCTGGGAGTTGGTTGCGATGGGTTAGCGAGAACGCAGGACATGGACTCTGGGTCCTCTGGTTTTGGCTCCCGCGGGGGAAAGAGTTGGCCTCTTGATGGGTTCGGCATTATGTTCTAGCAGCATGGCCGATCCTCGCTCTTCCCTTTGGGTGTTTTATCCCTGTTCAGAGAGTCACAACCCAGGATTTTCATGGATTATGTTGATTTCCTTATCTCCGCCTGTATGCGTCATTTGCCTTATTTCATTGAGAGAGAGAGGTCGTCTCGGAATTACCCCCCAATGTTTATCGGTCCACAGACAGATGTAAAGCCCCCCCAAATTACCCCCCAAAAAATCAAAACAGTCATCAAGTCAACCAGCCGCTCCAGTCAATGCCGAATGACGCGACATATGCAACTCTCTCTGCCACTCGACCAGGCTACGGCTAGACGGCGAAGCAGACGACATCAGGGTAGAGAGTAACGGATTGGGCTGCGGAGGTCCGGAGCACGGTGCGCCTTGCTGGCAACGTCTCAACCCTCACGTCAGACCCACATACGAGCGTCGAACTGCTGATTTTCTCGTCGATATAGGCAGAACAGCACAGCTTCAAAAAGCCTGAGAGGTGAGATGGAATTGCAAGGCTCTGCAACTTCGTACCGTCGACACCGTGCGTGGGCCCAGGCTCAAGATGACCACGCTGGGCAACAGTCACAACCAACCACGATGGGATAGCGAGGGGAACGGCCACTGCAGGAGAACCATCATAGCACCGTCATCCAATCCAAAGAGTCAGTTCTTCTTCTCTAGAGCACTATATCTGTGCGCCGAGCCTTGTCACCGTTTGCCTGACTCCTGTCTAGCAACTTCTGCGCCCTCATCAAGCGGGCCATGCGCTCCTCGAGCTCCTTGTTCTCACATGCGCCGAAGCCGAACGGGCCGCTCGAACTGACTCCGGTTTCGTCGGAGCTGCCGTACTCGCTGGCGTCGGCGAGGAACATCTGCGTCGATATCGCGCGGTCCCAGCGCTCCTCCTCGTCCTTGTTGTCCCCGCCCTTGCCGCCGGCCTTGCTCGCCCTGATTTGGCCTATGGTCGCCTTGATCCCCCGGAACATGTGCTTGCCCTTGCCTGATTTGCCGCTGTTTGGCTGTTTGTCGGTTCGCTCTGGTTTGGTGACGACGGGCTCCACGTCCTCGAAGGACCGACCGCAGACCGGGCAAATATCATCACCATCTACTGGTGCCGTACGCTGACCCTCGCCCGGCTGGCACGTGGCAGGCGCTGCGAGCAGGTCCGAGTGGTGGCCGAACGACCTCCCGGCGGTACAGCGCTGCGTTTCCAACTGGTTCGTAGTCTCGCCCACCCACACCTCGACCTGCGCGCGCTTCCTTGGCTTCAGCAGCTTCCGCGCCATCTTCTCGTCTCTCTGGCGGCCTTCTTTCCCTTCCCTTTCTTCTTCCGCGGCGGCGACTGCGCGGGCTTCCTCCTCCTCAGACGGCGCCATGCTGGGTTGTGTCGCTCTTTCCGTCTAGAACTGGGACGCTGGTGGTAACTGAGAAGCAGGCGGCAATCGAGAGGAAGAAGGCGGTAATCGAGAAGAGGCAGACGACAATCGAGAGGCAGGCGGCAACGGCCGCGTCCCCTGACTGGTTTCCTCGGACGTCGCCCCGTAGATCGACGACGAATGCCGCGGCTGCGGTGGCTGCGGCGGCTTTTGCTGCTTCGGCTTTTGCTGCTGCTTCTCGGAGCCTCTGCTGCTCCTACCGCCCCCGCTGCTCCTCGTCGTTGCTCTCGATCCCGGCGCGGGCGTCTTGGTTGCCCTCCCGCTGCCCTGGGGTGTGGCGCGCGGCGCGGCGTCGGCCTGTGATGACAGATGGTCGCGTGAGCTCTTGAACACGTCCAGTTCCCGCGGCGGCCGCGGCGGCGCCCAGCCGGGCTTGTGGGCCGGGGCGGGCCGCGACGGCTGCTTGTGGTGGTTGCTGAAGTAGGGCTTGGAGGATGGAGCCCTGCCCGGACCCGATGGGGAGTAGGTGCTGTGGGATGATGCTGCACTTGCGGCCCGCGGGGTGCGCCGGCCCTCGGCCTCCATCTTCTCGATCGCCATGTCGTGGTCTACCTTCCACCTCTGGCGCTCCCTGTACGTGTGGTACGCGAGGAAGATGTAGAAGGCCGGGAGGGCGCAGAGGACCAGGGCCGAGGCGATGATGCACACGAGCACCGGCGTCTCCATTCTTGTGTGCGTTTGTGGGGTGCTTCCCCGGTGGTTCGGTGACGGTTTTTGTGGTTTTGAGGCGTATCAAAAGGATTGTGGGAGTAAAGGCGAAGATGACGATTGAATAGGTGGTGTAGGTTGATAGAGAGGTGCGTTGAACATATGATGTGATGTGTTCGAGCGAGGCGACATGGAGAGAAAGTTCGTGAATGAGAGAATGGTGCTCGAGTACAAAAAAAGAATATTCATCACTTACACGCACGAAATTCAGTGTAGACTGCCCTCGCACTTGATCCGCCAGTATCTAGCTTCGTATAAGCTGCTCTTGTGACTGCCCTTCCGTCCCAAAATTCCGCACACCGCGCCACCAGCTAGAGGTTCGTCCACCAGGAACAGTTTCGATCGAACTAAGAAGGCTCAGTACTAAGAAATGATCATCTGGCACAAGGGCTTCGATAAGAGCGCAGCAGACAGATATAATTATACACTGGATTCCGGGTTGAAGCGGATGAAGACCTGGAACGGCTCTGAGCAAGGCCAGTCTAGCGTCTCTCTCAGTCTTCTGTTCTGTGGACACACGCACCAGTGAACCTCTTCAAAGATGGTAAAAGCTCGGGGTGGGCGGCGTTTCGAAACGACACTCGACGGGGGGTGCGACGAGGGCGCAGATATATCCCATCTCACAAGTATGTATGTCTTGTGCACGGCCTTGGCGCTGGTCGTCTCTATAGCGTCGCGTGGTGGTGGGTGGAATCTAGGACCAGACCAAGAGCGACCCGGCGTGGCGAGCCGTCGACAGCGGTCTCGAAAATAGACCAGATCCAAGGCACCGCCGCCTGGGCTCCGTATCAACACCGGGCGCGGAAATTGTGACAGTCGGCGAGGTTGATTATGATTGCGGGCGCTAGAAACACTCCGAGGTTGGCGTATCACTCCACACAGTCCAACTTACTCTTGTCAAGCAGCCGAACTATGCACAACCACGTTTTACGAGCCGCGGGATATATGTATATATGATTTCTGTGCTGTTTCCCAACGACTTATATTTCCAGCCCCTCAGTACTCGAAGCAATGTTCACTCTTGGAGGCAAGTTACATGTCACGTCGTAGAACCAAAAAAAGGCACATGCGGAAACAGGTTTCTTGACTTTCTTCCCTGTTACTACGAGGCACTCATCGTCCCAGTGTACACGCATGATATCTCCCCTAATTACAGAGAAGCCCGACCGAGATATCACACACCCCGAGAATGGCAGGACACAGTAGAAAACCATAAAAGCACCCGACAAATGATTTTTGATACGCCATCGCTAGCAGTTGTTGAGTCAAAAAAACACAAAACAGGAGGTTACCCAAGAAATCAGTCTATTGCCGCCTTCCGTGCATGCTGGCAGCGCGCCCCGAACGTGATCGACCCAACTCCCGCTTTGCCGATTACCCAAAATAAAAAGAGGAGTCCACGTTGTTGTGATTTGGGCCAATTTCCCAGTGGCGTAATTATGTAAGTGTGCCAGATCGAGCCTTGGCGTGGCTCGTCTGCTCACAACAGTGTGCGGTAGATACGTGTGTACGTATGATGTGTTGTAGTTCTCAAAATGTGTGCGTATCCATGCGTGGTCATTACCGATCCACAAATTCCGCCGAACTGCCCTCGATCTTGCCCCGTGAGTCCGATGGATACCTGTTGATACTACCATGGGCCACGGTGCGTAGTCGGTTCTCACTCGACAGCCGGTGAGTGTCAGACTCTTCCCCGAGCGACGAAATCGATGGCGTTCTCTTGTCCGCAGATACGTTCCGCGACAATGGCTGGAAGGGGAGGCGCGACGACATTGCTTGATTTTGCTCACGGGGTGGCGAAGCATCGACGTTGACAGTCAGCCCACTTATTAGGTCGGATTTGCGCCTGGAACTTTTCCTAGGAACGTCAGGCGCTGTTCCTTCCGCACCAATCCTCCTCTGTGAGATGTGACTAGTCTTCGAGACTGCGCGACTGGGTACGTGGAAACTTGCACCGGCATCCACGTCGGGCAACACCGGTGCATTTCGGGAAGAGCCCAGGTCTCCCGGCTCATCGGCAGCGTCTTCATCTATGCTGACGCCATCATCATTGAGCAATCGCGCCGTTGGTGGAGGCTCATCGACACGCGCAGAGGGCCCAGGGTTCTTGGCGGCGCCTTCGTCGGAATCTGAGTCGATGGGTCCTTTCCTCAGCACACCCATAGCGACAGGTGTTCCTTCGGGAGGATCTGTGTCATCGTAGGCCTGATCCGAACGCATGGCAGGAGGCATCCGGGAGCTCCGCACGACCTCAAACCCTTTGCCTTTCTCCTTGCTCTTGCCGCTGAACAAGTTCTTGAACCAGCCTGTTGCGGTGGCAACTGTCCCGGTGGGATCTGCGGGCCCTGTACCAAGCTTCCTCTGCGGCGCATCCGAATTAAGCCTTGAACCACGCTGCACGCCGTAATAGAAGTCGACCTCGCGAGTGGCGTAGTCTGTTCTCGTGGGGAAGGCATACGTCGCGGGTGTTGCGCGATCACGATCTCGGTCACGCTCGATGGGGTCGGCATCCACTGGGTCGAGCGGGCCTCCGCCACTCTGGCTCGTCCGCCTCTGAGACCATTCACCACTCGTCCCCCAGGACCCACGAGCTCTGGAATGCGAGGATTGATTCTCAAGTGTCCTGCCCCGCTTCCTTGGCGGACGGTAGAATGTGTCGCCCGGGCTATCTGTTATTAATGCGTTCGGCGGCACTGAGTGTCGGGTCTGCTGCCCCACCACGGGAGATGGGAGGAAAGAGTATGTGCTAGCCTCGCCAGGTGTCGATGGAGCGAAGGACGTTCCCCCTTCGAGACGAGATGGCGGCATCGAGTTATCAAAGCTCATAGCATCGAGGGCGGACGAGCTTCTCTGAGGCCGACCGTTAAGCATTACCCCGACACTGCCCGCTGACTCGCTTCGGAGGCGGCCGCTTGGTGCAATATATCCTGCTTGGACTGGATCTTTGGCACTCAGCATCGCCGTACTTGACAGCTGACTTTGTCTGGACGGGCCTCCACGTCGCGAGGTTCGCCTGGAGAGTTGCCGCGCGCCAAAGATCCTCGATAATGGGCCCTGCGACAAGCCCTTGTTATCGTCACCCCCTGCACCCAGCAACCTTGCAATCACCTCGATAATGGTCTGCAGAGCGTTGAGCAAGAAGCACAAAACCAGGACGCCGCTGTGTATCACGAGTATGACATATCCTATCCATCCCTTTGGACCGTCGGTGACTCCAAGCTGTGGGATGAAGGCCGTCATGAGAAGGATGACTGTGAATCGTAGCACAGCAATTAGGGTGTGGTACGCGTTCATCGACGTTGGCGAGGAGAAAGGTTTGAAGGCATGCAGCGTAATCACCTGCACAACCTCGCAGATAGCCAGGATGATGATCTGCGCAATGCCGGCGGGCTGCACGGCACCGATCCCGACGCCTCTGATGAACGTCAACAGGACAGGAATCAATGCGAACGCGGCAGCTTCGTCGGAATAGGTATTATAGAGTGGTCCGTAAAGTAGCACCGTCGGGAGATCGTCGAACAGGACCGAACGCGGTTTAGTTGTCGTGATAAGGCGTAGAAGCCATCCGGCAAAGATGAGGAGTAGCACGATGGTTGCGGCCGCGAGGGCCACTGTGTACGCCGGTGACTGAGCGGCAACCACGAGCTGAAACATGGACAATGCGACTAAAGGTAGCAGAAAGAAGTTGAACACGATCCTGACCACGTTGCCCACGGTGAAGGGGAGGTTTTTGTTGCGTAGGTCTTCCTCCGGGACGTTCTTGACGAAGCGGTAAACCCACTGCATCGCAAAGCCCAGTTGAGTGATGACGGCCGCGGCCCCTATTATGCCTAGAAGCCAAACCATCATGCCCGCCCAGATGTCCTCGACATTGCCCATGCCAACCAGCTGGCCGAGATCCTGGAGACCGTAGCTGCCGTTGGTGAAGTAGATTCCGTCCCTCAAGCTCTGCCATCCTGGCTCGTTGCTCACAAAGCTCTCATTGAACATCAGAGCAGACCAGGAAGCCTGACTGACGATAGGCTGGAAGAAACCTGGATAATGCAGGGTGAGTCCGCCCGTCAAGGCCACAAACTGGATGTATTGCAGGCAATCACCGAACCCCGGCGTAACCAAGCGGAGCAGGTCGTTGTGTCTTCCAAAATTGGAGCTCCAGTGGAAGATATCCGTGGTCCCCCATGGACTGTAGATGCTGGCAAACACGGTAGCAAACCCAACCGAGAGTAGGACCATGAGGGGCAGGAACTTTAACATCCAGGTCAGTTTGCCGAGATCAGGGGTCACTGTCGCGGAGACGCAGCCAACGGTCGTCTTGACGGCATCGCCGTAAATTATGGAGAAGGTAGGCGAGAACGAGGTGAAAGCGTAGCTCGAATAGAAGTCCTTTGTCATTGTGATCGATGGCAGGGCAGCCAGAGAGGTTATTTCGGTCCTGTTGAAGACGGGACCTAACGGACACGAGCCATTCGTCAGGGCGTCTTTGCAAAAGTCGAAATCGGCCGCGTACGGCTCGTACGTCACTACATTGATCTTGCTGTGCAATGTGGTGAGGAAGTTCGCAGTTGTCGGGAATGGGTTGTCCACGATCTTGCCGTTTGTGACGTTGGGGTTACTCCAATCATCGCTGTCCCAGGGAGGCAGTGCTGGGCTTTCTGTCGGATTGTAGGCGCCCGTGACGTTCCCCCAAACGGTGATCCTAAGGTTGTGGCTCTTGTTCTTGGTGTCGAAGGTTGCCCCCACGTAAAGCGGAACCCATTGCAATTCGCGAGGATTGCTATCCTTGATTGATTCCTCAAGGCAGTTGTCGAACTTGCTGAGAAGAACGGCGGCGGCGGGCTGCGACAAGAGCGACAAGCACAAGAGGGAGCGCAACTTGCGACTCGTCACAGGGCGCGATTGCCGCTTGCCGTGCCGTGCCACCGTCGTGGTGATGGCTTCGTCGAAGTGCGTTGGCGTGGATTCGAGATCGGTTTCTAGCCTGGGATTTGACTTCCTCCTCTTGTAGTAAACGGTCCCATCTACATCCGTCCCACGTACGACAGGCCGCGGCTGGGAGGATGGTTTCCTTGTGGCGTCATCATCGTCGCAGGGACCGCACGCCCGACCAGAATCATTCTCGGAGTATGGTGCATCGAGTATTCGCATGATTGGCGCGGCACGGATGGAAGAATCGGATATCTGAAAGCGCGACGAGACGAAAGGAAAACGAGCAGCTGTGTCAAATAATGCACATCTTGGGAGACCGGGTCCACGGCGGCTCTTGTCAGATGCGCGAGAGCAGCTCGGGGGCTGCGGGTGTAGCCCAGGACGGATGGGTGGAGGCAACTGGCGCACGAAGTTGGCAGACGGAACGGGTTCGGCCTTGGTGTAGCTGGGAAGGCAATCGACGTCCCGGGTTCAAGCAGGAGAGACGACGCGACGGGGTTGGCGGATGGATGGATTGGCTGTCGGGCGGGTCTGGCGGGCGGGCAATGGATGGGTGGGCGGCGAGTAGATGGCTAAGGATAAGGCGTGGGATATTTTCCTTGTCTGAAACGGCGTGTTGAGTTAGGAGTAGTTTCTTGTCGAGGGCTGCCTGGGCAATGACGTGGTGAGTTGGCAGGTGGGTTGGTTTGGAGATGGTGTCCGCGGTAAGGGGTGGGTGGTGGTTCGGTGCGGTGCGGTGCCTGTGGACGGTGGTGTTGCGCGCCCGTGGAGAATTGGGACGATTCCAGATTGCAATCTTGGGTCCGCTGTCTAGGGAACGGGGCGGCGGGGCCTTTTTGCCAGGAGCTTGCCTGCATGTAGCAGCTGTGGATGGCCCCGAATGGATCGAATCGAGCTTGGCGTCCCGGACGGGAAACAGGAGCAGCAAAGCAGGCCTGCTGCTTTGTTGTGCCTGTGCTGTGTTGGGCTATGCTCTCTGCCTGGGTGGGTTGGGATGTGCTGTGGCCCAGGCGGCATGAAACGAGCTGGCCCAGAGTTTACTCTGTTTCTTTTTTTCGGATTCTTTGATTCGATTGGGAGTGTGAGAGGAGGAGGAGCAGCATCACCAACCTTCCTGTCCCATCGCATCAGCATGCAGCGCAGCACAACACGACGCAGCGCAACGCAAGGGCATGGCAAGGCAGCACCAACAAATCCATCCGCCGCACAACGAGGGGAACTGGCCGAAGGAACGGAATGACCAGACAAATGGCATGGCGCCGGGTCAGCAAGCCTGCGTCCCGCTACGCACGCACATTCTCTGTACTATGGCGCAGCTCACCTCACTGGCCTTCTCACTGCTGCAGCACCACCCGATCACCCGCGATACACCGCATATACCTACACACAAAGGCACGTCGTCGTCACGATACGATATCTGACTGACTGACTGAGTGATCATACCTACACACACTCCCAAACTCACTGCCACTATCACTGCCGCCTACCGACCCGGGGACCCCCCTGACTCCTCACAGGGGCCCCGGCCGTCAACCTTATTTGCGCGGGAAATGAGCTTGCCTCGAGTTCCATCATCCCGTCCAGCACTGCCAGTGACAAGATTGACAGGGCGAACCGACAGGGCAGGGCAGTCCAAGGGGGGGCCCACCCTGCCAACTTCAGAGTTGACCGAGAATGACTGACTTGACTTGACTGACTGCACTGCACTGCACTGCATCACCACAGTGGAAGAACACTACTATAGGCTGTGGCCATCTCGGAATGACGCCCGTTGCACTACTACCACGTTGCACTTATTTTTAAACCCCCCTCGCGTCACATAGCTGGGGGTTGTGCACTTGCACTTGACGCAAATGCCGAAGCAGAAACGAGAAACGAGAAGCCCAAAGGAATCTTCGATGGCTTCGATCCTCTCGCGCTATCCTGTGCGCCTTCAGGACCGGCCCCCAGCGGTCAGCGACAAGGACGAACCAGCGCCTCGGGTTCCTCCTCACGGAAGATGGCACCCAGGCGCTATTCTACCTGTGCGCACACGCCCCGAGGATGACGAACGGCTTCTCCCAAGACAATAGACATCTCCACGGCCCATACCTAATTCCCCTCTTCTTTTCTATTTTGAGTAGCATTAAGACAGACGGACAGACGACAGTCCGCCCTTCGCCCAGGGTGGTGGCCCCATAATACCCGTGAGAGGGTATCCACCACCGCTCCGGGCGCGCCAAGCGGCTCCATGGTCACGGCTGCACGGCCGCCGCAACGACGATCCCCTTCTCTCGCGACAGAGAGAGGCGTCAGGGCGGGCAGGTAGGAAAAAAGGTGGGCGGGCGCGCATCCTGGGCGGGCCCCCGGTCACCACACTCGCGGCAGGAAAAATGTGGGAATTCCTGAGGGAAGCTCCCCTCGCTTGCTGCCGACCCCCTTCTTTTCGTGAACGAGAAAAGAAGATTCCCACTCACTGGCTGCCGCACGAGCGCGTGGGTTTGGCCTACCGCTAGGTGGCCGCTCCTCCCCCTCGCTTCGGGGCACATTTTGGGCTCGCGTTCCCCCCGTACCCATGCTGTCAGCCATCACCACTCTCAATACGAGGTCCATCCTGTCCAATAGCACACTCGCGTCGACATAAAACCACACCAAAAATGCACAAAACCTGGCACTGATACTGGTCAAGTGGCCTCACACGGAGAAGCGGTATGTACGCAGATCTAGATCGAAACGGCCATCACCAAACTGTGCCATTTGAGGACATCACTGGGGCGTACCTGTATTCCGTACGAGCATGAGGGGCTTGTACCGGCCGTGTAAGTGAGCCTCTCTTTTTCGGCGATGCACCGATCCCTGTAGGTCGCTCGCGAGCAACCCGAAATCAAACTATTGGCGAACACGCGGGAAGCCCGAACCTCATCATATCTTACGGGAAAGAATCATAGCTGCGCTTCCCGTTCTAGCTACGAGATATCAAAATTGTTTACCGACATCAGCAAGATCTCGCGTGTTGTCCACGATAGCCCGTTCCAACATCCTCCCAGCAGATGGCCCCATAGGTAACCGAGGTCTCTCAAAACAATTGTCCACACGTCATAGCAATACATAGGCTAAGCGGCCATTTGACTTCCCTTGACTGCCTTGTGAAGGTCCATTTCGATATCTCCCTTCTCCCCAAAGGTCCTCTCTGTCCAACTAGTCACGACAGTCTGCAGTCTAGATTGGATATCATCCACCTCGTCCAAGCTCAACAGAGCACCGAAGGGGGTCCCCTCGCGGTAAGCAGCAAAGGAGGGTGTTCTTTTCGATGCAATGCAATCCTCAATTGTCTCTTGATTCAAGTGAAGCACTATATGCTTGGTTTCGTCTCCCGAGGGGACCTTTTCTAGGGGCAAATTGTCAGTTTTAGTCCTCTTGATGGATTGTCGGCCCTTCCGTCGATGCGCTGCCTCTGAACGTTGCCTTCTTATCAGGTATTTCCTCGAATCCCCGTCGAAGTCATTGGTCTTGGTGTAGCCTCGATCTTGCTGTTGCACAGTCGGCAGGTGGTCAACATTGCTGTCTTCAAGATTCATATGGTCAAATCTTGGCAAGTGAGACGCCTCGAAGCCATGGTCTCTCGTAGAAAAATTCGCGGTTCTGTTGCTGTTCCGAGGTTTGACTGAATACTCTGCATGCTCGCCTCCGGTGCAAGCATCTTGCGAGAAATAACCTTGGTCCCGTTTCTTGACTCTCTTTGGCTTTCGGAGCGGTGGATTCCGTCGTATTGGGACATCGTCGATGCAAAGTTGCGTCTGGGTTTTGTGGTTCTCGGGTGGCTCTCTTGGCTTGTCAAAAGACAAAGTAGTCTGAACCAGCCCATCCGGATCGATGTTGTCAAGAATGTTGCCATGGGGCCTGAAATCGGGAAGCTTGCGTCTCCCCGTCGAGTGTTCCGTGGGCGAAGGTGACTGAGGCTGATCATGACCTGCTGCCCGAACAGTGGTCTTTGGGCCCCAAGTAGCCGGTGGGTCAGGGTATCGAGCATCATCATTCTGAAGATGGCCCATGTGTGTATTGGCGAACCTCCTCACACGAGGGGTATCAAGGTCCCTGGGTGCGCCCCTCTGTGGCCGCAAAACCGGCAATTCCTCCTCAAAGGATTCGACGGTTATGGGTAGAGCATGTGATTCTTCTGTGTGGACATTGCTTCGACCGATGCTATCTGCAGCAGTGTCACTGGTGGCTGTCTGCCGAGCTGGTGCGGTCATTCTTGCGATGACCCAAGGATTCAAGGCTTCTTTCGAAGTGTCGCATGGCTCTTCTAGCGGCGCAGTCATTTCTTGCAAATCGTGGGAACCAGGTGCGCAGATTTCGGCTTCCTCGTCCGATGATATGTCTGGATCCGCTGACATGTTCACGATGAATCTCCGCTTGTGACCTTCACGGTGATAGGGATCTGCTTGACCTGACACGCTTTCTCTGACACTTTGTGACTCACGGGATCTCAATGGAGAACAAGGCTGCTGGGCGACACCATTTTGACTAAAATTGGTCAATTCTTCCATGTTGGTTTTGGGATGAGTTGCGGTGACTGGTAGCTCGACCAGATGCATTGATTCTCTTGGGAATGCATCTCCAACTGCATGACAGCCGGGCGAGTCTGTAGGTGACTGAGGTGGGCGAAGATGTCCAACCAATCGAGTCTCCGGTACTCGATGACGGTTACCCTGATGTTGAGATGGAACCACACTTGCCCCCGACGAACCTAGCAAGACCGTATTCGGGCTACTGACTTCAGGTGTACCAGGTTGGTGAACATACGTGTTTTGCGACGGCTCATCTCGGTGAGATACCGGTAGCTCGATGTTATCCTGAGGTCCATCGCTACTTGGCGGCGGTGTTCGCGTTTGTGCCCGTCTCGTGAGTGGTCTCTTTTCGATCGTTTCGAAAGCATCCACTTTTTGTCGACTCTGATATGTCGTTGAACACAGCTCCTCGAACAGTCCGGCTAGCTGAGACTCATCGGCGAAGAGGACCTCGCTTTTCGATGGCTCGACATTCGGATCGTAAGTGCCCGGAGAGCACCTGACGTTGACGCAGGTAAAGAGGTCACTCAATCTTTTGTCTTCAGCCTCCACTCCTAGAAACTTCTTGAAGCGCATTTTAAAATCTGACAGCAGCTTCTTGATGGTGCCGCGCGAAGTTGATACGGGACGAGCGTCGACGGAGAAGAACGAGCCCTTGGACAGCTTGGACAAGTCTGCGTCCGGCTTTGGCAAGACCGCCTCGATGGTTAATCGTGAGCCATCGCAGGCGTTGTGTTCCATCTGGGAGCCTGGATCAGTGGTCACAGTCTTCAACACACATTCTGACATGACGCCCGCCCCGAAGACCTGAACCACCGCTTCTCTGACAGAGGCGTCTGGACGTGGACAATACGACCAGGCCTGCTTAATATCGCCACCTAAAATCTTGAAAGAAAGTCGGATCATGGGTCTGGCCAGGGCATAAGCCTTCAACAAATGCTTGGCTTTCGCAAGGTTCCTGTGTGCTTCCTTTTCCGCAACTCGTTCGCGGACAGGAATGGTCTTGAAGAGCTCTTCCACGGTCACAGTCGTGCCAACTGGGGCAGAAATCCGCTGTTGGCTCTCGATACCACCAACACCAGCGCAGAGGGTCAGCTTCATAGCGGTTGGATCTTCGATGCACCTGGTGACAACAGTGACGCGTCCCAGAGAGTTCATGCTGGCCAGTGCCTGACCCCGGAAACCAAGTGTGTTTCCACCAAAGGCTTTCAGCTCTTCGAATGAGGTGAGCTTGCTTGTGCAGCACATACGGCCGAGTGATTCGTAGTCATCAACTTGGATTCCGTGACCGTTGTCTCTGACCTGGATCCTGTCGATGAGGTTTGCTGAAACAAGAATCTCCACGGAGGTGGCTCCTGCGTCAAGAGCATTATCTAGAAGCTCCTTGATCACATCAACCGGCACAGATATGGCCGCAGCAGAGCCAAGAAGGCGGACCGTAGTCTCTGGCAGGGCAGCGATGGGCATTTTCGGGTCGTACTGTCATGTGGCGAGGGCTCCACCGCAACGGAAAGTGAGGCATGGAAGAGATAGCTTAATCAGTGCGGATGGAGAACTAGGAATAAATAACAGTGCAGGATCTGAAATTCGAAACTGGCGGCAGAGAAGGTAGATATGTCTACCTAGGTCGGCAGGTACGCCAGTCGCAGGAAGGCGCGCCACCTATTCGCGGCATGGACCAGACTGCCCTGCGTAGGAGGAAGGCACGGGTTGCGATTCATCACACCACCTGGCACGCAAGCCAACAACAGTCATTCTTGAATAAAACGATCGATCGATCGAACTCCGTGGGAAAGCTTGCTCATGGGAAGAAGAGGCTCGACTATCATTTACCTACCTAGGTAGATGAATAGGTCGCGAAATCCACATCGAGTATCATGCACACAGTCGGAATGCTATTGTCATATCTCAGCACACATTCAAAGTGATGGTGGGGGGCAAGTAATTAGGGGGGCAAGGTGGTTTTTGGATTGCTCGCAGCACTGTCGAATTGCATAAGCTATTACTGCAGCAAACGGTCTCCATGTATGCGCAAGCGAGGAAACATGATTGCGATCGAGGAGACACCACGCAGCTCCTCCCCCTCCTCCGCGCCTATCTGAAAAACAAGTTGCATGACACCAGCCGCAGCCCAAATCGTTTCTTTTCCTACCCGGATACATCAAACCCCAAAGACAACCACAATATCAGTTGGTAAGTTTTTCCACCTTAGTGGTCACCCACATGATCTCGGGTGGTCCCTTCAGAAGGAGCTTCCGCTGATGGTCATGGTGCTCCTTAGTGTAGACCTGGAACAGCTCCTCCCACGCCTCAAAGCAGCTGAGAAACTTGTCACTTGTTTTCTTTCGACGTAGATGAGTTGTCTCCCACCACGTGAAAGCCTCCTCGCGGCCTTCCGGGGTGCTGTAATCATGAACCTCGGTTGTCTTATTTCCGGTTTTGCATTCTGACGTGATAATCTTGTACCTGTGGCTGGTACTGAATATGTAGCCATGATGCCGCAACGAGCTATGGTCCAGGCCTCGCTCCCAAATCGAACGCCTCTCTTCCGTGGACGTGGTACCTTGCCAAGGGGTCTTTTGGGAGCGCTTGATCTTCTTGCGATCCTTGTTGATTCGCTCTTGGATCTCATCGATTTTTTGGCGGTATTGCTGCTCTCGCTTCTCCCGGCGATTGCTTAAGGCCTGTTTCAGCAAGACGAAGGGACAGTACGACTGCTTGTGGGCGGTGGTCGTCTGCTCCTTCTCAGAGAAGAGCTCCGAGTCGGTATCTGCGGCGATGATACCCATTTCCTCTGTGTCGACAGGCTCGGTCTCAACAAATGTAATGAGTAATTTGAAAAGAGGGTTTTTGAGCAAAGGGGGAAGATCTGGAAATGCAACGTAGTTGCAACATAGCGGGCCTTTATAGACGACATGCGAACGCCTTTACGAGTCTCCGTCATTTTGAATAGCTCCGCTTGGTCTTGGTCTTTGGGCAAGCCTTGAGCGAGCTCTCAACGGACACTGGCGGCCTTTTGACTAAAGCCCATCGCTGATACCCAAGCGCGCACCACTCGACGCGTACAAAAGAAGGCTTGGTTCTATACTGAGCGGACTCCTCCTAGTGAATCAGGCTTGCGGCCCTTCGTCCATCACTGTCGTATTACACTGGCCGTGTGACCAGTCCTGGACACTCATCGACGATTAGTTCGTGCATGAACCAATCCATTGAGTGGACGTGTAAGCTTTATCCGGACCCAAACTGCTCTGCCCTTGCACTAAGACGGTGAGCACTGGTGGATCGTGAGTTACTCAAAGCGACATTGCTTACCAAAACGCGCAGCATACGCCCATGAAATGAGACGCAGCTACCGCCCGTCCGCAGCCATGACGCTATGAAGCATATGACTCCCATCTCCCTCATCTCGCAGCCACACCTGGCAAGGAAGAATTGTGGTGTAAGTTGGAGACCCGGCTGGCCTGGACTGTGAGCAAAGAAGAAGCGGGTAGTGTAAGCTCCTGACGGGCTATCGGCCAGACGTGGGTCCGGCGTTTGTTGGCTCAGACCGTCAACCTGAAGGCTTATCCGGGCATGACGACCCCAGACATAGAAGCGGAAAAAAAAAATGAGATAACCCATGACAGGCTGCTCAGACGACTCCGTGACGGCGTGCCACCAAGACGGAGGAGTTTTTGCCAGTTCGATTCATTCTCCCTTAGTCACACAGAGCTACCTAGGTACCTTTGCTTTGGAAGCTGTGAGAGGGCGGGCGCTAGGAAGAGCTATGCGCAAATCTGGACCCGAGATTTGAATCACTCATTTCTTTCAAGTTCAACATAATTGTGAAACGCTATAGCATGTGATATTATCCGGGGATTATCTAGGCATGATCTACCGTATAACAGAGAGCTGAAGTAGGTTTAAGTTGAGTCAAGTCCATACTCAAGCACGTCCGCTTACATAATGACTCTGGGCGTTCCAGACTCCCACCCCGCGGCACTGGCGGGGTGTCCATGGAGACCTACCCTTTGAGCTACCCGACCTACATATGCAACCTACTGAGCCGAGCAAGCAGCTTGTCCAACAAAACCAACAGCTTCCCTCTCAACGTTCAGAGCGTCCCTCCGCGAACAATTAACACAAACAGCCCTAGCTACCCGCATCACCATGAAGGGCCCAACCCCAGAACAGCACGACGGCTCCGGCCTGCGCATCGGCATCGTCCACGCCCGCTGGAACGCCGAGATCATCGACCCCCTCCTCGAGGGCACCAAGGCGAAGCTGCTCGCGTGCGGCGTGCAGGAGAGTAACATCGTCGTCGAGTCTGTCCCGGGGTCCTGGGAGCTCCCAATCGGTGTCCAGCGGTAAGCACCCACCCGTTCCTCTTCCGAGCTCGCTTCAATGGCGCCCAGCTCTCCCCTCAACCCCCCGCTAGACGGGTGGCCGACATGCCACTACAGCTTACTACGTCCCTCCATTGCTGAACCCAACCGCACGAAACAGGATGTTCGCCGCCTCCCAGATCCAGTCATCCTCCTCATCCAGCGCCAGCGCCGGCGACCTTCTCGGCGGGTCCACGACGGACCTGACCTCCCTGTCGGCGGGCAAGTCGGGCGCGCTGTCCACGGCCTTCGACGCCCTGATCGCCATCGGCGTCCTCATCAAGGGCGAGACCATGCACTTCGAGTACATCGCCGACGCCGTCTCGCACGGCCTCATGCGCGTCCAGCTCGACACGGGCGTCCCCGTCGTCTTCGGCGTGCTGACCGTCCTCAGCGAGGACCAGGCAAAGGCCCGCGCGGGAATCGCCAGCGGCGGCCACAACCACGGCGAGGACTGGGGGCTCGCCGCCGTCGAGATGGGCGGCAAGCGCAAGGGCTGGGCCAGCGGCAAGTTGTCGTAGGGGCGTGGGAGGCCGCGCAGGTGAGGGTGTCGAGGAGGGCCACCGGGGTGAACGATTGTACTAAAAGAGCTTGTGTACAACAACAGGCCGGCTGGGGGCAGTATTCCCACACACAACACTACGTCTGTTGTCCATGTCAATGGTTCAGCTGCAAGTAGGGCGACCAACAATGTCATCAGAACCGCTGAAGCCGCCTACTAGCGGAAGCAAGAGGCACGCCTTTCTGGAAATGGCGTTGCCCTAGCTAGGACTAAGAATCTGGCAAGCCATTGGACACGCTGGGAGAGACATCGATATGCGTCTGCCATACTGCTAGGATGTAATGATCTGAAGCAAACAAAATAGACTACAAAGCTTCGGCCTGAGATTGGGCGGGTCTTGATATTGTGGGTACATTGATAGTGTACTTGTATCCTCCCGGATGAGTAGTACCGTAAACAACCGTCTCACAACCTAGGCCTCCCCACTATTCTGTGTAAGAAACCAGATTCGGACATACCCAGGCACCACCGGGCGGTGTAATCAATGGGGACGACACCAATCACAGGGGTGCATACGTGGCACACGTCGATATGGTGCAGAGACAAAATAGAAACATGATCACCATGGAGCACAGGGTCAAGTCGATGCCCACATTAGAATTAATCCCTACAAGAAGGGATGTCTATCATAATCTCGTTCCCGAGTTGCCACCCTCCCTGCCTTAAATACATCTTAGTTACCCAAGTCGCAACGCCTTTGTATGAAGATTGTAAACCCCCGTGTACCACAATATACACACACACATAGGCACACACTGACACAATTTGCCCTCCTCTTCCTGAGGCGTTTCGCCCCGAGTGATGGTGAGATGAACGATGAGTAAATGACTGTCAAATGCTGTAGGAGATGTTTTGGATGCCGTGAAATGTTATGCTGCCAGAATGCTTCGCCGGTTGAGTTTACCCAAATCATGCTCCCCTGCCCCCTTTCCACTGTCAAATGACTTGTCTTTTTTTCGAGACCCCAATGCTCCTGTTACGTGATAAGAGAGCCAATGTCAAGGCCGCCGGGGGCCATGGTCTTTCTCAGTTTCCAAGAAGACTTCTTCTTGTCTCTCTTGGCCTTCATGGCCGCCCAACCCTCCTCATCGTCGTCATCCGCATCTTCGCCGGCTGTTTTGCCGGCCTCCTGCTTCCTGGCCGAGCTCTTGTCGTCGGGCCGTAGCGTCTGCGAGTCGCTGTAAGGGCTGAGGGTTGAACCCATCATAGAGGATTGCCGGCCATGGTCAGGCGTGCCTGGTCCTGGGGGCATCTGCGAGACAGGACGGTATCGGCCTGGAAGACCGACATTGCTACGCTCAGATGGTGCAATCGATGGCGTGTAGCCGTTGCCCTGTTGACGAATCGACCCTGCATAACCGGGCTGGGGTGGCTGGAGCCAGGAAGAAGAGCTTGGCTGCACCATGCTCATAGTCCGGCCGTGCATCTCACCCATAGACTGATCCATCATTGGCGTCTCCAGGTACGAACCGCGTGCCCCTGCATTCATGTCCATGCCCATCGGCATTCCCATCCCCATCCCCATCCCCATCCCCGGGCCGCCCATCCCTTGAACAGCACCCATCGAATTGCTGCCCATGTGACCGGCGGATCGAGGTGGTCCGTTGCCGGCATTGTTGTTGTTGTTGCCTGCCATCATCTGCATGAACTGCATCTGCATCTGCATGAATTGAGACATCTGCTGGTTCAGCTGTAGCTGCGCTTGCTCATTCGGCGAAAGCATCGGCATTGGTGGTTGCTGAGGGTACATCATTTGCTGAGGGATGCCCTGCACAGGGTCAAACCCGCCAGGGCCTGCTTGCGGCATGCCCTGATAGGGGTCCATTGGCATCTGAGCAACTTGGGGGGTTCCCCGTCTCATGGCTCGCGACCGCTCCTCGTTGGCAATGACACCGACGAGACCACCGGGTGGCACAGGTGAATTGTGACCCGCCGGAGCGCCACCGCCTAGTGCAAAGCTCTCCCGTGGTGGAGCATTGACAAGGCCGTAAGGATCCTGTGGAAGCCCCCTGGCAAAAGGAGGTAGGGACCCACTGGCCGTCGGAGCATGCCCCGCCGCGGAACCTGGCCTTTGGAAGCTAGGTTGAGCTGCTTGTCGCAGATTTGGGTTCGACATCATGGTTGTAAGCCGTGTCGGGGGCCGGTTTTTGTTGGGAAAGCCATGGGCGGCGAGAATGGCCAGAGGAACTTCCTCGTCGTCCTCAGAGACCTCAGACGAAGAGTTCCTTGATACATCGGGGACGACGAGGTTCGGCGTGCTCAGAGACATTTGCATGCTCGGCCGCGAAGGGCCCGAGTCAGACTCGCCGGTGACCTTCATCATTTGTTGACGGTAGACGGTCATGTGCGCCTCTTGCTTTCTTCGTTGCTTTGCGAGTTGCTTAGACTTCTCTGCCTCGTCCTCGTCGTCGTCGTAGTTGATTTCGTCCTCATCCTCTTCTTCATCAACCTCCTCCCTGGCCTTGTCTACCTCCGCTCGTCTCTCCTCGACCTCCTTGTCCTTTCGATATTGTTCAAACTCGGAGACCGTCATCGTCTTGTTCTTGGCTGGGGTCTCAGCTGGCTTCGGAGCCGGCTTTTGGGCTGGCTGACGCGGAGTGCTGAATCTTTCGGAATTCAAGGGAACGTTGTCGAACATGTTATCGTCGTCATCTACTGGATCCAACTTGGAAGGAACCGTTGGCGGAGACACGACTCGGTAGCCAGGCCCAGACGTATCCTCATTCCTCCTGTACCGTCCACCGACGACCTCGACGGGAGTCGCGCTCCTGCTGTTGGCGTCCGACATAAATCGGTTGACAGCTAGGAGGGAAGTGTTTAAGTCGTCTCCCTCGCCCGTTTCCAGGGCATTGTTGATCGACTTTCTCCGCCCGCTAAAGATTGCGCTAGTCCTCTTAAGGAGGTTCTCAGAGCTGGAATGACCGGGACCCCTAGGCCGGATTGGCTGAGGCGCCCCATGTGCTGGAACTGGTGGAGGAGTGTTTTCTTTTGTCGGTGATGGGATGCGGGGGCTACCTGTGAGGAGGTTATCGTTGGAGTGGTGGCTGGCCCAGGAGTGCGGAGGGGGCTCGACTTTGGAAGTGTGGTCGATGTGAATAGGCGAAGGTGCATTTAGACGACCGGCAGTGGCGGCTGGAGGCTGTAGGACCTGCCGCCCGTTCTCGTCCTTTAGTGTCATGACGCTAGATCTCTTGTCAAACCCGAGTAGCATTTTGCTGAAACTACCACCGAGATCAAAACTGAGGTCCTGATCAACCTTTGGGGGAGTGATCGTGGCGTCCGTCGAGCTGGTAGTCGCCCTAGCCCTACCGCTCTTATACTGGTCAGGTACCGCGGGGGTGATCGGCACGTCTTCGTCACCAGCGGGCACTGAGGGCAGTTGTTTCTTGGAAGCACCAAATGACCAAGATCGTCCGGCCGACTTGAGAAAACCCGATGGGCCTGGTTTGGTCAAAGGGGGTTGTTGAGGAGCGTCTGTTAGAGATCTCTTGTTGGGCAATCTCCAATCGTCTTGACCATTCAAGTCTGCAGAGGACGGAGCGGTCGATGCAGCGCTGTGTCGAGAGGAGTTGTCGGTCGAGTTGGTCTTGGTAGTGTTGGACGACCCGCTGCCACTAGTTGAAAGAGTCAGCCCCGTACCCACCCAGGCCCCATTTCGATTAAATCTGGACCGGGTATGGACTCAAGTTGAGACACCGTAAACTTAAATTGGCAGTCCGTGTGGGAAATTGAACAGGCAATAACTGTGGCAAGTGCTGCCGGAGCAGCCGCAAGCCCAGTGGAGTGGAAAGCGATAAAAAAAAAGACGTACCGGTTCTTGGGTTTGTAGTCGGCAAAGATGTTGTCCTCGACCGAGATGTCCTCCACTGTTGTTTTGGGGAGAGTATGCGTTTTCGCTGACAATCTGACGCCGCCGTCGAAGGACTTGCCGTTGCCTTCAGCCACCTCGGAACGATCTAGGACGCGGAACGACGGTGCTGCTATGTCATTTTCGCTCTCTGCGGTTGACTTCCGCTTGCCAAACGCGAATCTAGGCATATGAAATCAGAGGCTGGCAGTAGTTGACACGATCAACTACAGCCCATTAATGCTCGATTCCCCGTCAGCAGATGGACCAGTCGCGGGGCGGTGCTAATTCTCGACGGTGAGGGAGGCGAGGTTATAGGGCGCCGCTGTCTCGGGTGGTGTAGGGAGTTGGGGCAGGATCAGCCCGGAATACGAGGCGGCAGTGGCGCAGATTGGAGCAGTCGAAGGCTCTGAGATATAACGTGCACCGTCAAACAGAGTCGAGCGACGGGAGAAGCCCGAGGAGACAGGTCTTTTCTTTTGACTTGAGCTGCAACCGTGACGCGACTAGCCGGTGGACTGCGTGTTAGGGGCTGCGAAGTTAGCCTTCATGATCTTGAAACCTGATGGCGCCGGCCGCTGTTTCCCAGAAGACGAACGACGTGACATCATTGTAGAAGGCGAGGGCATCCAGGGTGACCACCTCCACAAGGGCCGTGTGAGGGCTCCGAGACGAGTCGATTGCGGTTGCTGAAGAACAAGGGCCGGAGAAGATTGCAGTATCGTGGGCTCCAGTCTTCGGACCCAGCCGGCTACTTGGAGCAGTGTCTGGGCACCCAGGCTGCGTGGATCGCAGGCCGCTGCTGTTGCCCGACGGCCGAGTCGCCGGCACTCAAAGAAGGTCGCTCAGGGTCGTGGGTACTGGCAGGAAAGGGCTGGGCACCAAGCTGGCTGTGGCAGTAGATGTGAAGGGAATGGTACTGTCTGCACTTACGCGATAGAATCCAGTGCACACACACACACGCACACACAGACAAAGTAAACAAGTGGTTCGAGGGTGGTCAGGCTGCGTCCAATGACGGCTCCGAATTAATGTGCCTCGGATGGGAGTGAGCGAGCAAGGAAATCAGCGAGACGAAGAGGAAATATGGAACGAAGGCTGGAGGGAAGTTCCGAGTCGAAGCGATCGGGGTGGTGGATGTGAGTGACACGGCGATGCAGCAGAATATCGTCGGGTCGAACGAGTGGCGCGCAGCCAGAGGGTTTGGTCGGAGAGAAAAACGAAAGCACGTAAGGCACAGTACGGCACAGTACAAGGACCTGAAGAAACGATTGACCGGTGCAGAACAGCCCGAGCGCAAGGAAAGCCAATAGAAATTACGGAGTGCTCTTGGAAGAAAGAGGGAGAACGATGCTGCCTGCTTGTTGCTTTGCTGCAGAGAGAAACACCGTCGGGGGGGAAGGGGGATAAGGTAAGGTACAGAGAGGGACGTTGCAAGAGAGAAGAAAAAAAATGCGAGATTGATCGGTTGATTGCTTGCACGATTGATTGACAGATTAACATACAGACAGGCAGTGCCTCATCCAGAACCAGTCAGTCAGGCAAGTCAGGCAGGCAAGAGTCACCGTTCAGGCGGCGGCGGCGGCGAGAAGGGGAAAGGCGTGCTCTGGCGGTTGGCTCAGCCGATCCTCTGTGGTCGGACAGGGCTCAGGTTCCCATTGCGTCGATTGCCCCCGTGCGCTAGTCCAACTGGCCGCGGTGCATACGGTATTTTCTCCAACACACCAGTGCCCTTCCACAGTACACAATGGGCAGTTACTACTCTTAGTTGCACCAGCACCAGCACCAGGACTGTTGCAGCGATTCTGTCAAGGTCCAACGGGGGTCCAGGGCCCATTGGACGCCGATCCAGGCAAGCTTCCCTGCCACTAGGGTGGAGAAGCGATTAATGCTAGACCCGTACTGCCATTCCAAGGTCGACTGGCCGAACCATTGAGCCATTGTGTGTAGACTATCTAAAGCAACAGCTCGCATGCCCAGACACCTGCTGCGAGGTGACAGTACTGCACAGAGGCTACAGTCAGGCACAGTGGAGGATGTCCGGAGGGTATACTCGACGGGCATTTCTTAGTATCTATCATATCCTTTTACTACGTGATCCTATTACCTTGGGTATCTGCGCTCCTACTGCACTGCAAGCCAGGGGTAAAATGTCATGGGGTGCTGGCGGTGGTCCCTGGGGCAGGTCTTGCCCATGTCCGTCGGGTTGGGGTGGTGGGGAACGGCTTCTCTTCAACAGCACAACCACATGTACCTAGGTACTAAAGCATTCAGTCGGTCGGTCGGTCGGTCTGTCTGTCTGTCTGTCTGTCAACTGTTCGCCTGTCTGCCCAGGGCCATCTCGCATCTCGCAGCAACATCCGCCATTCCGGCCAACTATGTTTCTCTGGACGACAATCTTGGAACCTTCTGGCCTGGGATAGGTAGAGATGAACCGCCCTGCCGGATTCAATCGGTGATTTGGTGCGTTTGGTACCTTGTGCTTCACACCCACCCACGCCGGCCCAGGTACTACGTAGTACATAGACTACGGGCTCCCGGGGTTCCTTCACACGCTCACTCCCACGCTCAGGCAGGGCCACGGCGGGTAGCCAACCCTGTTGATCAATGTACTGCCACTCCCTGCCAGGTTCCTCGAGGTAGGCACAGTATCGTACCCAGAAGCTTATTTTAAAATTAGAGCGTCCTGGAGCTCCCATTCCATCATCAACCCACAGCGGCGCAAATGACGGTCATGCTATGCCAATGCCATGTCCTGCTATTCTCTGCTATCCTGTTCCTCTGCTTGTACTCGGCCGCAACTGCCTTGCTTGAGCCCCCCGGACTGGGTCCTGCCGGCCCAAGGCTGTGCTGCTGTGCGATGTGGTCAATGGGCAACGGCTCACGACGTAATAATGCCCCACGACATCCCCGCCGGCTTTCTTTTTTGTTTCTCTTGTTTTCTCCGACACGACGCGGGTGCTGGCCAGACAGACAAGGGAGCTCCCGCCTCGCCCGCGTCCCGGTCTTTACCAGTCCTCTCGGGGCCTGTTACGGCACAGCAAGCCACATCGCCGCCCCCTTTTTTGTAATTGGGTCACATCGCGGTTCAGTCTCTACCACGGGTGGCGTCGCTGGTCGCCTGGCCGAGCCCTGGCGCCAGGTCTTTTATGGTGGGTGGTGGATGGCTTTATTGCCATATGGCCATTGGCGGAGCGGAACGCCTGTTCTCCCTCGCTCGCTCCCCGAGCAGGTGGTAGCTGAAGTGGGCTACATGTCGCAAAATTCCCATTACATTGGCAATGCCAAACGACAAGCTTCGGGCAGACTGGCCCAGTACAGCAATGCCCGGGCAGCACTCTCCTGCGACCCATGGTTTTCAAGCACTCAGATCCTGTACCGTGGACACCTCGGGTGGCTCACAGACCCGTTGCAGCTGCTCACCGCTGCGTGTGGCCCGGCGGAGACTCCATTGTAGAGATGGGCGCGTGGTCAAAATGTCTCGAACAGAGTTTCCCGCTGCACAGGAAACTTGCTGAGGCATGTCCAGGTACTCCCAATAGTCTGCAGATCATCCACGCCAAGTCTTCCTCATTTGCATTTTTAGTGCGCAGGACAAGCTTCAACGAAATTCCCCATCTTTTCCAGCTCAGTCCGTCATGGGCTTGTCTAACTGATACGTCCAATACGTCCTATCCACTGGCTAGACTAAATAGCAGAACTTTCCGCAAGCCGTCCAGGCTCTAGACCTCAACAGCTGGCAGTTGTGCTTCAAGACACATCGCAGCCACTCCAAGCGGGGGTGGAGCTTCAGTGGCGCCCTTCCCGTGCATCGTTGCGGCGAGACACAGCATTTCTGCTCTACCCGAGTCTGGCTCGCGATACACAACTTCCCCGGCCGGGCAGTGGGCGTTGAGGCCAGGCCGGAGGACCACGTACCTCGTCACACCTCCGTGGCCCTGTGAGCGTGCGAAGCCGGACTTGCATTCCAGCCCTATACAGATCGTCGCGCGGGTGGACCGGATGAACAGTTGCTCTAGATCCAAAACAAATCAGAATCTTGATCAGCCGAGAAAAAGGAGGGTAATGGCCTGAAAACGCGTCCTGCTGGAGTCTGCACACGTCCCAACGACCAAGTCAGCGGTGGGACCCCAGTTTCTTTGCCCATCTTTCCAGCCCTGCCACCCAGCCTGCCAGCCTGCCAGCCCCGTGGTGGATTGCTGGCATATGATATGTCAGTGCCAATCCGGACCAGGCGCTGGCGGCGCAAGGCTTACTACCCAGTGCGGCCAAGCTGTCCAGCCAAGACCGTGCAGAGTATGGAAAACGAGATTGCCGGACCGCAGTTCATCAAGCTCGCACTTTGCGATTATCCTTTCGTCATGGACTCGTGGCCATTTCCCAGCTCCCGGCCACGGCTTTTGGGAAGAGGGAGGTTGGTGCAGGAAGAGCTGCAGTCCGGCATCATTGTTCGAGGCCGCATGCAACCTCCACAGCTCCTCCACACCAACAATCGAGGCACACCTGCTCGGGATACGGGAGTCGTAGGAGCCCTGGACCCTGTTCCTGCAGATCAGACCCCTGGCCTTGCATCCGGGCCTGGCTGGTCCCCTGGCCTCGGTCTGTCCTCTCGCAACACACACAGCGAACATGGCGGTCCGATCGATGTTCATTTGCCCGCGACGCGACTCGTCCACAGACCCAGATTTTACTGGAAGTGCCGAATGCTTGTGTGTTATGTGCACCGAAACAGGTAACGAGGAGCATAAACAAGAAAAGACAATGCCCTGGGCCAGGGCGTATATGCAGACTTCCAAGTTGGGTCGCTCCCATTAAAGGAGGTGCTGTTCTATTTCGCCACAGGAGGATTGGCATTGTCGAAATGGCCATCTGCAAAATCGACACTTCATTTCCTCTGCATGGGCGTCAGCTCCTCCAGGCTGGCCCTCTGCCTCTGAAACCGCCTCGCACAATATGCAGCAGTACCGACTCGGTGACTGCAACACGAAGACTCCGACTCCGAGAACTTCGATGGGCTAATCTCGGTGCGATGCACTGCCAATCATGTCCAAGACTCTCGGTTGCCGGGCAGGTAGATTCCATATGCTTTCTAGCGAAACTAGACCGTTTCCTTCTAGGGCCATCCGGGTGCTGAACAACGCATTCCGGCGGCGAAATGCGGCTCAGCCGGACTGGCTGGCTGGGTAATCTCACACCATAGTTGTGTAGCCAGACGAGCCATGTAGGCTGTACTCCGTAAGCTGGTGAGACAGTCCAGAACGTTTCCAAGCAACGGCCCCAGAGCAGTCGTCATCCCCCACGCCCAGAGGGCCAGAACACGAGCTGTCAGTATGACATAAGTTGAGACCCGAGAGACAGGCGCTGCCCAAAAGAACACACAAAAGCACCTGACGCAAGAGAAAGGGGTCCAATGCCCGCCGCGCGCTGCTCCAACTCTCCAACTCAACTGCCCCAGGGGATCTGACAGGTGCGCCCCAGCCCAGAAGCGGCCTCCCTAATAAAATGGCGCAGATACGAGCTCTAATGGCAGCGCCGACCGACTTTGACAGCACGGTGTCGATGGCAAACCCGACAAGCCCCTCGGGGATCCCAGTGAGCCGTCTTGTTTGCGAAGCGCCAGCGTATGGGTCGATTCCCCACATTCTTTGATGGCTCCTCGTCATGTTTCTATTCACAGAGATCAAACGAAGTCTCCATGTTCTCCCTGGGTCTGCGCGTGTGATCGGCAGCCCGGTACAGGTTATGCGGCAGTCCAAACATGTCGCACCCAAGAGTTGCTCTGACCAATCCGCGCTCAACCGCTGGGATCTAGAAGGTTTTGCGAAGCCAGTTTCCTCTGGGAGAAGAAAGTCGTCCGGACTCTACATACGAGTATCATAATTCCCGGGCTTCGAGTTGAACCCCCCAGCCAGCGTCACACACGCCGTCGTGGCTATTCCCCTCTCTCGCTGTCTCTTACTTGGGCCAAGCAATGCTGCCTTCGCTAGTCATGGCCGCCGGTGGAGGCTGGTTATTTGGCCTGTTTCCAATTGCCTGTTGGGCGAGTTTCGTCTCCGTCTTTTCAAAACCTCACCAAGTCTCATCGGCAACCAAGCCTTGACCAGAAGACGACCCGAGGGCGGCTGCAAGTGCGGGGCCCATGCGGATCCGAAAATGGATCGTGTCACGGAGCGGCAGGTCGGGGTCGACGGGAAGCAGAAGGCGGGAGGCAGGGACGGGAGCAGGGCGGGAGCAGGACTGGAGGTGGAACACGCTTCGGCCTGCCGATCTCTTTCCTGGCTGGCTGACCCGCAGTCCGGGGGGCTTTGCTTTTGTTTCTCCGGTGGGGGTCCAACACGCTAAAAATCCAAGGCCGCAAAGTGCTAGTGGAGGGGTAGCTTTTTTTTTGCAGCTGTGCTTACCGCAGTTGCTTGTTAGCAGCCTCGCGAAGACGACCAACTCATCGTCAACTGCCAACCTGCCCAGTGGCACTTACCATCACCATGGCCTCTCCTTGCCGCATCGTCGTCATGGCCAGCGGCAGCGGCAGCAACTTCCAGGCGCTGCTCGACGCCGTCGCCTCCGGCCGCATCCCCAACTCGCAGATCGTGAGGCTCTTTGTGAACCGCAAGACCGCCTTTGCCGTGACGCGCGCCGAGAAGGCCGGCATCCCCTCCGAGTACTTCAACATGGTGTCCGGCGGGTTCCAGGCGAAGGGGGAGAAGGACGCGGAGAAGCTCGCCGAGGCAAGGTCGCGGTACGACGCCGCGCTCGCGGACAAGGTGATTGAGCAAAGCCCGGACCTGATCGTCCTGGCCGGCTGGATGCACGTCTTCACGCCTTCGTTCTTGAACCCCCTGGCGGAGAAGGGTATCCCTATAATCAACCTCCACCCTGCCCTACCAGGTGAGTGCTCACTATGCCCTTCGGACCGCCTCTACCACACTACACACGCAGGCGTCTACCTCTGCTACGGCCACGTTCCACCCCCGCATGCATCTTACCCGCTGCTGACACATTTCCTCCTCCCAATAGGACAGTTCGACGGAGCCGGCGCGATCGAGCGAGCATATCAAGACTTCCAGGCGGGCAAACTCGAGAACAACCGCACCGGCATCATGATCCACTACGTGATCGCCCAGGTGGACAGGGGCCAGCCCATCATGACAAGGGAGATCGAGTGTCGGCAAGGAGAGACGCTGGAGGAGCTCCAGCAGAGGATACACTCCCACGAGCACGAGCTGATCGTGGAGGCGTCCACAAAGGTGGTCGGCGAGTTGCTGGCCAAGAGAGACAGCGCATGAACGCTGTTGCTCGCACGCCAGCCAGCCGGTAACATCCAGCGAGGAAGATCCTACAGCAGAGTTCGCCCTCGTGGGTTGTCACCGCACGCGCATAGCTGGGCAGATGCTGGCTGACCGCCCGCATTTGAGGCTGTCCCCAAAACCTCGAGAGAAAACCGTAAATACCCTTGATACCCATATCATGTCAAACTGTGCCGGTGGTGAAATTGGTGTCAAAGCCACCCCATGGCAGTAGCCGTAGAAGGTCGCTGAATCCATGACACGGCATTCACAGGCTGGGGATTGACACGAGTAACAGTCTGTGTGCTCTGATCTCGCGATCCTCATGCATCGAGTCTTCAACTTGTCTTTCTGTCCCTTCTTCTCCGCCTCGTACGAGATGGCAGTCTCATGAGGAGGCGCTGAGTCAGTCAGCACAGCACCGTCGCTATCGGTCTCGGCCTTGACACGCGTGCAGGCAGAATTTTGGACTTCTCAGCTCGGTGGCGCGTACGCCCACGTGCTGAATACTCAGGCAACCAAGGACATGAATCTGAAGAGTGGCCAAAGTAAACAGACTAGTGGCAATCACAAGAGGCAATTTCGGCTGAAGGGGGACAGGCAGAACATGTTTTCTGGGTGGTCGTCTCCTCTGTTTCAAAGCCAGCGCGAAAAGGAGCCGCAGCGCGGCCGCAGTTGGTCTTGGCATGCTTCTCTGCCTCAAGATTTCTTGACCGAGAGATGAGAAATGTATGGACGCGAGATTTGCGAGATTAACGAGGTCGACATCGGCTGCACTTGCAATTATTATTAACGCCCCGCCCACCGTTGCAGGAGGCGAGGAATATCGGCAGAATGAAAAGGCAATTCGTCTCTCCATTACTCACGGACAGATACCACGGTAGCATTTCTCCATTACATTCACATTCGGCCCCGGAGGCAGG